>OX451391.1:1153762-1753762 GCA_949629135.1 Eremobia ochroleuca
GTTACAAGATATAAACTAACACGCGTCATGCACATTGGATTCCTCGCGGGGAAAACCCACCAGCCCAGCCTAAACTTAATGAACACGGTCGTAAGATTATGTTGTCTGTTTTCTGGGATTGGCAAGGAATGATTTTCTGGGAACTCCTCAAATCTCATAAGACTATTAACGCCAATCTGTATACGCAGCAGCTTCGCAAACTAGCAGAGATGTTAAAAATTAAGCTTCCAAAACGACTTGGAGTCCAAGTTTTGCATGACAACGCATGACCTCATTGCGCCAAGTTAACACATAAACAGCTGGAGAAGCTAGGATGGCTGACTGTTCCACATCCACCGTATAGCCCGGATCTTGCGCCTTCAGACTTTCAGTTATTTCGAGCTCTTAAATTTAATTTACTAGGAAAACAAATTCGAAAATTCTGGAAGTATTAAAATTGAACTTGAAAATTTTTTCGAGTCCCAGCCTGCCTCATTTTGGGAGAAGGGTATTCAAATTTTGCCCAGTAGATGGCTGACTGTTGTTGATAACGAGGGAGACTATATAATTGATTAAATGTATTTTTTATTAATAAAAAATATTAATAATAATTTGTCTTTTAACTGGAGATAATTTATGAGACAACCTAATAACAATATTCTAGCTACACTGGCGGACTAAATTGATGGGCCATTTATCAGGCACTGGGCACAGACACGGGACATGTGCGCGCAGACGTCCATGTCGCCAATTAATATAACTATTATTGTTTATTTGTTTTGATTTTGTTATTGAATAACAATAGGTTAAGATTATACTAACACTTTATGGATCAATGGTCTGAACTAATTAAATAAATTAAATTAACTTTTATTTACTCAGCCAATATTTGAAATCAAATTATTGTACATGTTTATTTCCAGATAATGATAGCCCTAATATGGCTCGGCGTGATCATCACAGCCGTGGTGCTGTACATGCGACAGGCCTACTCCCGGTTCAGCCGGTACGGCGTGAAACACTTCAAGATAGTTCCACCGGTGGGCAACCTGATGAACGAGCTGATGCAGAAAAAACATATCGCTGAATCGTTGAACGATATGTATCAGAGCTTTCCGGAAGAGAGGTACGTAGTAACTTTTGCACCCATTGGCAAGGCGAAATCATGGGTGCCAATGGGTGGACCACTAAGGCCAATGAGAACAGGAATAAGAATACTGTTCTCATTCACACAATATTTTCGGAACCTGCCCACTCTTTTGTTGCTGCTTTTGTCAAAGGCTGATTTACATGTAATATTGATTCAGTATTTCGATACGGGATTGACTAAAAGGTGTTAACATACACTACCGACGAAAAGTTTCCGAACAAGATGAAAAATGATTAGAACAATTATTAAAAGTAAAATAAACCAAGTTAAAATAAGTTTTATTTTTAAAATATTGAAACATAATATTCTACGACTTTTTTTAGAACGTGGTAAAAATTTATTTGCAATATACCGTACATTGAGGCCTTCCTTGTGAAGAGCAATAATTATAGATGCACGTATTTCTAAACTTGTATCCGGATGCCTTTCCGTTTTCTAAAATAAATAAATTAAAAACGTAATAATTATGTCGGATACAAGATTACTGGAAGTAAAACCACAAAACAAGAAAATTCATTTACCTTTAAAGTAATAAAATTGTGTAAAATAATAAAATGGCTACTAGAAATCGAAAAAATGAAAAAAAAAAATCAAATTTTTATAAGAAATGGAAAAAAGTACTTTAAATACGTTCACTTCGTTGAATGCTAGATGAGCGAAAACTGACACTGATGGCGTTCTATTTTATTTCTCGTAAATAGTACCCGGGGGCGGGGCAGACATGGACACGGTTGCAAACACTTTGTAAACTAACATAGCATCTTCGTTATAGATCAAGTTAATGCGTTTGAGTGTCATATTTCTATTGAAAACTGAATAAGAAACTTGTCCGACAACTTTCCGTCGCTAGTGTAAGTTAAATATTAATTCAACGTCACTTAAATACTTGACTAGCAATCCAGTGACGCTGGAATACCTATATGTACATCAGTCGTAACTTATTTGATCCTAAAGTCACATATAAACAAACAACCATCGGCAAAAATGACAAAGTTCCATGCGAACTTTCATCCCTATTAAACCCCTTTAGGGAGTGAATTTTCAGTGTTCACTTTTGCTCTCTCACACAAACTCAAACTCCTGTGCAAAGTTTCATGTGTTCTAGACCCAGGGGTGTTGGCTGTGCGTTATTTGTTAATGATAGAATCAATTTAAGATATTTATTAAGAAGATATCTGTCAGCTCGATTATCACTGCTCTCATGAAAATCTTTTATAGGTTCGTAGGTAGATACGAGTTCATGAAGGCTGTAGTAATGATTCGAGACCTAGAACTAGTGAAGAAGATCGCAGTCAAGGACTTCGAGCACTTCCTGGATCATCGCATGCTAGTAGACGACTCTGTGGAGCCTCTGTTCGGCAGGAACTTGTTCTCTTTGAGAGGTGTGGTATCTACTTAAAGTTTTAGACTGTTAAAAAATAAAGATAATTGCGTATATTTGTACACTCGAAAATAAAAATAGAACACTTTACAAATTATGTTTGTGCTAAAAAGGCCTCAGCATAGCATAATGTCATATAGAAACAGTAAAAATTTACAACATAGTCTAAGGGGACAGTAATGTATTGGTAAACATATTATTGTTGAAGGTTTATATAGCTTCTGTCATGATTGAACGAATTATTGCAGATGAAGAACTTAGAAACTAAAACGCTAAGGATATAAAAGTTAAAAATAATGCGTCGGGATGTGTTAGGATGTCAGAAAAAAGAAGAATAAAATTCAAGACAATCACAACATCTAAAATGTTTTCGTACAGGTCAAGAATGGAAAGACATGCGTTCCACATTGAGTCCAGCGTTCACCAGCTCCAAGATGCGAGCCATGGTGCCCTTCATGATGGAGGTCAGCGACCAGATGATCGGATCTCTGAAGAAGCAGATCAAGGAATCCGGAGGTCAGTTAGTAAAAGTTTTATCCCATCCAACAATTGCCATGTGTGGTGTATCTATAAAGTAGCAGTAACATAATGTAACTGGTTCTTAACCAGGGTTAGTAAAGTTCCTGCCCTTCAGCTTACATCTAGAGTTCTCAAATTTTAATTAAATAATGCTGTCATATTAAATATTTTATAACGTTAACATCCGTTATTATGTTCTTATTTATGATACCGACTTAAAAGGGGTTTTATTACTGAAACCACGGCTAGTAAACATGTATGGAAGATAAAGATAAACTGCGCCGAAAATAAATTGGTAACTAGAACAGTCCAAATCTGTATATTGGGATAAGGGTGAACCGGATAATGATGGGGATGCTGAAACCGCATGAGCAGTAGTTGTACCAGCTCTTGGCGAAACGAATAAAATTAAAGCACTCTTCCTCTCTCCTACTTTTCTGTGCCCAACTGGGTCCACAATGATCATGTCTTTTTAAAACCTCCCACCTAAGTTCACATTGTGGAATGCAATAAATATACATATTAGGTATTGAACTCTACAGCAGTTAAAGTCGTTCAGCTGATTAAACAAGCCCGTTGAACTCTATAGCTGACTACGTGGATGTGGACACCAAGGACCTGACGACGCGCTATGCCAATGACGTCATTGCTTCCTGTGCCTTCGGCCTTAAGGTCAACTCCCATGCCGAAAGGAACAACGACTTCTACTCTGTGGGTTATGAAACTGCTACTTCTGGTTTTAAAAGAATCCTGATCTTCTTTGGGTATACTTCGTTCCCCGCTCTTATGAAGGTGAGCCTAAATTATTAGAATTACATCATCGGCATATTTTGTAGTGATGTTTTATTACGTCATCATCATCTGCTTACCCTTTTCCCAACTATTTTGGGGTCGGCTTCCAGTCTAACCGGATGCAGCTGAATACCAGTATTTTGATGTTTTTATTACGTATTAGTTTATTATTTTGTAAGATTATTTGGTCTTTGAGCCTTAGTTGTCTGAAAACAAAGCAACTATTATTATTAGATATCTGCAAATCTCGAGACCATGAATGGAACTGGAATACCTTCCTCCAAGCACTCTTTCTCTTGCGAATCTCCATTCAAGCCGACCAATAAAGGCAAGAAAGAGGTGGGAGCTCTGTTTCTCGTCAGTATTTACTCTGGCCGGCCAATAAAAGCAAGCCAGAGATGAGGGTCAAGATATCTCCCGGGAGTTAGTAGGATTCGTTGGGTCGCTACTGCCCAACAGCTCGCCACATACTGCCCTACGTGTTTTTGTATCTCTTGGTGTGGCTCCACACCCTAGACTAGTTTCGGCAAAGTACTGGTATAGACCTGGAGTACATGGGAGCGCGTAAGCCGCACCACGACGTCAACGTAGACATATGGCAATCGGGATATCATCATCAAAGTCCCTTTTTAATCCATTTTTAGGCCAAAAAATCAGCATCGCCATTCAACGTGGTAATGCTGTCAGCCCCATGGACACTTTTCCTATTGACGATATAAGCGAATTTATTGATGTCCAATAAGTTCTTCCCCTTTTTGATATATTTGTACATAATATTATTATGTTTGTGTGTCAGCAGGAAATATTAGTAAACCAGTTTATATTTTACTTTTGTTACAGAAATTCAACGTGAAACTCTTTTCTGAAGCCACAACGAACTTCTTCCAAAGCATAGTAATGAGTGCTATGGCCGAACGACAGAAGAAAAATATTGTCAGACCTGACATGATACATCTGCTCATGGAAGCAAAGAAAGGTACCTAAGGCATCCCATTTGTTTTGAAGCAATCAATGTCATGATAATCGAATGTAGAAAATATTTAACAGACTTCATAATTCATTCATCATGTGTCGGTTTTTTTACATTTTTTTATTGAAGAATTTGCCTGCTTTTGACCTAAATTACGCCTCATAGAAAGTGATGAATGAGGTGGGTAGTTCAATCTGCTTATTTCCCGTATAAAGTGTTCTTGCGTGAAGTTATGTTGGAACATTTTTTTATCATGGCTGTGTAGAGTTAGAGAATTCATTTAAAATATATCTAGTGTAGCTTTATTAATTTATAACTAAAATTCCATCAAGTTTTACAGCTCCTGAGGTGTCAACTACTTAACAAGAATGATAGATTATTGCCACAGTTATTCTATCACCAGAAATAAGATATCCAATGACTATACTTAAGCAACGGTTTCCTAGAAAAGCGATGGCCGCACTTAACGGCCGCATTGACAGTAATTGCCATGAAAATGTTGATAGTGGCAAGTATTTAAATCGTAAGATTCGCTCTACCGCGCTTCTGTGTCGTTTTGACATCTACGGCACACAATAACGCAGTGACTTGACTTGATTGTCATTCTTTTCAGTATGGACACCTTTTCGTACGACTAAATACGGTGAGCGATTTGATCTTTGGACAGCAGGGTTTAAATGTACGGTGTCAAAACACTCTCTAGGACAACACACCTACTTATTTCATAGATAACGTTTCAGTGACGTCATTCACCGGTAAATTGTGGACGCTTTGTGGGCGGTCGCAACTTTTCTAGGAAATCGTAGCTTTATTAAAATATGTACGTTAATGAGCCAAAACAAAACACCTACCATTTGCAAGTGCCTCGTGTCACAACTGGCCTTCATATTATTATAATTAACACAAACAGGAAACTCCATACCATACTGAGCTTAGTGATAGATGGATAAGCAAACAGATTACGTATAATTTTGCTAGAATGAATACACTTCAATGGAAACCCAAAACTCAAGGCCATCGTCGTTATCAGCCAATATATAATTATTTTAACTGGTTGGCGTTCGAGAATGTCGCTGATATATTATTTATTTATTTAATACTTCAAACACTAATGATTGATGAACAAAGTTAGAGAATTGTTTGTGGACACAGACCTCGAGCACTTTGGATAGGAAGGGAAGGATGGAAATTGGACGGAAGTCGGTAGGAGGAGAGGGATTGGAAACCTTAGGTAGTGGACCAACATAGGCTTTGCGCCACAGGGAAGGGAATACGCCGGAGTACAAGAAAAAATTATAATGTGGGTAATAGCGGCTTATAATGTGGGTATTATGACACACAATAAGTGCAATTTTTTATTAAGTGACCTGCACCCTACATGCACGCACTATCAATCACAATCTGAATAATTTAGAATATTATATTGATTAAGATATTGCTTCATATGTTCGAAAATTTTGTTTGCTCAATAACGTAAATAACGTTGAACTGTCAAAATGACAGCCAGAAGCTATTAGTATGTTACACAATTACCCCGCCATTAAACCAAATGGCTTCGAAACTATGCACGATGTACTGGTGCACCGTACGTTGCGAGTTCCAAGTCTGGTCTTGAGTTCCCATTTATGTGTTTAATAAATATCCATATTTATTAATTTTCACAGTAGCTTCGATTAAGTAAATGGCTTTTTCTTTCAGGAAAACTGAGTCATGAAGAAAAATCTGATGAGAAAGTGAACACTGGATTTGCTACAGTTGAGGAATCAGATGTTGGAAGAGTGAATAATAATAGAGGTTAGTATGATTAGAATTCCTGGGATTAGACCTAACTAACTTAAAACCTACTTAAATTACCTTAATTTTATACAAGGAATGTATAATCTAAACCTAGCTTATAATGAATAGAAAAAAGAGCGGTGGTACTGTCTCTGACTTATGAGATACACATCATACTAGATATTAACCAAATTGATGTAACACGGCCCACTCCTTCCCAAAGACAGAAAGCTTGAATCCCAGAAGTAGGAACACTTGCATGAAACATACTATGTGCCCTAGAAAAACTAAACCACCATTTATTTTCAGAATGGTCCGATATCGACTTGATAGCCCAAGCCATCCTATTCTTCGTTGCTGGCTTCGAAACAATATCAGCAGCGATGTCGTTCCTACTGTACGAGCTGGCTGTGAACCCTGACGCTCAGGAGCGGCTGGTGCAAGAGATCAGGGACAGTGAGACTCGGAACCGTGGCAAGTTCGACTTCAACTCCATACAGAACTTGCCTTATCTGGACATGGTTATTTCAGGCAAGATTTTTTTTTGGTTTTTAAACTTCATACGATCATTTATTTATTTCAGAGTTCAAATTAAGAAAACCAATGAAAAATTGGGGATCCGTGTTCAATGGTTCTCCCTTTAAGTACATTTAACTAACTGATTAGTCTAGAATTCTAAATGGTCCGATGCGGGTCAGTGAGCTTCTGATTTCGATACGGAATATTAGCCCCAAGTTATGAACGTCAAAGAAAAACTTTTTGAGAGTTTAATTTTGATAAAACAACACCTAAGGGCCTAGACAAGTGGCGAACGCTTTCAAACCGTTTCAGATTTCGAAACAACTGTCAACAAGTACAGTGCCAATTCAATACATAATAATTGACATTTCCATCATCGTTATCGCTGATAAAATGTCACTTTGTCTAAGCCCTCTGACTCAAGCTTACGGTACTTTAACAGCTAATTGCCGCACTCAGAAAGGTTCGTTAAAAAAAAGAGAGTTAACTTTTGTTTACAGTTTTCTAAGTATCTAATTCTTGGAACCCTGTCTTTTTCAATATTGTTATTGACACGTGCTGAGATATGCTGAAGAATTAAAGATAATGATTGGTTTTCATTTATTTACTTCTCTAAATAAAGCCAGTCAAAGATCCAATATTTTTTGAAGAAACTCTAGTTGAGCTTCTTCCAAAAATATTGGATCTTTGACTTAATAAGAAGATTTTATAGTATTTATCTTAAATCTGAGTCTTTTTTTAGAGGTTTTGAGACTGTGGCCACCAGCTGTGGCGCTGGACAGACTGTGCACCAAAAATTACAACTTGGGGAAAGCCAATGCCAAAGCTGATAAGGACTATATTGTAAGTTTTTGAACGTTTATTTTGTTAATTGGGGACTAATTTAATAGCTTATTTAAGGATCATAGCGAAGTTAAAGAATGCGTTCTCCTTCGAAAACTGATCAGAATTAGGTGTACTTTTTTAACGGGCAAGAGCAGGATAAAAACATTAACAGCTACTTTTGGATTGTCAATGTGCCGATCAGTAGTTAGCAGGAAAGTTGAAGCTAGTTGCCAGTTCCAAAACGTGGATATTTTACTGTGTACCAATGTTCCCCTTTTTTTGTTCCAAATCACACTATCTTTTTCAATTCCTAAAATGACCAAGTATACATATACCTATATTGTAACTACCATCTACTTATTTTGTTCTTTATTCCTCCAGATCCGTAAAGGGGAAGCGGTGAACATCCCAGCGTGGGCATTCCACCACAACCCTGAGTTCTTTCCGGACCCCTACAAGTTCGACCCTGAACGATTCTCGGACCAAAACAAGCACAAAATTAAGCCGTTTACCTACTTACCGTTTGGACTTGGACCTAGAAACTGTATTGGTAAATTTAAAATCAAATCGTTGACAACATCTTTAGCGCAGAGAGTAAGTTATTGCAGGCTAGATATGGAATATTAGGTCATCCGGAGCAATGTTGCGCGTCTGTTTGAACATGTCGTAAAATGAATTTGGGCGAGTCGGACTTAGCTCGAGAAGTTTTAAATAGCCAATTCAATGTTTTATTCTGCGCGATAATAAACTGTTCGCTATGGCTACAAGTTCCAAAACGGATATAAAAAAATCCATAAGAGCTCGTGAACAACGCGTGTTTTTGACATTTTTATTTCTACAAAATCTCAGTGCTGCCGAAGCTCATCGTCAGTTAGAGAATATTATGGGGCGTAATGCCCTTAGCAAGTGGACGGTGCAGTTCTGGTTCAAACGCTTCAACGAAGGCAATGGCGATGTTGAAGAGCATCGAGGTGGTGACCGAACTTCACAACAGATTTTGCTGGATCGGATTGATGCAATTCGTTCTGCAGTCAGTCAGACGCGTTCTTGGTCTCTCACCGCTCTGTCGACTAATTTGGAAATTCCGAAGTCAACTCTGCATGAAATTATTACAAAAAAACGAAACTAAAAAAAAATAAACGACAAGTGGTACTTCTCGAATTTGACCCCCGCTAAAAAGAAACACGCCTAGTATATTGTACTAATAATTTAGAATATTATGGTCAACAAAAAAGTCGGTTGCAGCACACCGTTGCTATTGATGAAACATGGATAAGACTTTACCGGCCACCTGAAAAGGATCAAGTGAAACAATGGGTTGGACCTGGAGAAAGACCGGCTAGTGTGACTCGAGTAGATAAACACAGGCCAAAGTATTTATTGGTACTGGCGTTGGACTTTAATGGGATTTGCTATTATGAAGTTTTAGAGAACAATGAAAAAATGGCCTCGACTAGATATCTCCAATTCTTACAAAAAATGTGGTTCGATTGGCACAAAAACAGGAAACACCAAGTATGGCTTCTGGACGACAATGCCAAGTGTCACCGTAGTGCATCTGTAAACAGTTGGGTTGAGGAGCATCGAGTGAGTCGTTGGTTGCAACACCCCTATTCACCAGAACTGAGCCCCTGTGATTTTGGTTTTTTTCATCATCTAAAGAAGGCATTAAGTGGGGTGTCATATCCTGACATTCATTCCTTAAAAACTGCTATCGATGATGAAATCAAAATGGGTAAAGAAAATAATAAGTATCTGGCAGTTAGGAAACTATCAGAACAGTGGCAGCGTGTTATAAAAGTAAATGGCGAATATTTGTAGTATATGCATTAAACAAAGTAAATAAAACAATGAACACATTTATTTTTATTTCAATTTAAATACGCGCAACTTTGCTCCGGACGACCTATTAGAAATCATCAATATATACATTATTTAGTAGTTTATACACACAAAACAATAAACAAAACTTAACAAAACAAAATACAAAACTTAGACAAAACTGGATCTTTTTGTCAAACGAAAACACAAGGACAATATTTCAGCAATGGGTTAAATTTACTATGTATTCCGTTTTAAGCCGGCTCCGAGTCAACTACTCTCTTTGCCTAACCCTTTATGGATTACCGCTTGGTTTCGCCTGACCTTCACCTGCCTTCAAGGTTAATACATCAAAGCTATTTCAGTCATACATATTCATATCAAATCTGAAGGTTACCTATCTTGAAAGAATTGAAGTATTCAGAATTCTGACATACGAAATTGACACAGAACCGTCTAAGAATGAGACTGCTTTAAATATGCATGTGTCTAGGCCATCCTTAGAGGATTTGGCGACAATATTTTAGGTTCTGACTTTATAATAATATATTCAAGCAAGGCAAATACATATATTACTTACAGATTTAGATATGAAAATGGTCTTTTGATCGAAGATTTCAGAATTTCTAATACATATTATGTATTAGAAATTCTGAAATCTTGAAGGTTTTATTTTATTATGAGCCAATTTTTTGTGAATATCAATATCTGAATATTGAATGGCTACGGATATATTACGAAATTGATTTCTAAATCTAGTAATAATATGTCTGCGACAAACATACCCAGCCAATCGTGGTTATTCCATAACATCACGAATTATATTTCCCGGAGGGGTAGGTAGATATTATAGATAACTCCTCGTAGTGATAGTACACACATATTTCGTTCGTTATAAGACTCGTGCCTACACGAGACTTACAACAGTAGGTACAGTTCAAACCGTTGCTCGGGCATAAGTTGAGATTTCGAGTCTTTACTGAATATTTCTTAATGGATAACCTGATAAAGCGATGACAGACACGTCCCCACGCTAGCGACCATTAGACTAAATGGTTAGCAATGATTTTCATTTAGCAATTGACATTCAAGCTAAAATGATAATTTTGGTTCCAGGATCAAGATTTGCTCTCTGCGAGGTCAAGGTGATGACCTACCAGCTGTTCCAGCAAATGGAAGTGTCCCCATGCGAGAAGACCCAAATACCGGCCGTTCTAGCAAGGGACACCTTCAATTTGAAAATTCAGGGAGGAGAATACGTACGGTTCAGGGTTCGGCAGTGAGAAATTATGAAAACAGTTTCGTTGACAGAGATGAATACGTGTTATCTTTAATTGTAATATTAATTTTGTCACAGTCTTAAATATATTTAAAAATACATAATATCATTTTGAAAACTCTTTTGATGTCTTTTACCCACTTTGAAATTGCATCATGTTTTTCTTAGAACCATGGTTTTGGTGCCTAACCGTTTTTTAAGCAATTAACCAATTTCATGTCTAAAATACCGAAGTACACAATTGGATGAGCTTCCAGCAGCTACTTAACAAAAATCTTGTATTCACTGACAGACAACGCACAACTTTAACCACTCGGTCTAGAAGCATGTTTTGCAGCTTATACAATGTAGAGACAACAAATGAAAACATTGGTAATACACAAAGAACTATCAAATGAATCCTAGTATTGAAAATAAAAAAAGCTAATTTTTCAAATAAACTAAATAGTAGTGATGGGATGACTACGGGTTTTGCCAATCTTTGAGTAGCTATATTGCTAACCATTGGATATATTTGATTGAATTTTTGTATGCAGACTGGGAACGTCACTAGATGTACGAAGTTTAGTTCTGCCCACCAGAGACTAAAGAGCAGTAACAGCCCTTTTGTGATTTTTCGTTTTATTAGTGATTCTGAAAGCGGGTTTCTTAAGCTTTCTATTGAATTAACTTACTTATTTCTAAGACTATTAGAATGGTTTTTATTTAACAGTTTTCACTTACTGCAAACGAAAAAAATTAACAATTTGGCGTGATTTCCCAACTAAAATACAGTATAAATTATACTGCAGATTAAATTTTAAGGTTTCATAACTAAAATGCAGTAAGCAATATAATTTTACAGTTCTTTAGATAGTTTTATATTTCTGGAAAAAAATTAAAAAAAAAATTAATACGCAGTAAAATTTACCGCCATACAAGCTATTTTTACTGCAAATTAAGAAAATACAATTTATTGTCACGAACTCCCAACTAAAATGCAGTAAAATCAAAGCTTGTCGCATTTTAGTTGTGAATACTTAACATTCTTTTATCATTATAAACTGACTAACACGCAGTAAAATACAGCATTACTGCAGATTAGTTTGGATAGCATAATGACACAGATATGATTATTCCTAGCTAAAGTGCAGTTAATGTTTTAAATACTGCATTTTAATTGGGATCAAGTTTAACAAATTATAGTAAATTAAACTAATTTAAACGCAGTATCAAGCTGATACTGCATTTTAGTCGGTTTGAATAGATAAAACTTTATTTGTGAGACAGAGTGTGCAAAGGATTTACTGCTAGATTGCATGCGATTTGACTTAATTAATCAGTCGCTCCAGTGAACCGTGCCAGTGTGGACGTGCCCGTCGGCGTCGCCCGCACTGCTTACGTTTTTTTGGCGACAGGATTTGGCGGGTAAGATTACATAATTATATTACTTAAGTTTATTATGATTAATAAAACTTTTATAGTATTAAGACGTACTTTAAACAGATACTTTAACTAATAGGTTATTTTCTATCCTTACATAAAATGTTTCGTGTGTTGAATAACTATCATTTGTTTGTGTTTGGATGGTTTTCTATTTATGTATTATAAGTATTTATTGACTTTAAAAAGTAGTATCTATGTACCTATATCAATCAGTAGGCCAATTATTCTCGTAACTCGTAACTAATGGTAACCTATGGTTTGACTTTTAACGAACTGAGTTAGAATTGAGATTATATTTTGAATAGACTAAAAATAGATAGGGTAGGTATTCACCTAACCATACATTAATACAGTTCAGTGTCGCTATGATCTCATTCTAAATTCAAATTATTCTAGGTACCTGTCTACAATCTCATTGCAAACTTAACGGCCATACACTTGCGTCAAATTTATGTTTGGTTGATATACCGTTTTGCCGTTTTAGCATTTTAATCAAGTTTCAGTCCATTTTCGATTTCAAAATAATTTAAAACTTTAGTATAAATGTAAATTAAAATTAGTTTTAATGTACCTATACTAGTCAGTAAGTACTTACCAATTCTCGTTTATCTTTCTGTGCAGGTTCATCAATATGAATGTGAGATCAAAACAAATTATGTCACTGCTAAGCAATTTGGAAAATGACGTCTTACCACCGGATAGAATGATATCGCAGCTACCTCATCACGATAACAATGACTCGCCTCCAAAAGCAATATTAAGGGATGTGCATAAAAACAACGACTCTGTCGTCCAAAATATTGATTTGAGCAAAATCTCTGAAGCAACACAACACCACTCCATAAATCTGCCAGAAGCTCACCAGGACAGCTTAATTAGTAATCTCGTGGATACAGCGACCTTTGATCTTTTATGTAATGAAACGCTGCCTTCAACATCATTCTGTGATTCATTCATAGAAGATTCAGATGATTCTGTAAAAGATAAAAACTATGTTCCTGAGCCATCTTCAACATCGTCGAGTTTAAGAGATTTAGATATCACAAACGATCCAGCAGAAATTCAGGTCAACAATGTCAATACCCAGCCAGCACAATTACCTGTTGTGAAAATACGGAATAAGTCATGTAGGAAACGTAAAAGTGAACTTCAATATGCCAAAAACATACAGAAATATCCGGTGCGAGAACCCTGTCAAAATTTATGTAAAAAACTATGTACTATACATTTTACTGAAGAAGATAGAAAAAAAATTAACAAATATTATTGGTCTTTGAATTGGGAACATCAAGGAATATTTATCAAAAATCTTGTGACGGAGGAGGCTTGCAAGAAAAGTACAAAGAATTTGAAACGACCACGAAACGTAACTTACAAGTACAGTTTAACAAAAAGAGATACAGAAGAACTATCGCATGAGGTATGCAAAGTATTTTTTTAGGCACTTTAGGATATGACAAAAAAAATGACAGGCGTGTAAATTCTGTCCTGAAAAAGTCAATTTTAGAGCAAAAGGATAATAGGGATGGCCGTAATTTGACAAATTGTCATGCTATAGATCGTACTTTGATCACAGCTCATATTGAATCGTTCAATCCATGTGTGCATCATTATAGACGAGTGCATGCACCCAATAAGAGATACTTGCCCAGTGACCTTACAATTGTTGATATGTATGGAAACTTCCAAGAGAAGTACCCCGAATTCAAATGCAGTCTTGAAACTTACAGAGATCACTTGACAAACAAAATGAACATTTCTTTTGCTAAGCTCGGCCATGAACAATGCGAGACATGTGAAACCTTCAACCTCCATAACCTTGATCATGTAAAAGAACCGTGTACTGATTGCCAAATTTGTAAGACCTACGCTCATCATAAAATTAAGTATACACTAGCCCGAGAGATGTACGATGCAGATACAAAGGCTAATAGTCAGCGTAATACTGTAATTGTTTCTGTGGACCTCCAAAAAGTAATAATGTTACCTCGCATTGATACCTTTAAAGCAGCTCTGTTTTGCCCCAGGCTTGTGGCGTACAATGAAACCTTTGTACCTCTAGGAAACTTCAAGAAAGGTCACGTATTTGCAGCAGTTTGGCATGAAGGAGTGGCAGGGAGAAAGCAAGAAGACATCACTAGTACATTTAAAGCATTCTTACTAAATAATCGTGATGCAGAGCACATCGTTTTATGGCTTGATAATTGCTCGGCACAAAATAAAAACTGGTGTTTTTTTACTTTCTTGATAAGTATAATTAACAACTTAGAGATTTCTGCCACAACAATTGAACTCAAGTTTTTTGAACCGGGCCATACTTTTATGTCCGCCGATTCCTTCCACCATTTTGTAGAGCAGTCGATGGACAAAAAGGGTAAGCTGTACGATTATCAAGACTTTTTAGAAGCTGTTGAAACATCATTGAAATCGGGGAAGGTAGAAGTCAAAAGTATGGAAATAATAGATTTTGTTAATTTTAAATCTCATATTTCACATAAAAAAAACAAAGATATAGATGGAAACCGGGTATACATCAAAGATATTGTACATCTTATGGTAAAAAGGGGAAGTCATAGTTTCTTTTACAAAAAGAACTTTGATGATATAGAATTCAAAGAACTATATTGTCTCAAATCAAAGAACTTGCCTAATTTTACTGTAAAAACTGTTCCTAAAGGCATTGATAGGGAAAGGAAGCGAAACATCTTAAACGTATTAGGGCCGCTTATTCCACCAAATAGATTAATCTTCTGGAAAAATCTTTCTGTTGGTTCTACGTCACAAGAACCAGAAGAATTTAATTTTGATATTGATGAATAATCTTAAACTGTTAATGTGTTTTGAATTTATTTTTAATAGTCTGTATTTTTTATCTTCAAATTCTAAGAAACAATGTGCCTTAAAGTTAACTTAAGACTGATTATTAATAAGTACAACAAAAGAACTAAGTAAATATTTTTCTGATCTGTTTTGATAATTGTATGATACATACATTTTTATTATTTTAAATCTAGTAGTAAGAATAATAAGAGGCTTCAAAAGCTAAACTAAACCAATGTTATTTTTAAAGCGCGTTAATATACTGTTAAAAATTACTTTTAGAAACTAATTATGTACCTACCTAATAACCAAGGCTTGTAATGCTTTGTGTGTGATGATTGTTTTACTTTAATGTTGATCTCAAGATTATGTCTAGTAGTAAGAATAATAAGAGGCTTCAAAAGCTAAACTAAACCAATGTTATTTTAAAGCGCGTTATACTGTTAAAAATTACTTTTAGAAACTAATTATGTACCTACCTAAGACTTACCAAGGCTTGTAATGCTTTGTGTGTGATGATTGTTTTACTGTAATGTTGATCTCAAGTTTATGTCCACCTTTATAATACTCACCTACATTTACTATCTATATTTTATTGTTAAACATAAAGATACATTATGTTATATATGTTAATATTAAGAGAAAACTGTCAAAGGAGGTTGTGCATTCTGCGCAGGGTCCTTTATTAATTAGATGTTTTTTTTTATTTTTGATATGTAAATTTTACATAAGTGAGTTGAATTATTGTGATTAAATAATAAGAAATAAACGGTCTTTAAAATGTGAACTAGCTATTTTTCTTACTGCACTAGTAAATTGAACACTTTTTTCTTAAAAAACTAACTAAAATGCAGTATTTTTTTGACCTTACTGCATGTTAGTTGGGTTTCTTGACAAAATAACTGATCCAAACGCAGTAATAGGGCTTTTTGCTGCATTTTACTAAGTTTAAAATGGTATTTTTTACAAAAAAGGCTATGCAGTAATAGGCACCAAAAAGAATAAATGGCCATAATAAATTCAGTTATTAAGATATATTTTTTTTTATTGCTTTAACGTGTGAACCTATGCCTTTACAACCTTTCTGCATTCAAATTTTTTTGCTTATACATTCTGTTGATTTTTTAAAATCAATTCTTAACTTTAAATGCGTTTTACTCGAAATCGTGATTTTGCTGTTACTGCACTTTAGTGTATGGTGGGCAGAGTTGTCGTATAGTCGTATAGTCGCCTCCACCTTGTATGACGAAGGTGAGCCGCTATGGAAGGAATTTGGACAATCCATCTCTTAAAGGGGTAAATAAAAGTTTGAATAGTAGTAAGTCTTTATTGCAGATGAGAATGCCATCGCGCACGCAATTAGACGTTTTATATTGTTTTAATGCTTTTCTCAAAATATGAGAGAAATGGTAAAAACTTCAAGCGGATAGCAAAGTAGACCGAATTGCTTAAAACTAGTCATCATCTGCCTAGCCTTTTTCCCAACTATGTTGGGGTCGGCTTCCAGTCTAACCGGATGCAGCTGAATACCAGTATTTTACATGGAGCGACTGCCTATCTAACCTCCACAACCCAGTTACTGGGTAATATGATACCCCTAGGTATGACTGGTTGTCAGACTTTCAGGCTTCTGACTACCCGTAACGACTGTCAAAGATCTACGAATGACAGCTGGGACCAACGGCTTAACGTGCTTTCCAAGGCACGGAGGGGTCTCGGTATGTAAAGATGGTCACCCATCCACAGACCAACCGCGGCAAGAGTAGCTTAACCTGATCGATCGACCTGTGCGACTGTTATTATTTAGCCACGGGCCCCTCCTTAAATTGCTTAAAACTAGTACAGATAAAAAAACCAAAGCCAACATCAAAATGAATCCAAAACATTCCGAAACTTTGAAATAAATCAAAGCCCAAAATAATAGCTACAATGAAAAAAACTAGAATGCTGTCTTTCATCTTCTATACAGATTTATTATAAACACATCATGCATAATTTAACTTCGTAACTTTCTGTGGCGCAGAGTAATTCCGAACTAATTTGCATGCAACTTTATAGACATGTCTAAATTATGGTCTGAAATGTGTAGGAATTGAATCTCAGGGTTTTAGCAACCGTTATTGGACATTAAGACCACTTTTACTACGAGTATTTTTGAGAAAGGTAGAGTTTACCTACTCATATTATATGGAGGTCAAAGTGAGTTGGTATGTGGGCGGTAATCTTTGGAACTACTGAACCGATTCCGAAAATTATTTCTAATGGGAATTTGCTGTATTGCCGAGTGTTATAGGATATATTTTATGTTAAAACAAGAAATTTCACGCTATCGAAGTACCGGACAGAAGTTTTAGCTATCAGGTATAATTCCTGATTGTTTTAAAGCTTATGAAATCGTTTAAAAATAAATACCTCACAATTTACTGTTTCTTTTTTGGGTTTTCGTAATGTAGATTTTCATGGGGGCGGATCAGCTGTATTTTTTTATTTTTTTTTATATCGAGGTTTAGAAACCCATTAGGTTTTGGATCGGGAAAACAAAAAAGCTTGTTCAAAGCAATTTAATTAATGGACAACGGCGAACGCCCAAACATTGTTGAGATTTTTTTTTGCGTCTGCCTATGACAAATATGTTAAAATACAGAGATTGAGTTTCTGAACAGTTTTGTCTTGAGTTATACTTTTATAGGAAGTCAGGAATTAAAGATATTCCAGTTTGATGTTGTAGAGGTTATGTCTTATCAACAACAGACCCTAATCGAAAAAAAAATATATTGAAATACCTACTTAATATCATTGTTAGAAATGCATTTTCACAGCCAAACAAACTGCGGTGTACGTATTCAAGAATTATTAGTCTAGCCGACCCCGGCGTGCGTAGATGAATCCTCAGAAGAATATTTTATTTAATAATCTTAGCTAACTATATGTAGTTAAGTTACGCTTGCCGCGGTTGGTCTGTGGATGGGTGACCATCTTTACATACCGAGACTCCTCCGTGCCTCGGAAAGCACGTTAAGCCGTTGGTCTCGGCTGTCATTCGTGAATCTTTGACAGTCATTACGGGTAGTCAGAAGCCCGTTAGTCTGACAACCAGTTACCAAGGGGTATCGTATTACCCAGTAACTGGGTTGTGTAGGTCAGATAGGCAGTCGTTCCATGTAAAATACTGGTATTCAACTGTATCCGGTTACACTGGAAGCCGACCCCAACGTAGTTGGGAAAAGGCTAGGCAGATGATGATGACGTTATAAAAACATCAGTACAAAATATGCCGATGATGTAATTCTAATAATTTTGGCTCAGCTTCATAAGAGCGGGGATGATGATGATGATGTTGATGACGATAACGATGACGATGACGATGATGATGATGAATAAACCCCCGCAATAATTATAAGTAATAATGACTCGAAATATTAGTTATTTTTAAGACGCTACTTATTTAATTATGTCACTTTATATAAGATAATGAAGAGAAAGGATTATAACAATGATTTTGTATTTCAGGACAGTAGGACTAGTAAGGATGGTGCTTCACTACAAATAGCAGAAACTGACACGACCTACAGAAGAGATGGCACGGATTGCAAATGAAAAGCAAACATTAAAAAAATGTTGTTCTACTCGTACTAGCACAACTTCTAGAAGCCAAATTAGAGTTTAGAATTTTACAAAAATAAATAAAACTTATATTTGTATACAAGCTTTTTATTCAAGAACTACTAGCTAAAATGTTTCCTCTTCTTCTTCGTGTCGCTGCACGACTGTATGCTAGATCTTGTTGGCCCAAGAGCTCGCCACTTCTACGACGTCGTCGGTGGCCGCACATGGGATGCACGAAGTCCCTGAACCATCTCCGGACACAATTGGAAAGATGAAACTCCAACCGCTAAAGTGGGGCTACCTCGGCGGAATGTTTCCTTAAAAGTTTGTAAAATAGCATTTGCATTTCCCCTTGCAACTTCTTGGGGTGACTTTGTACGACATTCATTGATATTGCTGCCCTCTAACTGGATGTCTCTACGCTCTAGCCACTATGGTTATTTTCACATTTCCTAGTTTGCAGGTCATGTCATGTAAAAGGCATTGAACGCGTTGCTTCCACACTCCAAAGCAGCAGCGTCCCACAGTATATCTTGTTGCTAATTATGTGCTTCGTTATATTTTTCGTCGCTTCTATTTTGCATTGTAGGTATATAATAATAAACTAAATTGGATAAACAGAAGTGCAAAATAAATTTAATAGAACTGCAGCTCTTCTAAGTACGATTGTTTACGAAACTGACTTTTGAGTTTTCATGTTACTCAGTCTATTAAAAGGTTTTCTGTATTCTGAGATTAAAAAGTACTCTGTGCATTTAAATTTTTGTACGGCAAATGTCATTTTCTTATTAATCAGCTTATGTAGAGTGGGCCATTTTTTCCTTATGGGTTTTATAACTTTATAGTACTTACTATAAAGTTATAAAACCCATAAGGAAGAAAAATACAATATTCAATCAAATTCGTTTATTTATTTAAAAAAAAAAAACTTACAGACTTAGAGCCCATATCGGTAGAAATACCGAAAAATCGGTAGGTTCGAGACCACTGTACTTTACTACCAACTATTTATTACTACCAACAACAATGGCGAGAGAATTGTTGTAACGTATGTGACATACGTATGTGACATACGTAGACGCTCAATAATTCCATCAACAATTCCCTCGCCATTGTTCGTTGGTTTTGTGAGAAAATATTTTTATCTATATATATTTTCTTTATTATTGTATAACTTTAAATTATCGAATAAAAGTAAAGGATTACATGAAAGGAAAGGATTATAGGAACAGATTTTCATTCAAAAATTTTACTGGTAGGTACGATAGGTCTCCCATTTACCACAATCGTATTAAATTAGCTCTAAACTAACTTTTACACAGACCGCGACTTTTACCATAATTTTAAAATTCAAATACGAAAACCAAATTCTCCATTGTACACCAAACCAGACAATGTAAGGCGTAACAAAAGCGCCAAAATAATATATATTAGCGTCATATTTCAGCGTTTAGGCGGGCCACACTTGATGAGCTACCTAACATCAGTAGATTACATCTTTTTACTCGACAAAAGCGGGTCGCGTTTCCAATCAAGCGTGTGTGGCCGCCCTTACACCGGCCCCAATAACTACGTTAGAAGAGTATTAAAGCTTGTGGTAAGACTCGATAATCTAACGGGTTGAGGAGCTACGACACAACCTGTAGTAGCGATCGTCACGAGTGTGTTGGGTAGCAGTTACTCTTTGAGTTGTTACAATTAATGTTATCGTTAGCCTCTATCATCCCACTGTTGGGAAAAGGCCTCCCCATGACTACTAGTGGTTGCGATCCAGGTCGAACGTGGTCTACTGGTCGTTAATTTTGTCAAGCTTTCCGTGAATATTTAGACATTGGACTATTAGTACTCTCAATGTTTTACAGTGAAGACTGTGAGACAATAATTAATCATACAAGAATCAAAGGTCAAAATAATTTTACAAGTGTATTCAATAAAACTCTTATTTAAACGAATTGTTGCTTTCGTTTATCTAGACTAGAATGTCTACGAATATAATGGCAGTGCGGACCTTTACGTAAAATATGTACAACATAAAAATACAATATTATGTAGCGTCACAATAACTTTATTTCTAGAAACATTTTAAATCGTACGTCCCTAACTTTAAATAAGAAACAGTACTCGCTTGTTATATTATTCTGTGCATCTCGTAAAATATAACGAAGGATAAACAATGAGATAAGACGTGATGCAGACGGTGAAACTGTGGCTAGACGCCATTTTAACTGGATTGCTGGTTGTTGAAATTTTTTTATTGCCGATTTGACCTTTGGATGGTTTTAACATATTTAAGACGTTGTGTGCCTTCTCTGTATAAGAAGAGGCCTTTGCCCTGCAGTGGCACAATAATAGGCTGGTATCATTACATAGTTACGCCAGAAAAATATAGCATAAATATAAATTAAACACTACGAAACATAGAATGGGCGCCCAAATCGCTTTCTGCGATCTGTTCCAGGCAACCTTGGAATGGACAGTGATTGCCTGGACATAAAATGGGGTTGTCATTGATGTAAATAAGAATTAACGATCTCTTTAATTTTATAATCAAGTTCTGCAATGTCTACATTCCAAACCGTTAAGGAAACTGTGACGGCCCTCTCACACCTAACATTTTTCTTAAAAAGATTGTCCATGGAGTTTCTTGCACGTTCTTTTTTATAGGAACCTACTAGTTTTTGATAAGGGCAACTAATTTCATCTTTCTAAGTGACCCGACTCCTTGGCAATTCAAAAGTGTCTGTGTAGGTAATGGTTTAATTTAAATAAATACTTGAAAGATGAGATCATCAATGGCTTTACCAGTCTGATAGCTATCTAAATGATTCCGATAAAATAATATCATAACATAAACAGTCCTTGTCCTATCAATTTTCACAATCAAAAGCAATCAGCCGCTGTCGCTAACTATACAATCAATCCTCAGAGGTCGGTTGCTCTAAATTATTATATATTGACGTGCTCCCATTCAACCGTCGACATCGGGCGCTTGCCACTCTGCACGGATTCCCACAAAAAGGCCCCTGAGGGTCCTTTACACCACAGTACGTTGTATACAGGTGACGAGTTAATATTAATATCAAGTGAGGAAGTGTATAGGTACCTAATTTAATCAGGTGGAATTGGAAGCGAAATCATAAGTTCATACCAGTCATAAGTATAAAATCATAAGTTCATGGATTTGCACGGTTTTTAATACTTGGCAACACTTAAGATTTACTTGTTATATTTTTGTTAAATATTAATGTATTTTGCCTATAATATACATCTTTTGGAATATATTCTCCAAATAATGTTGAAATCTGCATCAAAATCCGTTGCGTAGTTTAGAAGAACAACGCAGTCAGACAGATAGACACGAAAAGCGAAATGTGTGGATATGTCCTGTTTGTGTGTGCATACGTGATGGAATTATGTATTAAATTGTATTTTTTATACTGTGTGTGTTTTTTGTACTGTGTGTATTCTGTATGTGTTTATACTGTGTGTTTTTTTGTACTGTGTGTTTTTTTGTACTGTGTGTGTGTGTGTGTGTGTGTTTTATACCGATCCATTTTAATAGATTCAGAGAGATGGGTCAGTACGAAGAAAGACTGATAGAATGATAATTCTGTAGTCCATAGAGTGGTCCTAGATTTTGACACGTCTGCTTCTAGGTACCCAAAGACCAATTATTATTCCCGTAATACGTAAAACGTTCTAAATCTTGTCGCAATCTCATCTCAGTGACAATCAATGTCAAAAAGTTGTCAAACGGCCTACCCGTTTGACAACTTTTTGAAATTAGAGGTATTTTTGGCAGATTGAGACTGAGATCAGACTATGAAAGTTCTTTAAGTTACGAGAATTGCCGCTCTGGAAGGTAGCTAATGGAGACAAACTAACTACCTACCCCAAGTAAAACATAGAAACCTAATGCAAATGATTTTGTGAAAAAATATTTCAATTTAGATCGGTTACTTCAAGTACTTACTAAATTAAAATATTAATTACTAAGATTTAAAGTTATGTTGTCGTAGTTTTAAAATTAATATCGATACAATAACAGCATTGACTCACCCAACCAGTCTTAAGCTATCGACAAGCTGGGAGCTCATCTATTTCCTTTACTTCAGTTACAATTTGCGAGAAAAATGAGTGCAATTTCTCACAGATTCTCAATACGGAAACAAGATATATACTGATATTGTTCGAAGCACGTTCCGTTGATGTGGAAGTAAAGAGAAAATTTAAAATGGTTTATAGGAGCCACTTACTTGAACAGACAGTGGGGCTATATAAAAACTGAATGGATCTACCAATTCGATCTATTCACAGTATAGTATCGCATTGATTTTTGGCTCTATATCCAACAGTGGAAATCTTTTGCCTGAAATAATTGTGACCATTGAAGGTCAGTCGGCGGAAGGCCGTTTTAAAAAATGTGTCCTCCTTCCACACACTTTGGTGCTAGATGCCAAACAAAACATGACGATTTGATTATGACTGGTAGCAACCCCGAAATAGTGGGATAGCTATCTAAATCGATCTGACCTTTAGAGTTGATAGAGTCTAGTAATTGGATTGCACATGTCAGATGGTCTTTCGATCAAGACCGAATGCTAACCCGAGTATGCTTGGAGTGGCAAGACTGTCTCTCTTGTTCTGATTGTAAAATCAGGTGGTTCCTCACATGGTCGGAAAGCTAAGAATCGTTAATAAAGAGAAACCAATGTTCATACAGCACACAAGATGAACCGATGACCTTGTGAAACAAAAACATCGAACATTGAGTTTGTCTTAAATTTTGCATCAACAATGGAATTTCGTGTTCGGAGTCACTGAAAACGTTACAGAAGGCTTACGGTGAATCGGCTTTATCAAAAACACGTGCTTATGAGTGGTACAAAGTGTTCAAAAGCGGTCGAGATGTGATGGAATATTTGCCTCGCTCTGGTAGGCCATCAACGTATGTAACTGAAGTTAACATCGCAAAAGTGAAGGAGTGACTGAAAATCCTCATTCAAATTTTGCATACCAAGTATTTTATTCAATCAAGCATTTTCTAACCGAAAAGACAGCTGTGCTGCTGGGGAGTTTGTTGCGCCACTTCTTCTCCCCATCGAATGCACTAGGAAGTGGTAAAGGGCGGGCGTTTTGAGGGATTGTCTTTTGTAATTTTGACGTTCTCAGCCTAGTTTGAATAAATTAATTTTGATTTTGATTTAATCTTACAGATTAAATTCAAATGCACAATATTTTATAGTTTCAAATGAACAGACATTTAAAAAACCGATGGGCTTTAAAAATTACAAATTATTTTAATGTTTAGCACAAAAAGTGAATATATATATCATGTGTATATATTTTTAATCAGAATTTTAATTAAATCTTATCTAAATGACTAATGTAATCTAAAATGACGACTAACAGAATTAATAACTAATATGCTCATACTTAAATAGCTTAAAATGGCGTTATATATTATCTGAACTAATTACGAGTAAAGACGATATGGTTTTGGTAAGTTGGAGTTAAGAACGAATTAAGTGATTTGGCTTCATATAGTTTAAGTCTTTCTTCATAATTCAGTGAAGTGTTAGCTATTTCTTTATAAATTCCTTGTTCAGAAAGTATATGCTTTAGTAGCATTTTGAAATAAAAAGTAAACTTAAGCAGACCAGAAGACCTTATTTGAAAAACTATTTGAATTCTACGACGACTTCAATTTATAAATCGAAGTTAAGATATTTTATAGATATATCAGATTTATAGACATAGTCAGATAATGAGCCTCGAAAATCGCATCAAAAATCAAAGTGACAATTCATCGCATTGACATTATGAACTCTGAAGACGCCGTGACTGCCGAAAAGGCTGTGGTAGAGAACCCCAGGTAACGCTTCCCATCAGGCAAGATCGGAAGATTCTTCGTTTTCAATGAAGGATTGGTAATTACACCTTTCCTAAGCGACACATTATTGTTTTCCGACATCCACACAAACGCAGTCGTGGGCTCAGCTAGTATATACTAAATACACAAACTAATAGAAGGGAGCCAAAAGCGTCGTATTCCAAACCTTAAAAGTTAAAACTTTGACAATGTTGTCCATTGTTTGATATCAGGGCAGGTCTCAAGGGCACGTCGGGTGTGAAGGCGGCTGGATGCCAGAAGCATAAGAACAGTCTATGTGGCGACGCTTGAGGCAGGCGTATGTCCAGCGGCAGTGAACATCTTTCGGCAGAAATGATGATGATGAAATATGATAGTTACGTAAAGCTATTATGTTTAACCTTCGATAATGACATAAATATTTTTATGAAGTACTGGACACCTAAAATACTAAACGAACTATCCTCCAAAAATGACCTCTAAACAGTTTCCTCTCTAATACTCCAAAACAAATAGCAGCTATCTTCCATACCGCTCGTTCGCTGGGGAGCGATACGCGCTAACATTAATCACAATCATTCAATAGCGAGCCAGATTCGTCTCTTTCGAATGGATGCGCTGCCGCAGCTCATTAATCCGCGTTTTTAACGTACCTATATATTCCCCTTAGCGTGGCGTGAGGTGGGGGGGTAGTGAGAGCGTTTATAATTTGGTAAGTGATAGTAAACCCCTAGTGAGTAATGAAGGTTAGTTTTCTGCGAGAAATCGGATAGGAGTTGGCTGGTTTATTTCTTTCCTTGTTCACTAGAAAGGAAATTAATAAACCACCTCAATCCCAATAGTATCTATTGCTTGATTCTGATTTTACAAACATAATCTGCCTATAATGTTCTCCCATTGTTAGGACACAGGCCTCCTATCTTCGAGTGGGAGTGGGCTAGTAATCTACCACGCGGGCTGGTAGATGTCACAATGTCTTCATTCTGATTTTTAACAAACTGATTGGTGGATTTTGAATGAATGTAGGCAACTCTGTCTCAGAATATACGAGTATTGATGTTGTGAAATTCAATCTCTTATTCGGTCTAGACGGCACATTTCCATAGTTTGCACATATTAATAAATTAAATAACCTAACATTTAGCAAAGAGACAGGAAAACATCTCGGTTTAAAAATACATCCAAGCAAAGCATGGGGCGCCAATTAAACAAATATTTTCAATTTCTACGACAATTTAGCAGAAGTTTGGTCGCAAGCTGTTAAACATTTAAAAACAAATAATTAAATAATCTCTCGCTCAAACTGCATACCCAACTCGTTGTATCGGAGGTTGGATGAGCCGCGAACAAAAACCGTCTGCTTGTAATACACGGACCGAAATTACGCTCCAAAAGGCACAGTTTATATAATAAATATGCTGGTATAAAGCATTGCATATTTCCACTCATATTTTACAGCTTTTCGTTTTTATGCAGTCGAGTTCGCTCATTATGAATGGAAAGATTAGACTTAATGTACTTGAGTTTTAAATCAGGTCAGTAACTGTTCCCACTGACGGGCAAAACCCTCTTTTCATTTCGATTACTAGGTACTCTTATTAACTGACTGATTGATTCCCAGGAATTTTGTCCATTACACTATCTTAAAACGTATTATTTAACAATGAAAGAGTCGTCTTAGCACATGCCGAATTTTAACCCAGAAATAAATTCAATTTCTGTATATTATCTGGTGTTACCAACTAGAGGCTCGTGGCTAAATAATAAAGCCGCATGCCGAAGGTTAAGCTATGATCACGCTAAGCTATATGCGTTCGTGGATGGGTGACCATTCATTCACATCAAATCGAGACCCCTCCGTGCCTCGGAAACCACGATAAGCCGTTGGTCCCGGCTGTCATTTGTAGATCATTGACAGTTGTTACGGGTAGCCAGAAGCCCAAAAGTGTGACAACCAGTCTTATCAAAGGGTATCGTGTTACCCAGTAACTGGGTTGTAGAGGTCAGATAGGCAGTCGCTCCATGTAAAATACTGGTATGCAGCTGTGCCGACTGCAGCTGAATACCAGTATTTTTCAGTCTAGAAGCCGACCCCAACATAGTTGGAAAAGGCTAGACAGATTTATTGATTTTATATTACCAACACTGCTAGAAAATATCAATATTACTCTCTCTTCTCTTTACTTCTGAACAATAAGCCAGAAGACAAGTAAACAAGAAGCATCAAAACGAAGTTGTAATAAAAAACATGAATAGGACACAGAGGTATCTAAATAAACTTTAAACGGATTCGTTCGAGTTTCAACAAAGTGTTTTACTTTCAACAAACAGTTCTAATATCACTCTTTAATTAAATTAAAAGGGGAAGGAATTCCACGAACAAGTTACTTCATTGTTTCATAATTTTCAACATTATTATCGTCAGATTTTTATTTAGCTCGCTCTGGGACATTATATCCAATCTAAAAGTAAAGGCTAGTTGCTACCTGGCCACTTAGATTCGAATTGTAATTTCTTTTTTATTTCCACGATAATCGCTTGTTAGTGTCAATTTTGTAACTGGGTTGTAGAGGTCAGATAGGCAGTCGCTCCATGTAAAATACTGGTATTCAGCTGCATCCGGTTAGACTGGAAGCTGACCCCAACGTAGTTGGGAAAAGGCTAGGCAGATGATGATGTCTATTGTCATAATTTACTAACCTCCACTGAGATGAATATTTCTGGGAACCAACCGCCCTTAATTGATTGAACTTCCAAAGTTATGAACAAATCGTAACCCGTCAAAGCTCAGGTACTCAAACACTGAGAAACAAAACCTGATACTTAAGCCACACAATTTAAACTTAAATGACGGTGGTTGAGTTAGCAAAGATAGTACAAGTTAGCAGTTCCAACATTCGGTGAGTGCGGTGTTTGGCCTCCAGTTTGTTGTTTAAGGTTCCTAATGAACGCCCGAGTCTTTGTGAATAGGAGCCGGCACTTGTATTTAGTGGTTACAGGTGATTAAAGACTTAGATCTGGGGAAAGGAAACAAGAATCTTGGGAAAAGACATGAAAGGTGCACCTAAAAACAGAGTGGCTGTATTGCGTATGCCTATCCATGATGCACTATAGGATTCCGTGCTTATAGAATATATGACTCCTTTTTGCTGTATGCAATTATGCATAGAGCAGTATGTTACTAGGGTTGCTACACGTAAAGTTAGTAAGTCGGAACATTAATTGATCAAATTCGGAAAAATATTGTAGCGGTTTAAGCAGCCCTATTTCTCGATACATTCTTTAGCAACTAAATGCACCTTTTTCAAATCAATAAAAAATGGTGTGGTCCTCTGTGGCCGGACCACAGTTTAGTACTCAGATGATATAGTTCTAAATAATACGTACCTAAAGTCTACTTTCATCGGAATATATCTATATTTTTAGTACCTCAAGAGATATCTTTTTAATTAACAATTTATGTGGTCCGGCCGCGAGGCAGTGCTCTCTGGCCGCGCCACCTCTAATTAAATAGAGTATAATGAACTATTAATAAATCAATATCCCGAAAAAAAACTACCTAAAGAGTACCTTGCATACGAGAAATATGGTCCAATAAACCCCTTTAGATAAGGAGTTATTGGTCATAGAGTGTGGTCCGGCTGGGAAGTATACTCTGCAGCAAGTCAATTTTGCAATATTTAATATTAACTAGCGATAAATCAATTTATATAATAGTACCTTTTCTCTACTCTTCGTTGATAGTTTTTTTTTTTAAGAAACTATTCATTTTGATTAATTAATCTTTAAAGTATGTGGCGCGGCTAGGGAGGATTACGTTCAGCAAATATAACGAAATATGCTTTATTTCTTTATGCCAACGAAAACTGCATAATAAGTACCTTATAAAAAGACCTGAACTTCATCTGTAAACTTTTATTTTTATTACCAACAATGATTTTTAAAAAGGTGCACTTTTTGGTTTTTTTTTACCTATCTACCTAAGAATAGGTAGTTAATTTGACGAAGTAAGTGAAAATTTTGGTTTAAAATAAACAATAAGTATAGGGTAGAGTGCCCTAAGATTGCGCACTTAAGAATTAATTGAATATAAGTCACGAAAATAATAAGTTAGCAAAATAATCTTTATTCATTTATGTAGACACATTCATGTAATTTATCGACGATAAACTAAATCAAATATTTCGTAACTATTTTTGGAGTAATTAATGAAAACATGAGAAATGGGAAATGCGCAGTCTTAAATCCCCTGAAGGGTAAGACTGCGCAGTGGGATCTTTGAGAGTGCGCATATAAAGATAACTTATTTTAGGTACACAAATCACATTTAAAATGTCCAAAGCCTATGCACGCCAAACATTTTTCATGCCACCATTTAGAACACACAGAACAACCTATCCAATCTTCTGTGATCGGTTCTCTATACACTTCTTTACAACACTATATGACCAATTCTATTTTCGAGGCTGTTTTGCTGGTTTCTTGCATTCTTTTTCAACCTTTTGCTTGCTCAAACTGAAGCTTGTAAGGTGAACTGCTAAGTATTTCAGACTCCTTATGTTTCCTTTTATTTACTGCCTGTCTAGCGTCCGATTTGGGTATTGGCGATATATCTGTAATATTTGTTGTATTTGTACCTGGTGGTTTATTTCTAGAAGTTGGTAAGTAAAATATATTGGAAGGTAAGTCTGCGCGCGCAGTTTTACGTACCCTGCTGCTGCGCAGCCTTAGGGAATTACTCAAGTTGTAAAGACAAGATCTCTAACGCCATCTTATGAAAACATGCGTAAAATACGTGAGCCGGTACTTTTGTAGGTATAATTTATCGAACAAAAATGATGACCAAATCTTTATAAGTCCATTATCATTTTATGTAATCACTATTTCAAAATGACCAACAATAATATCAAACACAATATTATTGTATAGTTATATCGGAAAAACGATGCACAAATACACAATGCAGTCAGAACAACTCCACATCAGAATCTCAACGAGTATGTTCGTACATGCCACTGAATGAACTAATTTTGTCTGATAAAGGCATCTCAGCCCTTGAAGAATCGGCTCAAACAATGTTAGAGATTGATTCAGGTGTGCTATGTGTTAAAAGTAATGACGACGGTGTAAAATGTACCGGTAAAAAAAATATTACCTACACATTGAATGATTTATTATCTAATATTTGAAATTGATTTAGGCGTTGATTTAAATGACATTCCAGACACTATGACATTACAAGGAAAATTATTTACACTGTTGTCAGTGATTGAGTAATTAAATTACCAAATATTCATCATTACGTCGCTCACTGCAAGCGTCTGGATGATACTTGGGAAACATATGATGATTTAAGTACTAAAGTTACAATGACTAAAAACCAGCAAATTAATGTTCATTGTATTTTATACGCAAAATTGTAAATTATAACTTATTTTTATGAAAATGTTTATTTTTAATTTAAGCCTTGCATTTTAAAGTTGGAAAATAACTTCAAAACTTCCTTTATTTGTAATACTGATTGACTATATTTTTAATACGTGGTTTTGGTACACTTTTTTCAGTGCTATTTCTTGTTTAAAGGATTAAATGCTTAAATTCAAGTTATATAAAACACTTTTCCGTCATGTACAACAATACCTTTTATTAACAATTGTGTTTATATTTCATTATGAAAATATATGTTTGTTTTTCGTATACTTATTGTTTATTTTAAACCAAAATTTTCACTTACTTCGTCAAATTACCTATTCTTAGGTAGATAGGTAAACAAAAACCAAAAAGTGCACCTTTTTAAAAATCATTGTTGGTAATAAAAATAAAAGTTTACAGATGAAGTCCAGGTCTTTTTATAAGTTACTTATTATGCAGTTTTCGTTGGCATAAAGAAATAAAGCATATTTCGTTATATTTGCTGAAAGTAATCCTCCCTAGCCGCGCCACATACTTTAAAGATTAATTAATCAAAATGAATAGTTTCTTAAAAAAAAAAAACTATCAACGAAGAGTAGAGAAAAGGTACTATTATATAAATTGATTTATCGCTAGTTAATATTAAATATTGCAAAATTGACTTGCTGCAGAGTATACTTTCCAGCCGGACCACACTCTACGACCAATAACTCCTTATCTAAAGGGGTTTATTGGACCATATTTCTCGTATGCAAGGTACTCTTTAGGTAGTTTTTTTTCGGGATATTGATTTATTAATAGTTCATTATACTCTATTTAATTAGAGGTGGCGCGGCCAGAGAGCAGTGCCTCGCAGCCGGACCACATAAATTGTTAATTAAAAAGATATCTCTTGAGGTACTAAAAATATAGATATATTCCGATGAAAGTAGACTTTAGGTACGTATTATTTCGAACTATATCATCTGAGTACTAAACTGTGGTCCGGCCACAGAGGACCACACTAAAAAATGGTATATTATTTTAGCAAGTAAACTTTAACAACTAGTGATTACAGCCTCCTTTTAAGCAGATAAGCCGGTATTTGAAGACTTCGCTCTTCCATAACTTAAAAAGTATTTTTCTTCTTCTTTTTTTCTTTTGATTCGAAGACTTTTCAAACCGGTCCATATCTGGTAATTTTGCCATATAAATGACAAATTAGGTGAAATTATCAGTTTGTCACAAAACATAGATTTCTATTACTTATTTTGTCACACCACTACCCTGCATAATCTGCCTAGCCTTTTCCCAACTATGTTGGGGTCGGCTTCCAGTCTAACCGGATGCAGCTGAATACCATTATATTACATGGAGCGATTGCCTATCTGACCTCCACAATCCAGTTACTGGGTAATACGTTACTACTAATAATACTCACACCACTACCCTTAACTGAATCAAAGAGTGAACGTCTAGAGTAGGTCACCACAAAGCTTTATATCCAGGGCTAGTTTCTTTTATGCAGAGCCCATTACCAGCCGGCTGCGTAACTCCGTGCAGCCCTAAGCGCGTAATGACTTCCTTGCCGTAATTGTGTGTTTGCGCACGCTTGATTACAATCTAGACGCTGATTGGATGGCCAATTGTATCTTATGCTAGGTTCTGGTTTTTCAATAAGGACGAGTTTCGTGTCATTTATTTGGGGTATAAAGACGGTTTGGTCATTCGAGAAGGTAGTGGGGAGTCTTATTAGAAATTAAGGTATGGTAAAAAAGGCATGTAGGTCAGTTATCCATATGGAAAAAAAAAATGCTGTTTGTTGGTAAGCGCATCACTTGAGAGCGGCTGAACAGATTTGACTATTTTTTAGTTTAAAAATGTTCGCAGTCGTCCAAATCAACTTTTTATGGAAAGAAAAATTGGAAAAGTTTCCCGGAAAATCTTCGAATTCGGGAAAAAACGAATGTTCTTTTGTGTTTAAATTATGGAAATTTGGACAAGACAACGTCTGTCAGGTCATCTAGATTAATAAAACTAGTCTGTTATTAGATAAGTATCACGTATTTTTTGAACCTCAACAAGAAACAAAAAATTGTTCTTTCACCTTAAAGGAGAAAAGTTCTCTCTGTTCGCAAAACCACCCAAACCGTACTTCAATTCATTGAAATCATCAACAACATTACCACACAGCTGATTTCACTATTACTTTCCTTTTACTCTTAGTTTCAACAAAATCTTAGATTTCAGCTTTATTTTTACGAGACCTCAAGCCGATCACAAGCCAGCTTTGTCCCAAATCATTCTACACAACATGAGACGCGAAAAATCCTAACAAAACATACCTCCCACATTGTCCCGAATCACCAGGACAGGATTAGTATTCTCCCTTCACCCAGCTAATCTCCGTCGGTATCTGGGTCTCGGTCTCGGTCTCACAAATTCGGATCACTCTTCGCCGATACCATTATTTCCTCGTTCCGCATATGATAAGGGTGGCTCGGGAATTAGCTTTCCTATTATTTTTTTATATTTCCTTCCACATGCAATTTCGATTAGATTTGCGGGTGATTTTTTTTGTGGTGCAATGGTATGTGGTAAATATGGGAAGTGGTCTCCTGTGATTTAAAAAAAGGTTAAAATCAAAGGTGTTAAAGGTGAAATACGCCTCGTATATATCTATACGCGTAGAAGACTTCCGTTGCAAGATCGAATTTATACCTGTGTTCCACATTTTGTTAATGTTATGACGACTAGGGCTTTGCAGGTAGTCTGCGCAGGCCGTTAACAATTAGGTTAGGTAAAAGAAACACACAAGCAAGGTTCATACGTATAATCCTCATAGTAGGTTACACACTTATCGTCGTCCTTGGTACCCGGTACACAGTAGCTTGGACACCAAAAAGCAGGGCTTGTCGGCACATGTGTAGAAGGCCGGTCAGGCCGCTGACACCGACGGCAGCAGGTCGCCGGTAGCACGTGGAACCGTTGAGCGCGCAGTGCACAGTTTAGCTACTCATGCAGCGATTGCAGAAGCTTTGCCCTCAGTTAGGACGTAGAAGCCGGGACGTAGGAGCTGGAACGTAGAAGCCGGGACGTAGAAAGTGGGACGTAGGAGCTGGGTCGTAGAAGCCGGGACGTAGAAGGTGCGACGTAGGAGCTGGGACGTAGAAGCCGGGACGTAGAAGCCGGGACGTAGAAGCCGGGACGTAGAAGCCAGGACGTAGGAGCTGGGACGTAGAAGCCGGGACATAGGAGCCGGGACGTAGAACCCTGGAAGGCACTATAGGGTGCGCATGAGTTTACAAAGACATGCGTGTCATAATGACAGCTGCATTAAGAGGTTATGTGTGTGACACGCGAGCATAAAACACTAAAGATAAACAATGATCTTAGCAGCTGGCTTGCTATATAGCTTATGATACACGGTGAGGCCTTGCACAGCCCGGATGCAGCAGCAATACATACATATTTCCGTCTCCCATGCACTGGACAACCTACAGCCGCGCGGCCTGCCATTGACAACCGCGCAATCAAATACTACAAAGGTAGATAGATAAGAACAACGGTTACAGTGCAGAAGGTTTGGTATAGTTACCAAATTAATGAAGAACTTACCCTAAATTTGGGGTACACAGTATCTTAAAGGCAAGGGAATTACTCGTGCTAGCTAAGCAAGCGGATGTTAAAATGGCAGTGTGTTCATAGAAAATTATTGTTGTGCCAGCTTTGTAGTGATGTGACTTGCAACTTACTAATTGTAAAATATTTAGCATCAGTCGACTATTTCCCGTTGAGACTCTGACCACAACGTTATAATGTGAACATACCCAATAAATCAACTGATTCAGAAACCATTAGTTGGGTAATTTTCACGAAATTCCGAAATTCTGCAATCTTAAAATGACAAAAGATATTGAAATTATTTGGTATTTATTTTATGTGAATTTGATAGTACTAATGTTACTAGAATTTAATTATGTAGTGGTCCCAAAAATTATTGCGTTTTATGAAAGTTATGAGGACATTAAAAAAAAATCAAAGTGAGGGAATGACAATTAAGGTGAGGGAATGATTATTACAGACAAGTTATGAAGCTTTTTAAATAAAATTAGTTTGCTTTTAAAGAAATCTTTTTATTAAATGAAATTTTGTTCTTAAACAATACGTAATACGTACGTTAACGTAAGATCAATGAGTAATTCCAGCAAATCACAAAATTATTGCAGCACTGGCTTATCTCTAATTTAAACTTATTTTTATTTATTATGACACTTAATTAAGGCACTTAATTAAATAACAATGACAATAAAATCCTTGCTAACTTATGGATTCATTTAACAGCATTTTTAACAACAGAAAAACTTATTATTTTAAACTTTAGTCTCATAGATAAAATGAATGTTTAGTATCAAAATCAACAAAACAAAATCTATAAAAAACTAACTTGAAACTTAACTGGCTCTCTTCGAAACAAAAAATACTTCTTATAATTTTATTAGTAGGTACAATTTATTAAAGAGTGAAATTAAGTTAAGTTAAGTTATTAATTAAGTCTGATTATTTTTGTTTTGTCTTTGACATCTCTTACGGAATCTCTCTTTTCTTCTTATTTCTTGTTTCAGTCTTTCCTGTAATCTGGATATTTTTGCATAAAGTATTCCTCTACGTCTTCTGAGTTGCTGCCTTCTCCGATTAACTGCCAGATTTCTTAATTCATCATTATTTTGCATAGGTCCTGGGCTAGGAGGTGGTGTCTCCTCTAACAGTCTCGCTAAATTCTTTCGCACTTTCACTCTTTTGTCTCTATATATTTGACTATTTTTCTTCTAGTATTTCTTTTTTTGCCTTCTTTCTCGGGAACTCATTGCGGATACAGGTTTTACTTGCCCTTTTTCTTTTTTTTTAGGTATTTAATTCTTTCTTTTTCGCGGAGTATTTCAAGTGTTACAGGATCAGCTTTAATTTTTTCCCTGCGCTTTCGGTCATATTCATTTTTAACCTACAACAATATTGCAGCAATAAATTCAAGAGTTAATAAAAGCAAACAATAAAAAAAGCCAGTTAGCCCACCCAAAAATCATTTATTAATGTATCATCATTACCTCACCATAACTTTTTATGAGGGAATGATGGTGAGGGAATGATGAAATAAAGAATAACTGTAAAGGACTCGTGACATAACCTTACTTTTAAAATGATTTTTCTGCATAAGAAAATTACTCCCAAAGGCCATCTTATCTGTGCAACTTATAATCAGTTAAAGTACTTACCTTTTGTTTTTTTAGCATGTGATGAAATGACGATCAAAAATTTAATTTAACCATAAGATTAATAAAATCTTTTTGCAGCGCACACCCGAACATGATCACAGAAAAATCGCTATTTTGAAAAATTGACATGAGTGCCAAATTTCAAAAACTAATGGTAGCGTTCGTATTTTATTTAAGATGCGTTCATAATTCAACTGCCAGTAATAGTGTGAGGGAATGATTTATTTTTGTGAGACACATATAAATATTCAAATTTTTAACGCGTTTTTTACTTTATGACGCTAATTTCGGGTTTTCCCATAAATTAATAATATGTTTAAACAATCCAACCTACTTGAATATGATTCGAATGATTTTTGTGCTTTTTTGGTAAATAAAAGTAACTAAAATTGGTACTTGGGACGTAGTGAGGGAATGATTTTAGGAACATTATGGTTATAGATTTTTATTTATTTATTTATACGGCTCTAAAATCTTATGTGAAACTTTTAGGTAAAGTTATGTGGATTGTATAGAAATATTAGTAACATCCATTTCTTTGTTGGATTTTTATATAAACTCCAAGGACAAGAATTTCGGAATTTCGTGAGAATTACCCAGTTACATTATGTCTTTGGGCTCTTTCCTTTTGAATGGAACCCATGGTGAGCCGATAGTCAAAGGGTAAACCCAAACACATGCAAAACAGCCCGCAGTATTTTCAAAGAACTATTTACTTAGCCACAACAACGTCTGGTGTACAAAACTATCCGTTTTCGGACATAAGTGATGGACACTAATGTGTTTACCATACTTTGTAGCTACATTTGAATCTGCAAGTAATTACCGATCGCCTGTCTCGAACTACCATCAACATTGTTAATGGCAGAAAAACGCGGGAATTCCGGCCATCTTGATTAAGTGCTAGTCAACCGCGTAGCGCCGCGTCGCTCCGACACATTGTGACGTCACCGCTAGGGGCGCGAACACTTCGCTTACATTACGGGAATTAGGGAAAACGATCTTCTTGATTAAGTGACGCTGCTGGGACATAGGCCTGGTTTCGGAGTAGGGAGTACCTCCAAAATATAAGTACCTACAGATATCAGCAGCATTCGGCTCGAAAGAAATCTTGCTATAGGCCGACCGCTTAACTGAGACGTTGCCTGAGGTAGCTGCGCGGTGCGGGAGGGGTGATAGTTGTCACAAGTTGACGCATCACTGAGCTCTCGCATCACGTCACCACACCCCTCCCGCACCGCGCTGCTACCTCTGGCGACGTCTCAGTTAAGCGGCCTTCCTGTAGTAGATAGTTCTACGGGTTTATTGGGTTATGGGTATATTAGTGATATTCGTAAGTGTTTATAAAAAGTTAATCTACCAGTAATTCAGTTTGGCTCGCAGTTTTGCCGACTGAGGAGTTTGTGGCTTCGTTTAATGGTTGCAGTTAAGTCTGTAATAGAAGTACCTGTAATATGCTCATGACATATCGTCGTCAGCATGCGTCTTCAAAATCCCGTTAAGTCACATCACTACCACGTATGTATCTACGACGCGAATATAAATTCGTGTGGCATATTTTTTCGATGCCGTTAGAGGGTTGGAATCAAGAAATATTCACCGATAAGATTGATGGCAGTCGTGACAGGTCGGAGGAACCAGGCTGAAGGGAACACGTATGCTGATAAGGGGATAAAACGGATATATTTTGTTTATAAAAAGGAGCCAATTTTGGGGATAGAACGTAGGTGCTGCTTCATTATCGGCGTTTTGGGGGACTGTCTTTTGTAATTTTGACGTTCGAAAAGTGCTGATTCTCAGCCTAGTTTGAATAAATGACTTTTGATTTTGATTTTTGATTTTGATTAGCTCGGCTGTTGGTTGGATACGTTAGGCGAGTTATTATTGTTTTGACGGCTTTGACTGAATACAATAATTATATTCTATGCTCAAATAACAAAATTTATAGGCCAGTGAAAAAATAACTGTAGTTATTAAAGACGTGGAACTGCCACTAAACATGCCACACTCTCGCAGTGATATCAGCAATTTACTCACAGTTGGGTATTCATTTCTTGTGTAATAAGCATACACGTGGTTTCGAATAGCGTCTACGTCAAATGTGTCAATACCTGTTACAGGCTTGCTTTTCTTCCTCTTTTTAGGCGTACGTAATACATTTTCTTCAGTACCGGAAGGCCCATACTTTTCCTTCAAGATGGTTCGAATAGTTTTTTTGCCGATTCCAAGTGCTTCTGCGACGCGATCTTGCACTTGCGTTACGGACAATAAAGGTCCACCATTAACTGATTCGCGTTCGAAGTATTCGGTTAACTTCACAACCAATTCGCGTGACTGGCTGTTGATTGTACGTCCTCTTTTCGACATGTTGAAACAGTTCGTACGATATAACAATAAACACCAAAATCGAGTCCAAATCACTATCTTTAAATCAATGTCCAAAATACAAGAGCCAAGGTCAACCTGATAGTAAACAGTAATAGTCCAAAAGCAAAGCCGAGTCGAGAAAAAAATATCAAACATAAACAAGCGCGCAGTCAACTTCACAAGATGGCGAACGAAAGACTGCGCAGTGCGCGCGTGGACGCTAAGTCACGTACCGCTTGGTCAGAGACAAGCCATTCTATAGAAACCAGTGTCGCCAATTCATTTAATTACTATTAAAATCGAATGAAGCTGGTGAAATTCAGTAATTAATTGGTTACAACACTAGTATTTAAAAAAAAAAAGACTGAGAACGTAACTGTTTTTGAGATGTTTCGTAATAATTAGAAATTGCATGCTACTATAAAGTAAGCGCAAAAAAAATACTCGTAATATATTCCATTATATTATTTAACGTGCCAAAAAAATGTATGTATTTTTTTAAAACACTTTATGTAATGAATTATTATTTTATTGTTTCTTTCAGTTTCATTCCAAGTTACATTGTAGGGTCTTTCCCAAATGTCAAAACGGGCCTCTTATTTTTTGACAACTTTAAGTTGCAGATGCTACGGATTGGTGAGCATTCCAATATTATCACAGCAAGATATTACATACACACTTTTTATTTTTATATTATGATTTCATATGATGAGCACAGCCAATAGGCATACGTGCCTAGTTTTGCTTAGGTGGATTTCTTATAGTGAAAACTGTGCTGAAAACTGACCACAATGGGCTAAATAAAAAATAAGGCAGACTCTAAGTTCAATCAGTAAACGTAGCATAAAAATACCAATCTGCGAGTAAGACTTGGGTTGAAAACTTTTCCATTACTTACCTTCCTTACGTGTTCTTGTAATAAATTACGCTGGAACTTCCCATTGTAACATTTACGTCGTTTCAAAATGAAAGTATTCACTAAAATGTGTTTTGTGCAGTCTTTTGTCGACAAGACCATCTATCTATTTTGTTCTTCCCTTATTGTTGTGTGCCATTGTGTCCGACTGCTCACTAATGCCGCGTTTCCACGGCCCACTTTCTCACAGGCCACACCGCGCCAGGCCAGGCCGTCCGGTCATCAGGCCTGCAGTGGCCCGTCACCGCCCGTCTGATTCGTCGGCAGTCGGTGGGTTTAAAGGCGTTCATCGCGATCTGTACGACCTGTACGAGCACGTTAATTTTTATTTATTTATATGGGAATGCTCGGCAAAGGCCTCAATTGGCGTAGCATAGCCTGTCTCGGCCTATCAGTTAACGGACTCTGAGAATGCTCGGCACGGGCCGCGACAGGTCTCAACAGGCGCAACAACGCCTGGAGCGGCCCGCCAGTTAACGGGCCGTGGGTACGCGGCATTAGAAATATAAGAAGTAATAAAATAGCCTCTCTAGTACACGGTTACTAGTTTTACAGCTGTAGAATAAATAGAGATTGTAATATTAAAGTTGTAGAGCTATGTTGCGTTGAATGGAGGCTAAAATTATGTAGTGCTTTTGTGTTGATTTGTAAGCATGGGGTGTATTAAACATATTACATGCTTATTCATATTCATATTCATTTATTTGCATACCATAATGTTTATAAAGATGTTACATAAAGCTTCAAGCTACAGTACAGTTATGGACCCTGTTAGGGCACAGCAACATGGTATTAGCCTAATATTAAAATTTAAAAAATAAAATAATAACAATTCTTATAAAATTATGTGAACTCTTAAATTATCTACGTATCAAAAGTTATAGATAGAAATTATTTACAATAATAATATAATTATTGAGATAATTTTAAAAGTTATGGTTTTTATTTATTATTTAAGTGTTCATTTATATTATAGTAGGTACTCATATTCATATTCATCATCATCATTATCATCTATGAACAAAAAATTAGCTTAGTTTTATTACATCACGCTGTGTTTCCCCGAAGGGTTGGGCAGAGTCTATTGCCTTCAACCGGGCACTAATCCAGACTCCCGGCTGCTACTGAGCAATTTCCGATGGAAAACCTAATAACCCGGGTATGGAACCCAGTACCTCGTGCTCTGCAGTAGCGCTTGCGACCACTAGACTGACGAGGCCGTCTCGCAGGTCGAGGTGGAGAAATAACTGAACAAATCTCCAGTGGCCGTAGTAGGTCCTAATAGTGAATTTTAAAAAACAAAAATTTCTTATTTATATTCGTTCACTAAACGGAAGCCTAAAATGTTAAAAGCTTCAGAAAAGATTTAAAACAAAAAACAGAACAGCGAAACGCTAAAAGTACAGTACAAACCATTAATTACTTCATTTATAAAAGCAGTTTGAGTGAAATTATCAACGAAGCCACTCGGGCCAGCTTAAAAATAAGCTCACCTCCTCCACTCGACATTAAACCTAGCAAATTCTTTAAATTCTTGCTGACTGGAAGTGTTTAGCCCTTTTTTGTACAACCTGGATGTTAAAAAGCCTCGGTGACAGACTGATAAATTCTGTCCCAATTTTTTACTCGACTGAAACTCGCGGTAATGTTTCATTATTCAATTTGCAATTAAAGTTGAAAAGTGTCAGAAACCTTAATTTTAGGTTTTTGTAGACTTTAAACAATAATAACTAGTTATGTATACCTGTTACCATGGGTTCAGTATATGATTCTAGAGCCCCTAGCTAGCGTAGAAATTTTTAATCAGTTAAAAAAAAAAAACTCCTGTACCTATCACAGAATAGTGCAATATCTACCTGATCAAAATATGTTGAACAACTCATTTTTTTTAATAACCGAAGATATTTTTTACGATTTCACAGTTTGCGCGCCCTGCCACCTTATATTTACGTGGTATTATGTATTTAAAAATAACTTAAGAATAAGACTGTACATATCAGTGAATAAAGTAGTTCACTTACTTGCAGTGGTGATTTTAATATTAACTGAGCTGAGAGTAAAAGTACATACTATAGTGTACATTTTATAGGTACTATTTACATCTTCTAGCAGCATATTGTTCAATTAGTTCAACAGCTTCATAAGCATATGCGCTATTATTGGCTAAGGAGTTCGACTGATCGAGAGTGGAGCGCTATAATGCAGTGGAATCACGGTTTAGTTACACTATGAAAGCAGAGAACGCAGTAGTTCTCAAGCATTGAAGTTGGTTCATCAAAATGGAATATGGGGAGTAGGCACTTGTTCCAATAACTTCTGTAATCCTTATAGCCATTTGTCAGATTGTCCGTGATTTTACGAAAATGATCTTGATTCACAGCTTCATTCCAGTCTCATGTATGATCAAGTTTATCTTAGATATCGTTTACTTACAGTGAAGAAAAATATTAAGGGAACTCGGATTGGTTTATAATCACAAATACGGGGTAAGTTTACCAATTGACTCTCATTTCTTTGGCTAAAGAGACAAATAAATTTTTCTTTAACCGGGTAAACAGGATCCGAAAAATAACGGCTTGTTATTATAATTTGAGCTGCTTACCAATTAGAACTAACTGACATATATATTTATTTATGTCCATCATCCCGAGAATTTCAAGTTTTCAGTGAACGCTGTTAAATGATACTTTAAACAGTCGAAAACGGAACGTTTCAACAAACGATATTGGAAGCTGTTCATTATTTACGGATATATTTGCTTCGTTCGTAAGCTTTAAGCTATTTCACAAATTTCTGTTGAATTCTGAATAACAAGCGTAAACAAACGGATGATTCTTACGTACAATATGTTTCTACTAGCTTCTGCCTACGACTTCGGCCACGTGAAATTTCTGGTGCCCCGACCCACCCCGTCGCATCGCATCGCCGGATTGCGCTATTACTTTGTTTCCCTTCTTTTTTGTTTGGCTCTTAAGAGTCCTCGTGTGATTTTAAATAGTGTATAACCTTCTTCGAGAACCAAGCTACCAAATGCGAAAACATTTTTAACCTGACTAGTAGTTCCAGAGATTAGCGCGTTTAAACACACAAACTCCTCAGCTTTATTGTTAGTATAGATTCATGTGGAGATGTATAAAGTCATGAGGAGATTCCTTCGCTCAGCATTGGGGTGATGCAAGCTAACAGTAACAGGTGTATGTATGGGAGTGTATACTACGGGCTTATATGGTACAAACACTGTCATCCGTCAGTCAGATTGGCACCTTGAAATTCTCCGTTTTTTCAATTGAAATGAATTTTTCAAAATAAATACACTAAGTATTTATTTTGAAAAATTCATTATGTTTCAATAATTCGCAAAGAATGTGCGCATTATGGAAGGAGTTGTGGGGCTATGGAGAAATGTCTTGACGATGCGTGAGCGTACGTGATCCATCGCCGCCTGTTCGATGTCCACCACGCACAGGATGGATGGAAACCAGCACATGAAGTAATTTTTTGCTCTGTTGATGTAATTGCTGAATGGCGTTTCAGTGTGAAGATAAATAAATAAATAAACACAAACCATGATAGCTGATCCATGAGACAGCCTGAAAAGTCAAAAGTGCATGTAAATTCAGCAGCATATTCGTAAAACTAGAACACAGTAGCAGAAATAGTCATAGTACCTAATGTATTGTTTAGGGATTCTAACAAGTCACGATATTACATTCAGATACAAGTCAATACAAATAAAAAATAATAAGTAAATAAAAGAAATGTAAACATGATTACTTAAAAAAATAGTTGTTTTAAAGTTCAAAAAAATGGGTAAGGTATTTATTAGATATTTTTTTATATCGTTTTACGTACTCATATTTTGTTCCAGTACCTAATCAAAAATCGGACGCACTAAAGCTAGCAACTCATTCATCCCTTCCAAATAAAAGTAAACCTGATATTTATTAATCCTCCTTTTATCGCGCATAATCTCTGATTTTCTACGAAGCAAGATTCCATCGAAGTTATAGAAAGTTTAGCCACCAATTAGAGGTTGTGACAGATTCAGTGGAACTCAGTGGACTCAATTAATGAAAGCCTTTGTTAATTAAACGATAAATGAACCATCATAATGCATTGCCAATCAAGAGGTAGACAAATTACTTTAATATGGATGGGCCACTTAAAAAGATTCAAACCCTAGCGTAGAGGGTTCAAATAAAAAGCATTTTTTGCAGCTTATAGGTACTTTGCAGAAAGACTTTGTACACAAGACCTCAGACATAGGTATCATCTGTTATCAAAATGGCCTGAGTACATGAATAAACATTACCGTCCCACAAATCGTATTAAAAATGAAACAGACCACAAAAATAACAATCCCAAAAATAATTCGCGAAAATGGCCTGTAATCCGTCGGTTGATTTAAAACTTTTTGTCGAAAAGAATAATTGAACGCGTAAAAGCCCCAGTAATAATAGCATTTAGAGGAGCCGCAGAAAACGATAACTGCCCTAACTGGGGATGATTGCCCCTCAAGGGGCGAACTAAAGTTTCTACCCTCCCACGAACCGATTAAGGAATTTGGTAATAGAATAAAAAATTCTCCGCCTAAGTTGGGGATTAGTTGAAAGTTGCGAGTGGCTGTAAATGTGCCACCTGCGCGTGTGTGATTTTGTTTTTGTATGAGAGTGGTTTATAAGAAAGTATTCGTAACAAAAATAAACGGCTTAAATACGTCTTGGGTGACCAAAAATATACGGATTATGTTTACCTTCCAGCACCGATAGAAGAACACTACTGAAGAATAATCTGGATTAGCATAATCAGCCTATGATGTTACCACTGGCACACAGGCCTCCTCTCACAGAGTTAGTGGAAGTGGGCCATAATTCACCATACGGGCCCATGCGGGTTGGTTTTTGGTTCTAGGACATGCCGGACTCCTCACGATGTTTTCCTTCATGGTTTTGGGAGTAGTGGTGATGAAATGAAATACATAAAGTGCCTGCCTGGGTTCGAACTCATGACCAACACCTCGTAAGTCGGGGCTGTTACTGGGCCACCATTGCTTCCAATCTCTGTCTCACTCCCAAAATCTGAATTAAGTACCTACTCTGAAATTGTCAATACGTACTGGAAATACTCCTGCTTTCTCGGTATGAGAAAAAGCCAAAAGCCTTTGCAGTCCTAAGTGGAACTTTAACAATGTATACTGATTGCCGATTGGTTGAGTTTATATACCTCTTGACACAGACGAGTATTAAATGCGAGGAGTTACTCGAGTGATCCACTTACCGACACATCGGTTGAGGAGTACGACTGATTCCTACTCGAGTGCTGTGGCTCAATATAATGACCTCATTATATATGAGGCTGAATACCGAAGCCAGCTACTTGGAGCTAATATAACCTGATAATAAAAAGTAATTCCCAACTGTGGTCTGCAAAATATTGAGTGTAAAATACACTAGTTAAAGTAAAGCGTGAGCAGTATCAGTTTTAGTTGATCAAAGTATTCATCATCATCATCATCTGCCTAGACTTTTCCCAACTATGTTGGGGTCAGCTTCCAGTCTAACCGGATGCAGTTGAATAACAGTATTTTATAAGGAGACACTGCCTACCTGATCTCCACAAGACTCCTAGGTAAGACTGGTTGTCAGACTTTGGGCTTCTGACGACCTGTAACGACTGTCAAAGATCCACGAATGACAGCCGGGACCAACTGCTTAACGTTCTTTCCGAAGCATGAAATCAAAATAAACACAATAAAATCAGTATAAAATATTCATACAACTCATTATCCTCCTTAGTTTAAATATAAAGAATATAAAAATTTCTAACGAAAACATAACTGTCTTTTAGAAGGTCACCAATGCCGGAAACGGGACGAACTTTTTTGTACACCTAATATTTCCCTTCACCTCAACGTAACAAAAACCTCACCATCATTTATCTTGGAAATCACCGAATGCGCTGGCGCGCGTAACATTCCGCTCGTTCGGCAAGTGTGACGGCGCCGCCAATAAACGTGGTGCGTACCGAAGTAATAGTTCTGACACAGGAAGTACGCCCTAAATATGTTTCCAGCGCGTTACATGGTACAAGATAAGAGAGCAAAGCTACGTAAACTAAAAAATATTATCACCGCAATCTTATTTAACCCGGCGTCATTGAGGTTGGGTCAATATTACCCGGCTGTTTTAAAATTTCTAATATTTTTTTAAAGTACGCGCGCGACGTTGCCGTTCTGTGCTGTAGTAGCTGGAGCCAATAAAGTACATTTTTTTTTTTTGTAATTTTTGAGAGTTATTTTAAAAGTTGATTAAACTTTGATAACTGATGATTGAGAACTTTGATCACGGTGCAGCGCGCCGTGATCAAAGTTCTCCTAGGTAAGCCTTTTCGCTATCCGACGCGTCAGTTATATACTGATTACAAAACTGTAACAGTGAGGCAGCAGTTTGTTCTCCACACAATCATGCGTAAACACGCTGCCCTCCCACCTCCTGCAACAAAAATATTCCCTCCATCGAGAAGACCAATTCCTGCTTGTCCCAAGCTTCTTGTAAAGACGACTTTCGCTCAACGTCATTATCCATTCTTGAGCTCTCTACTATATAACAAATTGCACACAAAACTTAACCTACACTCATTAAACGTTCATGAATGCAGACAAAAAACGAAGGAATACCTTATGTCGCTAAACTATGATGAAACAGAAGAACTATTGAAACCACAATTTAAATGACAGTTCAACCGCTGTTGACAAAAATAACCATCAGGTAATCACTTATTTTTTGGTTCACTCGATAATTTCATTGGATATATATATTATATTGTTTTTACATACTAATTTAATAGCCGTAACCACATCACACCCACTATACTCATACACCAACACCACACACACACACACACACACCATATCACCTCACACACCCCCATACACTCGTCTCCTTCAGACACACACACTTCCCTACACGGACACCCTCCACATACAAACCCCATCACACATAGGCAGTCATCATTTTAATATACGTATACTACTCCAAAAACATTATTAACTTTAATGCATAATGGACGAATGTCCCCATAACACAGGATTTTCCTAGCATGGGGGTCATTAATATATCAGTTTGTTAAATGTTTTTTATTTTAAGTGCTCTGTCTGTCTTGATTAATTTTATGTAAACGTTAATGAGAAATAAACATATTATTATTATTATTATTATTATTAACTCAATTAAACGTTTCTGTATTATTATTTTTCTGTTTTATTATCAAAACCAGAATATCTTTATACTGAAATAAAGACACAGTTTACGAATTTACTTAAAAATTATGGAAATACCACATATTAAATATATGGGTAATATTGACCCACCTCAACGTCCATGTAACTATTTCCTACCACAATGACGCCGGGTTAAGCATCGTGGAATTAGGAACTACGAGTATTTCACATGTAAGTACATTTATTTTTATTTTTTTTTGCTTACACAGAACAGATGGCCGATGGGACCGAAAGGCTTTAGATTGGCGACCGAGTACTGGGAGACGTAGCGTTGGAAGGCCGTCTTTCTGCTGAAATGATGATTACATTTATTTTTATAAAAAACGTAAATAAAAAAAAAGTGTTTAAAATAAACGTATTTTCTTTCTTTTCTTATCAATATTCATAAAAATATATTGTTAAATTGCGCTTTACGAACAGTACAGTGATGTCGTCGTTAAAACACCACAAATTATTCTGGTTTACCTCTACCCAAATAATACCAATATCGCCAAAGCCCAAACTTAGCCCAAATCCCGTTCAACCACCACATCCGGTCGAGTGCCCTTCCGGCCCACTCATAGAATAAATAAGTAAGTATCGACGCGGCCTCCGATTGGATATAAATCAGCGCAGTAAGACAATCACGTTTATGTTCAGCTTACTTGGGATCATAACCTTGTTACAGGAACTTTATGGAGGAAATGAGTATTCGAGGATGGATGAAATGGGTTTGTTGAATTGAGGATGAATTCAGTGTAGAAAACTGAACTTATATGACTACATTGTAGTGTCGCTTTCGATAAAATGAGTAACTGGTAAATAATAACGTCAAAAAAATTACAAATTGCACAAAAAAATGTTAAAATGATACATCTACACACTGTACATACATCTACACATTCGTGTCGGTCTATGTAACCGCGTTCGCAACAGATTCTGAAGCGGCCTAATGAATTAATTCCGGAAGGAATATTATCTGTATCATATTAAACTTAAACACAATAAATAAATCTCGATGTTTTGTCAATATGTAAAAACCATCCGAAGCAGGTATAGTAATATTTCCGTTTGTTCAAGGCTTTATTACGTTCGGTAAATCAAACTAGGAACCAGTAACGCAGTAGCCATTCTTCAAAAAATTAATTCACTAGTCGGTTCGTAACCAAATCAAGAAACACCTTGTTTCCCTATAAAGTTCAATGAATGAAATGCACCGACCCCAGCGTAGTTTGACCAGACTCGATCAATCGAATAAAACCCAAGATTCGCACTAACCCCTGAAGTCTCATGTTTGATGGTGCTACAGAGGCCGTTGCATATCAAGGAGTAGACCGCGGGGCGCCGTAATGGTAGGGAAGACCTGCCCTTAGGATAGGAAAGGATTTAAGAGCATAATCAAAAATGTAACTACATGAACCATGTGTTTATTACGAACCGACATGTAAATATACATAATTTACATGTCGGTTCGTAATAAACACCTTGTTTCCCTATAAAGTTCCAAAGAGTTAAATTATTCTGTGCTCTATGTGCCTAAACGCCTAAATTATTCATCGACGAACCATGTTTACACTCACCGTCCTAAAGGAAATCAATTTAATAAAAATAGGTAACATTCGACACTTTTATAGGGCATCTAAATTCGCAGGAAAATTAACTACTGTGTGCTCCGATAAAGTGGTTTCTTTATGTCCTAAGCCGTTGCTAAATGTTGTATGAGAAATATAGGTGGCCTTTTAAGTAGCGTTTTTATAGGGTCCGGCGATTGTTGGTCGTGTCAGAGTGTGTTAACGTTCACTGAGGGTAGTTATTTAATGGCTGTTTTCCTTAGGGTTTTGTCCTCGGAAGATGTTTTTTAGGGTTTCGTATAGAAAGGGTGCCCACAGGACCCTATCACAAAGCCTAGGCTGTCCGTTTGTCTGTGACAGGGCTGTATCTTTGAACCGTAATAGGTCGACACTTGAAATTTTCACAGTGTACACTACTACCCGTATAGGGGCTGTAACAACAAATAATAAAAATAAAATAACTTACAAATAGGGCTCCCGCCACACAAAAAACGTGCTTTTTTCGGTGTATTGGTTTCATTAAAGTATCAAAAAAAAAAATGTATTAAATATTGTTTAGTACGGAAACCCTTCGGGTGCGAGTCCGATGCATGCTTCACCGCTTTTTTAAGACTTGGTTTTTTCAGATCTTGGTGTTAAGCGTCTGCTCACAACCAATCAACCCAGAATGCTGCAAGCTCCATCAAGACTGAAACTAATTCCAATCGAATGTTAACTATTTGCAAGGTTGACTAAAATAATATCATAAAACTAAACATTTCACAGAATAAACTTTCAAAAACCGGTGGATGATTTAAGTAAAGTGAAGCTAACAGCCAGTTGCTACAACGTAAATAACGTGCTCTCTGTTTCCTACATTTTCAATTATTTTTACACAAAGTTTTATTCACTAAAAAAGGACCCACAAAAACTACGAACAGGCATTAACATGTAGCATTACACGAAAACAAGGAAAACAGAACGTTCGAATCGTGCAGTCGCGGTGCAGCACTGCAGAACAAAACTTAATTTAATACGGAAAGCGAGTCAAAACGGGAGGACTGACGTTCTTTGGCAAGTCAGCCCCGAGCGTACTGGCGAACTCAAAACTTTAACAACTATTATTTTTGATTTCTGCTATGATGAATGGTAAATGCGAGTAGTTATGCGAGTTATTCCGGTTTAACATTTAGGTACTCGAGCTTATTTTCATAACTTTTCGATCTGGCTTTTAGTTTTGGACGATGCTATTTCAACTAGTTTTATGGAAATGAGGTTTATTCAATTAATAGGGTAAAATAATAATAACTATTATTTATTCATTAAATTAGACACAAAACCATACCTGAAATAAAGTCCTCCAGATCGTAATTCGGCCAGGGCGGCCAATCTCCACGGAGACTAGCCTTTGTCGCGGGAGATATTATAGTGCACAAGTGTGCGCGCAGACAGGTGCACTCCCTCTTCCGTCACTCTCATAGTCCTCAGGGACGGCAATCCGACACGACCGGAGAGAGATCAGGCGCAGGACCAACTGCTTAACGTGCGCACCGAGGCACGGGGGTAACACACCGCCGACTTCCAAACTCCGGGTTGTTACTAAGAAATTCCTAATGGGAAAACTCAATAACAGTTTGCCCGACCCGGGAATCGAACCCAGGACCACACGCTCAGCAGTCGCGCTTGCGACCACGAGACCAACGGAGCTGACAACGGGGTACCTGAAATAAAAATTTGCCGAATAGTTTTGTTGAAACAAAACTTTCAAAGATTTCCTTGTTTCTACTACTTGTCTTAGGCAATATAACATAACATTACGCCTGGTTTCTCCGTAGTGTTGGCCAGAGGGGTACCTATAGTACACCCACATTTCGTTAGTTATGTATAAGTCTCATGTAAAAGGGGGCGAGCCTAACTTGACGCAAATCCAACCTCCAGCCTATGCCCAACCTGGAAATCGAACCCAGGACAGCAGTAGCGTTTGAGACCAGCAACGAACGAACGAAGCAGACAACTTAGGTATATTTAGGTATGAAACCAAAATTAGATATCTCTTATTAAATTTCGTCTCTATCCAATCTTATTTGTCTTACAAGCAGTAATAAAACTTTGTTAAGTGCCACAAGTACCCATCAATAGTTAGCTCAATTAGGTGATTTATCTCTAAGCACTTAAAGTTCTCACTTATAAGTTTTATTACGTCTTAGACACGAGTAATTCAGTAATAAATGTCACTTTATTACGTACTTGATGAAAGACAAACAAAGGTGAAATAATATTATCGTTTCTACGCAGTTAACGGGCAATTTTCTTGTTTATGAAAATTTTCTACATTAGAAAATGGATTTTCAACATTATAAAATTCTTTTTCAATTATTGTATTCCTTGTAGGGTTTATTGGTGGCTCTGATTTATTTAGGTTTAATTTTTAGAACTATTGCCAAAGGTATCGTGTTACCTAGTAGCTGGGTTGTATATACCAGATAGCCAGTCGCTCCGTGTCAAATTCTAGTATTCAGCTACATCTGGTAAGACTGGAAGCCGATTCCAACATAGAAGGGAAGGCTGGGCAGATAGTGAATTTTGAGAACAATATTATTTATATACCAACTTGTAAAGGAGGCCATAATTTACTACTTATTTATATTTCATCACACTTGTATATCAATCACCACGCTTTGAGAAAACCTAGCATAAGATTTAAACCAATCACATTCCTCGCACCTAAAATTCAAAGCAAAAATAAAAATGCGGTGACACTCGAAACGAATAAGAAATGAAATCACTTTTGTCGCCACCTGTACCGAACGGAACACGACTGCACGTCCCGTGCAAAGGGAATACGAAAATTGTTATGTAAAAGATGAAGTGTGCATCTGTGCGCCACTGTACTATGCCGGCTCGAATCGTCAAACGATACATTGGCGTCGGTCTGACTGGGAGCGGATGATACCTTCACTTTTCCAATTTATTGGCTACATAATTTACTTCCCTAAACCTTAAGAATGCAGACATGATTTTTCATCGACGATTTTTTATTGGCACATTACAAAAATTAAAATAACAATTTGGTTCATAATTACATACATACATTTCCCAACCGACCGTGGGGTTGATATTTATTTAAAAAAAATTAAAATGCTAACATTTTAAAAACTTATCCCCCGTTGATTAGGTAGGCCTTTTACTACTTCAGAGTATAATTCCACAATAATACAAACATTACAACAATATTACAAATAACATAAAGAAGTCATCGTCATCATTCTGATCTGCCTGGGCCTCATATGGCCTGACGAAGATTATGTCTGGACGTTAAAGAGTGAGCAGTCGGCTAGGAAGCAGCGAACTCATCTAGTTTTAAAACATAATTTTTTTTTGACGTGTAAAAGTGTCTTCTTAAACCAATTTACAGAAATATATATGATTTCCTTTATTTTATTTAGGGACTTTTTCCTTCCGTAATGCTCTCTAAGGCCCTTTATACACGGTTCGATTCCCACCTAGGACAAATGTTTGTGTGATGAGCACGATCATTTGTTCTTTGTCTGGGTGTAATTTATCTATAATATGTATGTATTTAGAAATATATATGTATGTTTATCAGTTGTCTAGTACTCATAGCACAAGCTCTGCTTAGTTTGGGACTAGATGGCGTTGTGTGAAAGTTGTCGAATATTATTATTATTATTATTATTATTATTATACCGTAAATTATATTTATTTCGGTAAATTGGTTCAAGAAAACACTTATTACATGTCAAAAATAAATTATGTTTTAAAACTAGATGAGTTCGACGCTTCCTAGCCGACTGCTCTGAGAAGAACAAACTCAGAGGTCACTCTTTAACGTCCAGACATAATATTCGTCAGGCCATATAAACCGCGCCATAGAAATAACGTGTCCGTCAACAAGCTTCCATAGAACACTAACAACCGTGCCTACTCACGGCAAATAAACCGTAGTTTTTCACGACAAGAAAAACCTGTGTGTACTAAGGGCCTTACATAAGACAGTCTGCTACTAAAAATATTTTATGTGAAAGACGTAATGACATTAACCTGTTCTGAAAATAAAACCCGGCGCGATAACGTGATTAGGCTAACTAGATCAATGCTCTTTCAAGACATCGACCTTTTAACTTTTTACGACCTTTTTACGAATTCGCTATCCGCTGTTTCTCAAACCAAGTACCAATGGGAGACTCGACAAATAATTGATATTACATTTTCAATATTCTGTAAGTATCACAATGTCGTGGCAGTACCTACCTACGTTTGATTGGCTGTATATGTGCAATGTCAAATGATATGGTAAGGGTAACACGGGGATTGTTATCACAAATTGAAGATGTATTTCTGTGAGTGACATTTTTTAGTAATTCGAATATAGTGTTGACGACGTCTTTGATAGTAATTTAAGGATCGACATACATCTGACGGAAGATGCGTTGGGCATAAGTTCGTTCACATCCAATTATTACTATAGTGGTATGAGGAACCGGGAGTATAGTTCACTCATCCTACATAGGAAATGGGGGATCCTCCCACCAGACGGGTGTTGTGTCTAGTGGGCTACTGCCCGACAATTGGTGTCGGGATGTTGTATACAACATTATTTTTAGTATATATGGCAAACTCGAAACACGTGTCTAGTATTTTTATGTAAAGAATCTATATACAAAATTACAAAACCGTATCATGAAAAATCACGAAGTTATAAGCTTGTTATGTTACCCGATTGTCCGCACAAAAAGTTGGTTACCACGTACTACGCGCCGCCGGACGACCGGCTGTATCTTCCGTGGAGACTGCGACCACCATATTGTGAATCAGCCACTCAATCCATATACCCTTTGTGTTCGTAAATAACCTATTACTTAGGTATGTTATACCAGAAACACAAACTAGACAGACATTATTTGAAAACAGAAACATACTATATTATAAGACCATTGTTTGAAATAAGAGCAATTTATAAAGAAGTTTACGAAAAAATCGCAGCAGGTGGAGTTCTGTAGTTTCTCCCTACATTTCCTTTAGAAAAAGTTATTAATTTATTTTAAATTTTATATTTAACTAGCTGCACCTCGCGGTTTCACCCGCGTAAGTTTCGATTCTGTGGGAATATCGGGATAAAAAGTAAGAGCTTTAAGTAACAGCTATGTACCTATCAAGTTACATCGCAATCGGTTCATTATGTAGGTTTTGCGTGAAGAAGTAACAAACATAATTATTATATAAGCCCGCTGCTGCGTGGGGTTAGACCGGCCTCTTTTGTTTAGATTGACATTTTTAAATTCATAATATCTTTTGAATGGAATGACCGATTTGAATAATTCAAAAAGTACTCTACAGGCATTGAAACAGTCTTAAATACGAAATGATTTATTTGGATAAGGATTAGTACAAAAGTATGGACAACCATGGTCTGATTTTGGTCATCATTTCTATCAACTTTTAAAATGTAATAAGTAGTTATAGTGACATAACTACAATAGTTGGTCATAATTATGGTATCGCAAAGTTTATTGTAGAAATTGATATGTTCTTTAATATCGTAGAATTTTTTTTTTGTTCTATCATCAATAGTTTCCACAGCGCATGCGGTGAAAGACAGGCATTTTTTTTTACATTATTAAAGTTTTAGTAGGGACCCCTATTTTTTTCTAGTAATAAATATAGCCTATGTTACTCAGGGATAGTGTAGCATTCTAAAGGTGAAAATTGTTTTTAAATCGGTCCAGTAGTTTTTGAGTTTATTCTTTACACACATATGTAGATACAAATCATAAAAATCTTTCCTCTTTATAATATTAGTTATATTTAATATAAAATTAATACTGGATTAATAACAAGTGATCTAAAAAAGCCTCTACGAATGACGGTATAAGTACCTAGTAGTGGTCGTTCTCTGTCTGATATGATTGTAAATCGTTCCTAAAGCATACTTTCTGATACCTACTTCATTTACTCAATGAACAATCGTATAAGTTGGAGTTGATTCTCATAAATAAGCCAAGTTTGAACAAGTATTGCAACGGAACCGTTTATCTCTGCGCTATGGTTGGCGAGAAATCCCTTGGACAGGCTTCGTGAGCTCTATTATGTAAAAACAACTAGTTGCCTGCAGGTTCGTTAGTACTCGTACGAGTAAGAAGCTTTCGTCGGTCTTCGGTGGGAGTAGTTTAAGGTCTAAGCCGTGTAAGCCATAATACTATTTTTACATCATCCCCATTATCGTCATCGTCATCATTATCATCATCGTCACCATCATCATCATCATAACTATCGTCATTATCATCATCATCATCCTCATTATCAACATCATCACTATCGACATCATCATCATCATCATCCTTACTATCATCATCGTCATCAATCCTCATTATCGTCATCGTCATCATTTTCATTTTTTTTTTTTTAATAATAATAATCTTTATTGTTCAAGAAAAATACATATTTTATCGGATAAATCACTGGTCTCCACACTAGGATTCCCTGTGTCGTGGAGGCCAGTCTCTTTCATCAGTGTTCAAAGTTACAGTGTTTTATTGTAAAAAGGACGTTAAGCTAAACAAAACAAAAATAATAAGGGGATGCATGGCGTCTTGCAGTGTGAGTTAAGTGGCGTTGGTGCGTGTATAAGTGTGTGTGTGAGGGTGTATGTGTGTGGTGTGTCATCATTGTCATCGTCATTTATCATCATCACAATCATCATTATCATCACCATCATCATCATCATCCTCATTACCATCATCCTCATTACCATCATCATCATTTTAGTCATCTTCATCGTCATCATCCTCATTATCGTCATCGTCATCATTATCGTCATCGTCATCATCATTATCATCATCATCGTCATCATCATCACCATCGTCATCGTCATCATCACTATCGTCATCGTCATCAGTATCGTCATCGTTATCATCATTATCATCTTCTTCATCATCATCATCATCATCATTATCGTCATCGTCATTACTATCGACATCATCATTATCGTCATCGTCATCATTATCGTCATCATCGTAGTCATCATCGTCATCAATAAGCCCTTTCTTATAGGTTTTCCCATAATTGGTAAATAGAAAAGAATGGAATTTTATTTTTTTTTAATTGTCGCTTTCCCATGATGGCACGGCACGCCAGCATTAACGAGATCATCCGTCGGGCTCTTGTCACCGCCGGGGTGCCAGCTATTTTAGAACCCAATGGCTTCGCACGCGACGATGGGAAGAGGCCAGATGTAATGACTATAATGCCTTGGAAGTTGGGTAGGCCTTTGGTGTGGGATGCAACCCGTGTCGACACCCTTGCGCCATCCCATCTTCCAAGCACGGTGGGCTGTGCTGGAGCGGCTGCTGCAGGTGCGGAAAACCGAGCGCTCATCAAATGTTTCGGGACATCGCCAAGCGGTTGGCTGAATCTTCACATGACCAGAGGGCTGGCCTATTTTAAGCCCAAAGAATCAGCATTGCCATCCATGTATATAATATATATATTTTTTTTTTTTAGTGTTAGCTTGTATATTGTAATTGTTGCATCTTTGTGAATATTAAAAGTAGAAAACTAATTTATTTATTTTTTTCAAAATTTTTGGGTTCAGTAGTTTCGGAGATAAGGGGGGAATGGTCAATTTTCGTCTATTTTATTGAATAACTTGGAAACTATTTTAAAATTACAAAAAAAATATATATTTGAAATCCTCAAAACAAGCCCTTTCATTTGATGTGTGACACAATGTAGTTTGCATTTTTATTTTTTGTTATTTTCCATCTTGCCCCCCAAAAGTGACCCCCATATACAGATTTCGTCTATTCACGTCACTCTTTTGCGTTTGGATCACAGAAATTGATATGTGTACCAAACAACTTAATCGGTCTTGTAGATTCGGGGATAATTGACTGTAACGGACGGACAGACAGACACACGAGTGATCCTATAAGGATTCCGTTTTTTATTCGGACGTACGGAACCCTAAAAACAAACAAATGAAAAAAAGTGTGTCGTTCGTCATTGATTTTGGAATTTATAATTAATGTACTTAGTTTGAATTTCCACGCATCATTTGAGAAACGTACTAGTTATACGAGCCGTGGCGGCAGCTAGCCATTGATGGACGAACGTGAAAATGTGGGCCGAGGTGAAGCCGATGCAGACATTCACGTGTGTGTACCTCGGCTTTGCCTCGGCCCACATTTTCACGTTCGTCCATCAATGCCTTTTTTGCATGTCGCTGCAGTAGTGTGCTATATAATACCTAAAACAAAACAAATCTATAACTATAATGAACACACATCAGAAATAGTCGTCTGTGAAGGCAGAAAGACAAAACATAAAAGGTAACAATTTCGATGATACTCGTATATACGTTATGAGAAACCCCAGTAGGAGTTACCCCTGAAAAATAGAATGATGCAAATACATAATAGATTTTTTCAAAAAAGCCAATTCCTAGCAATTCTTCCACAATGGTTGCACATCAGTCGTTCTTGTAATTTAAACATTATACCTACGAAAGTGACGCCACAGTTTGCAAACAGTTGAGAATTCGGAGCGAAGCCGCGGTATCCGGCGACGGGACAAACGACGCGGACCACCCCTTGCTTTTTAAACTAAGACTCACTCTTCAGGAATGCACTAACTTTTGGACAGAACGCGGGAGTTATCTGGCAAGATGGATGGCAAGATTAAGAGGTAAAATTGATGTTCATCATACAGTGGTGAGGCGGGAACACCGACGCGTAACCTTGGATATAATACATGATTCCGAATCTAAAAAAAAATCGCTGTTCCATACATTTTATGGGACTCTCTCTCTACGGACCGTGCGGAGTGGACGTGTTTTTTGCTGTACGAGTACTTTATAATTTTAATTTCTAAATTTTAAATTGAATAATTGTTAAATTACACCGAAACTCGGACCCTCCTGTTTCATCTTGAAGCTTCGCCCATAAGACGCGGCAACCATATTTGTTTGTGTCGGAGGTCTCTTTCTGTAGTGGTTGCGGCGGAAGGGGCTCACCAAACAACGGTGAGTCGAGATTTCTTAAATCTCGAAAAGTCGCTGCCTGGCGTGGATTTGAACCATAGTCTGTGCGCTCGAGTCGACCGTGCTATCCGCTACGCCAAATCAACATACACGTCGTTGTCCCAAATACATACTTACCTGCTACGAAGCTACGAACTGCGCGATACGTTACTGCGTCGTCTACGCGCTTGTAAGGAGTACCTACTACGCGACGCGCATCTGCTACGCGCTAACCGGACTGCATGCTATATTTTAATGATCTGCTACGCCGCGCATTAACTTAGTTTACGCTGGGCTGCGCATTCTTGTCTTGATATTATAATGCCTAAAATGGATCGCACACCACCGTCAACTCCAATAATGGAGGTACAGCGTGCGATATCAAATCCTGAGATTGCTGTCTCTGCAATGAACGTCGGTTTTGTAAATACATCCCAACGATCAAAACGGCTTCGTTCCGAGTCTAGCCCTACAAACGAACTTGGAGACTTCAAGGAGGAAATACGAGCTATGCTCACTAAGTGGAACACCGATCAGGAAGCCCACTTGAAAAACTTTACGACTAAAATAACAATGGAACTGGCAGAATTGAAATTACAGAATGAAAAATTGCAAAATATTAGATCAGAAATTGAGGAATCAGCAAGTCTCATGAACGAAAAATATGAGGAAATCAAGTCAAGAATGACAAAGTTGGAATGTGAAAGGTCTGAGCAGCGAAAACACATAAATAACCTGGAGAAACAAATACAGGATATGCAGGACCACCGACGATCTGCCGTTATCGAGCTACGAAATATTCCTCCCAGGGAAAAAGAGAACGGCAATGATCTGGTCAAAACGGTAATTGATGTCTGTAAACCATTAGAAATAACCGTACAACCGACACAGATACGTGACATTTATAGAGTGCAGGGTAAACAAGGCCCCTCTAAACAGATAGTTGCGGAATTCCACTCAGTTATGATGAAAAATAACATCCTTCATGCCGCGCGTAACTTTAATAAGGGTAAGCCTGCCACGGAGAAACTAAATAGTGGCTATATTGGCATGACAGGTGAGCGCGTGCCTCTTTATATTGCTGATCGTCTACCAGCGAGGTCAAGGCAACTCTTTTATGAAGCTCGGAAATTTGCCAAATCTCAGGAGTTTCAATACTGTTGGTCGGCTGACGGGAAGATTTTTCTTCGTAAAAAAGAAGGTGACAAGCCTATCCGTATTCAGTCTGAAAAATGTTTTCTCGAAATATTGCATGCACAAGAGTAATATTTTTTCTATAATAATTATTAGTTTTATAGTTTTGGTTTTATTTGAGTTTTCTTCCATTCTTATTGAATTAGTTTGTAAAAAGCTTAATAATTTGGAGTATGCCCTCTTGCAACGCAACAGACACAACACACATACCATTTCCCAAACACAAAACACACCCAGTTACAATTTCTCTTCTATACAATTTATTTTTACAAAAGCAGGAAAGACGTAATATTCTTTTTCTCAGATGTCAAACAGCCCGGTTCCGGAATAATGTAAGATTTTCAAATGTGGTGCTTAGTATTGTATTTTCGTTTATTAATAAAAATGAATGACATTGATGAAATTATGAATCAACTGGATACGTATGGGACAAATGAATTTTATAACTGCCCGCCAGATAAATGCCTTCAACTATTGGGTAACCACAAAGAAATAATGAAAATATTGCATTTCAATATACGTAGCATTAATAAAAACTTTAATAACGTCCTAGTATTATTATCCACATTGCAAACAAGGTGTGACGTTATAATTTTCTCAGAGTGTTGGTTAAGTAAAACTATGTCTATTACGCAACTTCAAGGATACTCGGTTTATTCTACAAGTAACACTATTAACCAGAATGATGGCTTAGTGATCTACATAAGCTCGGATTTGCGACATAATGTCATAGAGCCACAATTTATGGATGCAAACTGTCTTATTTGTAAAATTAATTCCGATACAGTTATTGTAGCATTATACCGACCACCATCCTTTAGACATACAGATAACTTTTTAAATAGCTTAAATAACATATTAGCTACAGTGTCTACGTATAAAAATATAATTCTGGTGGGAGACATGAACATCAATATAAGCCCAAGTAATAATGATCCACATTACAGTGAATACATGAACCTGACTGCATCACATGGGCTGCTACCGGCGTATACATCTCCCACTAGGGAAAACAACTGTCTGGATCATACTATGACAAAACTGAAAGGTTCATTGGTCTCATTTATATTGGATACTCACATTACCGACCACGCACCAATATTAGTATGTTTAAAAATAACCAGAGTCCAAAAAAAAAACCCAAATATATATATTATATCGAGGTCCTTGAAGAAAGCGATTGTGCATCCCATTCACAAGGGTGGGGACAGGGGCAGTGTCAATAACTACAGACCCATATCTGTCCTTCCAGCGCTGTCAAAGATTTTAGAAAAGGTTCTAAACAGTCGCCTCGTCAACTTTATGGAAGCACATGGCATTTTATCGGCTAATCAGTATGGTTTTCGTAGGAACAAATCTTGCGAGGACGCTGTTGCTGCCTTCGGTGATAGTGCTGTAAGGGTACTTGATAAAAAGTCTAAGTGTTTGGGTGTTTTCATAGACTTATCTAAGGCATTTGACACTGTCTCTGTCCCTATCCTGTTGTCAAAATTAGAGAGAATGGGAGTGAGGGGTCCAGCGCTGGCGATCTTTAAGAGCTACCTCTCTGAACGGACACAATGTGTCAAAATTGGCTCATACGTCAGTGACGATCACTTGTTGTCATTTGGAGTTCCCCAAGGCTCAATTTTGGGACCTACCCTCTTCTTGATATATGTAAATAGCCTCTGTAACTTATCCATCCCATACTGTAGCATATATACTTACGCGGACGATACGGCTTTGCTCGTGCAGGGTCTGGACTGGAGAGAAGTTCGGAAGTGAGCGGAGTTTGCGCTGGGCATCGTGATGTCGTGGTTGGGAGCTAATAGTCTTACATTAAACATCGATAAAACTAAATATATCCCGTTTTCAATTACATCTTGTACGCAGCCGGAAGACTCGTTTGTTGTCAGAGCCCACACCTGTAATGAACAGTTAGACCAATGCCTCTGTCCTCCCCTAGTCAGAACAACACAAGTCAGGTACCTCGGTATCATGATAGACAACCTGATGTCCTGGAAAGTGCAAATTGATGGAGCGTCCGGCAGAGTGAGGAAACTCATAGCGATTTTCAAGAGTCTGCGCCATAGTGCAGACTTAAGTATACTTCGGATGGTCTACTTCTCTCTCTGTCAGTCAGTACTCGCATTTGGGATAACAACTTGGGGAGGTGCTCCAAAAACATGTTTCCTTAAACTGGAAAGAGCGCAGCGAGCTGTACTCAAGGTCATGACTTTTAAACATTTCCGGCATAGTACCATACAAGTGTATAAAGAGTGTAAAGTTATGACTGTTAGACAGCTCTTTGTGCTCAATACCATCTTGCGCAGGCATGGTTCTCTGAAGGGCAGTACTGGTCGTCTGGCAAATTTGAGATCAAAATATGTCTGTCCTATAGAACGTTACAAAACTAAATTGGCCGAAAGACACTTTCGAGTACTAGGTAGTCGAATTTATAATAAAGTTAACAAACAATGCAATATTTATGGCTTAAATAAATTCGAATGTAAAAAGAAAGTGAGTCAATGGCTCACCACCCTTACCTACGAGGAGACTGAAAAGTTACTTGGAAAGCTTTTCTAAAAATTTCTGCTTTTTCAAATCAAATTTTAAACAACATCCTACAAGCGCATACATCACACACGACACACACGACACATATACATAAAACATACACACGACACATACACAGGACATATACAGTCATACACTTACACTTTACACCACAAACCTCACCTAATTCACACTATAGAGAGAGGCTATACATTTTTATTTATCTTTTATTCTTTCTATCGTTTCCTTGTTCCTTGTTTTTATAACTTTGTTTTCTTTTTGTACTCAACTAATAGCTACTTACCTAATGTAACTCCGTACTAGTTTTTGTATAAATTGAGAAATGTATGAACAGCGAGAGTCCTGGCACCCATAACACAAGTTTAATCTTAGCTTGGGTGCCAGTGGAGTAATCAGTGATTTATGCAAGCATGTTGTCATAGAATTAACATATTGCTATTGGCAAATTGTAAAATTGGAAATAAAGTTATTATTATTATTATTATCTGTTATTTTGACCGCTTTTCTATGAAACAGCTGTTTTTTTTTATAACCGATGAAAAATATCTAGTAGATTTTTTTTCTAGAATCATCAATTTCTGGAATCATGTGCTGAATTCAGCGTTTCAGGTTGCGCGTCCATGATGCCACCCTGATAGGAGTTTTCTACCGGAGTTTCTAGATTTTTGAAGTGATGCATTTCAACTGATAATGCTACCTAGCTAGTAAAATCTCGAACAGGACTGAAGCGCGACACGCACGTTGCATCTCTGAGAATTTACTTTTGTGTCACTGCTTCACAAGTGGCACGTCGATGAATAGTTGCTTGCAACTTCAAAACGTGATATCCATACATCGCAAAGTCGAGTCGTGTGGAAATATCGCGTCGCGTCTGTATGGGGTAGCCTTTACAGCACGCGGTATTTAAAATTATATCAAAGATGTCTAGAGAGCTATGGTTGGAGTTTCCAAACCAGATCGAATCAGAAACGAAGAGATGGCCGCTGCGGCTGCAGGAATCCGCTGGATGCAAGAAGCACAGAACCGGTCGAAGTGGTAGTCCTTGTGGAAGGCCTATATCCAGCAGTGGACGTTTTTCGGCTGAAGTGATGATGATGATGATCATCAGAGATGTACAATAAGTTATTAATGCAAAATTTTTCTTCACAAAGAAAAGCTTAATAAGGCCTTTCTAAAAATAGTACCTACCTACAACGTCAGAACCATTATTCTCTGCTATCGAGCATTTTATTGTACATTAGTTCTTGTAATCTGAACATTAACCGTGATTGTCAAAATCTTCCATTGTGGCATCATTTTATTTCATCAACACAAAGCTATCTAAACGTGAAATGGACCATTACACCAAAGTTCCAGTGGGCTAATGTGTCCACTAAACCATTAGTGATATTTTATGTAAGTTGGGAATGCGATTAAGTAATTGTTATAATAACTTTATTATTTTTATCTCTATTAGACTACTGTGGCGTGTTTATATCGCTTCCATCGACTTGCTTGTAAACAGACAGAAAACGATCGAATGTATTGCGTGTTTTGCAGGTGTGGCGAGGTGAGGGAGTGGGCCATAATCCTCCACGCGGGCCCAGTGCGGGTTGGTGGATGTCACACGTGTTCGATTTTTCGGTTCTAGGACATGCCGGTTTTCTCACGACGTTTTCCTTCACCGTTTTGAGAGCAGTGGTAACTTAAACAAAGTAAAGCGGCTGTCCGGGTTCAAACTAACGACCTACAACTCGTAAGTCACGGTCACTACCACTCGGCCATCACCGCTCCTAAGTCAGACCATTTTTATGACATCAAAAATATTTTACATTCCAGATTTTAAACCCACGCACTGATGCTTGAGAGTTTCCATAGTTAACCCCCAATTACTTAGTGGTAGTAATATACACATGTTCACAATAATCAAACGAGTTAATTAACGTATCTCAAAGCTCTCGTGATTGACACTCAGGCTAGTTCTGAGAAAGATATTAAAATGTTTAATAATTTAGCGCAATTTCGTAATATAAATTCTTAACTTATACCTCCCAAGGGCCAACAGAGTTTAGGTTAAATATTAGAATTTTGTACAGACGCCTCACTTTTGGTATGGACAGCGACAAAAGTTGATGGACACTGCTGATGTCGTGTAATAAGGAAATTAAATATCTTTTGATTTGACTGCTACTTTTGCACATCATCATCTAAAATGAGACAAAATTATTCGACACATTGTATTTCAGCGTTTCATATAGAAGCTAAGAGTTAAGTTCTTTTAATTCTAGCTCTCGTTGATCTGGAGGTCGCAAGGGTCTTGGATTTTCTCCCAGCTTAGTCAAAGTGTTCTTGGGTTTTTCTATCCAGAATTTCTCAGTAGCAGCCCGGAGTCTTGATTCGTACCGGGTTGGTGGTAATAGGCTCGCCCCCAGTACAGACGCCAGCACATCAAGCTACCCGAAACTGTCAAATTTTCCCAATCAACTTTGAACCTTATGCTTTAGCGATAAAGTTAAAAATCTATTAAAGAAATCTGACAGATTGTGGTAGCTTGATGTGCTGGCGCCTGTACATGGGGGACTTAAACATAGCTGGCGAAATGTAGGTGTACTATAGGTACACCTCTGCCCACCCCTTCCGAGAAATACAGCGTGATGGTACTGACTGTACTACTTAGTGCCACCTCAATTTGAACGGTACTTTAATTATATCAAAATGACGGTCGCACCGCTGATCAAAACTTTTCCAACTATCATAATCGACAGTGAGAGGCCTCTAATCCAGAATGAAAGGTATTTCGAATAGGTACCTTTTCGCAATGATGAAGATATCATTTAAAGATATAATCGGTATATTTCGAGAGATTATAATATTATGGTTACTATTCATTGTTTAAGTTTGTTTTAATAAAATGGATTTGTTTATAAGTAAATTTAGTGTCCGTGAATATCGTCTCTAGATATTATAATTAGCATGTTTTTAAGGTATAAATAATATACTGCCGTGCGATTCTGTAACCATCTCGTCGTGAAAGCTTAGGTGAAGTGAGCGTGGAGTGAGCTGTCATTCGCTAGGGATTAACACTATTAAGTGCTCACTTCACTTAGTATTTCACGGTGAGATTTTAACAGAATCGACCGGCTGAAGTAATTTTGATGTTCACAGTCCACGCATGACGGAGCGAGTTACAAATATGACTTATTTATAGTTAAGTAGGTTGGGTAAGTTGTGTCAAACGTCAGTTCAAAAAGTGACAGCAGTTTTTTTTATTGTATAGCGTCACGTAAAGACGTCAAGTAGCTTAGCTCGAACTTTACTAGGGCTACGCACTGAGAGGTGCCTTGCTTAGCACCTAGAGCCTAGCGCGTCACCTCGCAAGTAGCGAAGTGAAACAACCGCTCTAGAATTTTCGCAGCCGGTCGCACTGTGCGCTTGGCACCTTCGCTAGTCGCCTAGCGTGTATAGAAGGTAGAAAACAAGCCACCTGTCAGTGCGTACGTAGTCTAATGTAAACGTAAATCAGCCTTTAGAAACTAACTTGCTTACGATGTCAAATGTGCTTGACAAAACTCCGCTGAAGAATATAGGTCATACTTGAAGCCCAAGGACAGCCCTTGCCCTTACCCTTGCTTCTTACATAGAGCCCTTGGTCTCTATGTAGGATTTACTGTAAAAGTTGTACATGTTACTGCAATAAACTTTTTTGTATTTTTTTTTTTTGTGTACTTGTGATGGAAACAAAATCCCTGCATGACTGTCCTTCAGCATGACAAGATGGCACCCGTTGCTACTAGCACGCTAGTTTCACTAATCAAATCCCACGATACAGCAACTCCAGGGAAATGTCGTGCAATTTTACGGGAAAAATGTCACAGGCTCACAGAACCCTACTGGTCAAATAACTCGGGGCACAATCTGTTCGATAAAAAACGAAATAAATATTCTGTTCGTCCCAATTTCTGCCTTACTTTTCGTACCTGAATGGGTACAGTATAGGTGTTCGAACAAAGGTTTTTAGTTCTAATAAAGCTAACCTAGACATAAGATTAAAATTTGAAAAAAAAAAAAAAAGAAAGAAAACCTCGGGTCCAACAAAAATCTGTAAAGACAAAAAATATATAATATATATTTCTTGGCCGGCTAGGCCACCAAACCGGTGATACACAATACCCTTCGGCTAGAACTATTATTACTAGTGTTGTATTTTGACGGCACGGTTGGCGCAGTGGTTAAGCGATTGACTGCTGCGCTGCGTGTCGCGGGTTCGATTCCCGCACGGAACAAACATTTGTATGACCTACAAGTAGTTGTTCCGGGTCTGGCTGTTTGTGTATGTGAGTTTAAATGTTTGTAAATGCAACCACAATACAGGAGAAATTCCTTGTGTGGGGGCAACGTTTTTTAAAAAACAACAAAAACAGACAACTCTTCCCTGACGAACTTCTCGAGATGATGCGTCAGAACACGCACCTCGAACGACTTGAAGTTCGTGTTGTGACGCGATAAGCCCACCCTCGAGGGGTGTACTAGTAGCTATTCAAGAGTTCCGTTATCTAGCGTCCGGGTCAGTTATAAGGTCCTCGTCATCCGATGAAAGGAACAGTACTCGTTGTGACATATCTAATGAGCCCACACTCAATGGGTTTACTAGCAGTTATTCATGAGTTCCGTTATCTAGCGTCCAGTTCTATCATCTGACCAGCTCGATGGTACTTTATTATTTTGTTATCACCGGAATGCATAGATTTGCGAATATTCAAACTAAGCCCACTAGAAGTGATTTACTATTCAAGTATTCCGTTATCTATAAAGACATGTCTAGAAAGACAAGTGCGATGGATCGCACACCGACACTGACAGTGCGCTGGATTGGAGGGTGGAAATACGACAGGACACTAGTCACTGCGAAGATGGATGGTGGACCACGGGGGAAGTACTTAAATTAAAATACTACAACACCCCTCTGTTTTTGTCGGGGGTTAACAATGCGAATTTATGGTTAACTAGTTTCAAGTTTTTGAGGCGTCAATCAGAAATGCCGACATCACCCAAAAAGTAGCCAAGCTTAAGAGGGACTGGGTCGGACACGTTTGCCACATGTCAAACGAGTCATGGACCAAATCTGCTACCATGTGGGTCCCAGAAAACGTCCGACGACATCGAGGCACACCCGGGAGCAGATGGCGGGATGAGTTTGGCGCCTACAGACAGGATTGGTCCACACTAGCTCAAGACAAAGAGGAGTGGAAAGGAGGTAGGGGGCCTTTCCCCTGCAGTGAGACAACATAGGCTAAAAATAAACCTGAAATACATTAAAGCGGTAAAAAGCTCAATTTCCATGAAAACTAAATCAAAACACCTTGCAGGTACAAGATAAATTAATTAACAGAAAATTATTAATTTAAATTAACTAGGTATTGTGTATACTGACGAAATTCCGTCGAACTAATTGAGCTGTCTCATATTTAATAAGCTTTTGTTTCACGTGTTTTCTTTTTAAATGAAATACAGCCTATTATGGAAGACTATATTTTGTCTTTAATTAAAAATTTCCTGACGGTAAATGTTTATGAAAATCCGTCAGAATTTGTGGAACAAATAAATAGAAAAAAATGTAATAAGTTTCTTAATAGTCAAAGGATTACGGAATATTATGACTGACAGGAATTGTTTTATCAAAATTCTTTTGTAAAGGCTTCTCACGAAATTGCTTATTGCGGGCAGAAATGGCCGTTTCTTTGGTAATTTGTGGTTTTTTAGGGTTCCGTACCTCAAAAGGAAAACTGAAACCCTTTTAAGATCACTTTGTTGTCCATCTGTCTGTCCGTCTGTCAGAACCCTAAACTCAAACTCAAACTCAAACTCAATCCTATTTCTAGAAAACGCGTAAAGTTATCAAGTTGAAATTAATATCAAATACTCAGGGCTGTAATCCCTTGAAGCAGTGAAAAAAACAAACTTCTAAGTCAACGTAATCAAAAGATACGGGCGTTTATGTTCCATTTATGCTGCAAAAAATATGAAACTCGCAAGGGAATCAAAACGTATAGGTTACTTCCCGATGACCTAGAATCATGTTTGGCAAGAAGCAATGTCATGCAGCACAAGTAGTAAAGGAAGAAATCCGAAAACCGTAAATTTGTAGTTACATGCCTACAAAGTATGGAACCCTCGGTGCGCGAGTCCAATTCGCAATTGACCGTTTCTATTTTCAATATATCCTAGTCGTGCGTAGGGCTGAACACATGTGAAGGTTCACATGTGTTCAGCCCTACGCACGACTAATTGTAAGTCATAATATTTTGTTTCTGAAAATTTACCAAAATAGTTACGAAAACGGTTATCTTGTTATATTACCATAAGCCTGTGTTGTCCCACTGCAGGTCAAAGACCTCCCTTCCCTCTTTCCACTTTTTTTGATCTACTGCGATTGTGGGCAATTCCTATAAGAAAATTTATGTATGAATATTATTTTGTGCCCAAAAACAAAACTTACCTACATAATTATCAACGTCCAACTATTTTGCAACAAAAAAAGAATAAATCTCCGTACTCATAGTCCAGTCCAAAAGCTCCAAACGATTTTTAAAAAAAGCAGCTACATTTTGGCACGTAAAAAAGGTCCATTTATTAAAAAAGAAGAACCATAAACTTGCAAGATATGCATTAAAACAGTGTACCGGAAAAAGTGGCTCGTTCATAAATATAGTGGATCGCGTGTTAGCAACGCGTAGCATAGCTTTGTCTGACGATCCTTTATGTGCACGTGCGGAGTTTAAGAGAGTAAATTGTCTTTTAAAAGACAGTATTTTTTTTGTTTTTTTTTTTTATTTGAAACGTGGAAAGTGTTGAAACTTGGCATTCGTTGTATCTTGGGGTGTTTTATTTTCGTAATGGTGCCTCCTCTTTGTCTTCTTTAATCAGTATACAGCCAATGCTGAGTGTAGGTTTCATTCACCAATCTATAAAACAATGTCGGGTTAGTTACACCATTTATAACTCCAGAACGGCTGGACTGATTTTTATGATCTTTGATTTGCTGGATTTGTGTCCGCCCCGAATAGCAGAATAACTATAAAACATGGGAAGAATTCAAGAAAAAAAATAGTGAATATAATTCATTTTCTTATACTTTTTGTATGGAACGGCTTTTTTGACGAAATATAATAAAAAATATAATAAATTATATTGACACCAAAAATATTTACCAGTCTTACCAAGGGGTATCGTATTACCCAGTAACTGGGTTGTGAAGGTTAGATAGGCAGTCACTCCATGTAAAATACTGGTATTCTGCTGCATCCGGTTAAGTCGAAACCAACCCCAACATAGTTGGGAAAAGGCTAGGCAGATGATGATTGACACCAAAAATATACGTATTTACGTTATAAAAAAAATGATCATTGGGGCGCCATTCTTCCGGACCTATAAATAAAATACGTTGGTATCTCTCCGAGGAGCTTGTAAGTAAACTTAGTTACTTTCCCTCCTGTTTTCCGTACTAAGTGCTCTTCAAAGTAAGAATGAACTTTTAAACTTTTATGCTCAAGGAGGTAACTACGTCTATTTTTATGCGCGATGTTTAAGGTAAGTACATGTTTCCAAACCCCATGACGTAGATGATAATGTGTACGCGGAAAAACGTTTTCTATCAATGATGCAGATTAGAGAGAGTCTTTCAATGTATAATCTGTCAAGTCTTCTACACATAATAAAACAGTTCCGAGAGGAGTTGACTGGTAAACAACATTCAGCCTATAACACACTGAAAAGGTGTTTATTTCTTAGAGGGTTGATTTATGCTATGCAAGAAAAGTTAGCACCTCCGAAGTACACTAACTTTTGCTTAGAGGTATAAATTGTTATTAAGAAACGTTTAATTTTTTCTAGCCCGCGAAATTCAAATTTACTTACGTTTTAATGAAATTTTCAGGTCAATGTCAGGTTGTCTGTTGATTTAAATTATTATTTATAGCATTATTATCATTACCTTCTACCAGTTATATGACACTAGCATCCACCCGCAACTTCGTTTGCGTAGAATTCGGAATTCCCGCCGTTTAAAAATATGTTGCTTAAATAATGTGGTTAATGTAATTGGTTTATTTATATAATGTATAGAAAGATAGATTAGGTAGGCTTAATACATTCGTGTCTGTGAAACCATGGAAATACACCTACAAAATTTCAACCCAATCGGTCAAGCCGTTTAGTAGTTGACAAACCGACAGCAGCGCCACCTACCGGGACCAATTGTATTTTTAAAATAATTCAGGAAACCATCGAAATACCCATATAAAATTTCAACCCAATCAGTTCAGCCGTTTAGAAGTTATGTGAAAAAGTAAGTACGGAAGGATATTCATACTACCCGTTGTCCTATTACCCATTTTGTTGTAGGAATGAAGCATTTTCCCGCGGTAAAAAGTAGCCAATGTTTATCAGGGATAATGTCGGCTTCTAATGGTAAAACAATTTTTTAAATCGGTTTAGTAGTTTCGGAGCCTATTCAATACAAACAAACAATCAAATCTTTCCTCTTTATAATATTAGTGTAGATAACATCCCGCCTGCATTTCCCCAAAAGGTTAGGGATAGGTGTACATGTATTACTCCCATATTACGTCAGTTACGTTGAAGTCCCATGTAATACTGGGCGAGCCCATTGAAATCAACCGGGCCCAAATCCAGTTTCCGGGCTACTACTGAGAAATTTTAGATGGATAAATACAATAACACTTTTCCCGAGCCAGGAATCTAACCCAGGCTCTCATACTCAGTCAGCTGGTGACCAATAATAGACCAACGAGGCAGTCACCAATTTTACGTGAATATAAAATGCAATCAGAACATCACAGCTTCATGAAAAAAAAAAAAGAAAACTTAATATCTTTAAACCAATGGCTCGTATCCTTAGAGCGACGTAAATCCAATCCCCGTTGCCCAGCAGTGGAAATTATCCTCCGTCGTTTAATTGGTTCGGTGCATCTGCATATAAATGGCAGGCCACTGTATGCTAATCATGTTTTTTTGTATCGCTCGACGTTTTGTATAAGTGGAATTATGTTTTTGTATCTCAATCTTTCTTTCTTTGTTGTCTGAAGTCTTGTGGTAACGTCGTAACTTCATTAGTAAGATTTAGGTCTTGTTGCACACTACACATCACTTAATACTATTAGCGTAAAAGTAATAAAGTATATAAATATAATTCTGTCTCTGTCATCTTCAAACGATTGATAGAAAAATAACGATATTTTAAATTATTTTACCGTAAGATGTGTTTAGTGATATGTGATGCAAGCGAGCTTTAGGCCCTTTGTACATGACACGGTTTCTTTACGGTACGGCGTACAAACCGCGCCTTAGGAAAAACGTGTCCGTCGCTAAGCGTCCATAGTGATCCATACAAGTCATACAACACTTACGACCGTACCTACACAAGGGATGTACGCCACGCCCTAGAAAAAACGTGACCGTCAACAAGCTTCCGTAGTGATACATATGACGGCGCGAGCCTGGGCGTAGCGATAACAGGGCCATCATCATAGTTTCTTCGTACGGGTTCCATGAGGAAGGTGGGTACTCGGGCAACCAGTAACACGTAGTTTGAAGCACAAATCACAGTCACGTTTATTCGGTAATTTACAATCACTTTATGAGTAGTAAGAAACAAAGGTTTGTACGGTGAACATGACAGTTCCGATTGTATGCTCTCAACTCAACCATCAGGCTTCTGCTCCGCTAAACGAACGCGGCCCGCTTGCCAATCGACTCTGTCCACGTGTAGAATTTGGAGCGAAATTATAGCGCCACCTCACGGCGTTCACTATACTAACCGATCAACCAATGAGAATTAAGTTCCGGTTTGAGCAATATTATGAAATCAACCGGAAGTAGTATTTTGATTATGTTGTCGTCTTGATATTGCTTGCGACGACACATATAACTGACAACCGTCCGTACTCACGGTGAATAAAATGTAGTTTACACGTTAAAAAAAAAAGTTTGTGAACAAAGGGTCTGACCTATGAAGGGTTTTGAAAATGTAAATGTGTTTTTTTGTGGTTACCGGAATAGGTGTGTTGGCAGTAACCACATGTGCATGTGTTATGTGTTAGGTACCTAAAATTATGACTAAATTCAACTGAAGACGCTATCAAAACAAACTGATAGGCAATTAATTAGATATTTCGATTGTAGCCATCCTTATTAAATTATCGTAGCGTTGCAGCTGTCTTGGGATAGTCAAGGTTGGTGGTGATATTATCTTTTTATTCCTAAGCTTTAGCCCAAAAGTCTGACAACTAGTCTTATCATGGGATAGGTATCATGTTACCCAGTCACTGGGTTGTGTGAGGAGCTCAGAGCAGCAATTCTCGTAATTTTAAGAACGTTCACAGTCTTATCAAAGTCCCAATCTGTCAAAAATACCTCTAAAGAACAATGCCCATCTGTCATACATCGTTAGGCCCAGAAATGGACAGTTAAATATTACACTAATATTATTTGTATTAATTAGGTACATAAATGTCTACTAAAATAAAAAAATCGAAACAAAAGTTCGCCACGTAACCACGTTACTAGTATCACCGAAAATATCAGTAAAAGTAGAGTAATCTTAGAATAAATAAAAATAACAAATAACAATTCATTAGATATTCTAATAAATAGTAACAAATAATAACGATTAATTATTGGAGTACTTTTAAACAATTGTTAAAAAATATATAGTTTTAAATATAATTGATTACAGTCATGACTTAATTAAATTTTATTATGCTGTCCACGCGTGGGCCGAAAATGGGACGTTTGCTTGTCGCCGAGATGAGACTGCAATTAGATTTCGAACGTTTTAATCTACTAGAATTGGCCTTCAGATGTAAAATACTGCTATTCAGCTTCATCCGGATAGACTGGTAGAAGACCCAACAACGTAGGGAAAAGGCTAGGCTGATTGAATGAGGCTTTATTCCTTGTCCTTCAAAAATGATTTCATCTTTAACCATATGCAAAAATTCCTAATTATTTTGATTTTATACTCTTTTCTAACAAAATAAACGGCACTTGAATACCGCAGTATGTAGGACGTATGTTCTGAAACATTGTTATGCACGTAACTCATAACGACTTTACATTTACATAACTTAATTCAGCATTGTTAAATTCTCTTCCAAGTTATTTATTCACTTGAGTAATTCATTAATTAATGACTTAGAAGGTAATGTATTACTGAGTTTATAATTAATACAGAAATTAATTAAGTAGGTCAAAACCAACTAGTAAAGTCTATCGTGGACTTCGTCTAGGGTAGCACTAGTACGTACGTATTTGCATTTCTTTCTGTTTTAATTTCCTATGTGTTTTTTTATGTGTTAGGGGCTATAGTCTCCAGCAGTCTTTCCAGAAGAGTATTGCCAATCGCAATCAAAACCAAAATATTTTATTTCACATAAACCTGAGAACTTATGAATGTTAGAAGCTAGGTGCATGGTTCCAATTGGTCGTTTCCAATGGAGAAGAGCCGGTAAGAAACTCCAACTGGTCGTAACAACAGGATGATGATAAGAGAAGAGCGGAGTCTCCTAACACAGGCATATCTTGCTTAAAAGGTGGCTCCAATCACATTTTGTAACCACCCCAACCTGTTTCGCAAATACAACGATTATTATTTTTTTTTTTATGATATCAAAATCCCAACAACCTATTCGAAAAGGTGTTATATATTCAGAGTCCCAGTTAGTCCAATTTAGTTCTTTACCCCGTCCCTGAAACGTTCACAAAAAGCGACATAACCCCAATATCCAGCTGACCGACTTTAAGTATTGTATTCAACGTTCGCTAAGTATGATTTTTTGTTACAATAAAATTGCTCAAAGTTAAGTGCAAAGTCAAATAACGGAAGAAATCGCCGAGCATTCTTCTTTGGGCAGGCTGAGACCAAAATATATTGTGGTTTAATTCCCAGGCCAAATACGTAGGCCTAATCTTGCCGTATGAGGCTTATGAGATACTCGATTTTATTACGAAATCCGCGACAAAAATTGGAGTTGGTTTTTTGAGTTATTATCTTTTTGGCCTCAGGGAGTCTTGGATTTCAGAGGAAGCGTCTTTGACATTTATTATGTGATGATAATTATATTACGAGGAAGCTGAATATATTAAATGCTATTTCAAGGGAAGTTACACGATATAGTTTAAGCAATATACCAATATACACTCACCATGTAAAGTAGGCTACACATTTTGGGGCTCTAACAAAAGTAACCAACATACGAGTAATACATGCGACACACAGCTTAATTATTGTTCTTATTATTGTTGTTTGTTTGTTTGTTACAAAAGTAGTTATTTTTCCACTCTGAAATCGGCATTTTGTTTTTTTTTTATTGTTGTTTGTTTGTTTGTTGTCATGTGCCAGTGTCGCAACCATAGATAATATACACTATGTCACCACACAGATTAATGTGTATTGTCTTTGGTCCCTGGCCTTGACACATTGAGATGGGATATAACAGGAGATGCCCTGTTATTCTATACACGGTTGTAGGTAGGTGCCAGAGCAGCCATCTTTGTCGCCAAGTTTCGTGGTAGTTCAGCTGTCAAATGGTTGTTTATTTTTTGTATTATTGAGATTTGCGAGAAAATTACGAGGACTTTACCTTTAAAACTGCATGTAAATGTTGAAAAACAGCAATTCAACATGCCTGTGTGTTGTATTGTGAAGTGTGGTGCAAGGAAGAATGAAAATCAACCTCAACTTTCTTTGCACAGGTTAGTAGCCGGTTTTCATGCAATAACACATACAATAATAGACATTCGATGATATAATTGTAACGCGATCATGAATTTATGGCTAAAGTATTGATATTTGGGTGAATTTCCGTATAACAGACCTTTTTATTATTTTGTTAATTCATTCGTTTGTTTACAATAATATGTCATAATAGAATAGTGTTGTACCGTTGCCTAATAGTTTCCGGAACTAGTTCCTCCGCTGGAACGATATCGGTATATTCTGCTATGTTAACATAAATAGTCCTGCGTCTTATTAGCTCCGATTGACCTTGCTAGGTCCGGCCCGTGGTTCACAGCACCAAAATCAAAATATTTTCTTTCACATAAACCTACATGGGCACTTATGAAACGTCAGAAGCTAGATGCACGGTTCCAAATGGTGGTTTCCTATGCAGAAGAACCAGCGAGAAACTCCACGGTTACTCTTTTAAAAACAATTGGCTTTTACAATGTCTTCTATTTTTTTAAGTACCTGCTACTTGTTGACAGGCCTACACTGTCCTCCCCTACCTATTAACATTGTAAAAGCCAATTATTTTGAGTAACCGTGGAGTGTCTTGCCGACTCTTCTCCTTAGAAACCACCAATTGGAACCGTGCACATAGCTTCTGACGTTTCCTATTGATTTTAGTTTCATATGCTAATATAATATAGCTGTAACCAAAATTATTTATTGATAAAAATACTTGCACTTTTTATAGGTTTCCTAAAAAGGAAGGACTAAAGAAAAAGTGGTTAGAGGCTATTGGTGAAGAAAATATTAATCCCCGACATAAAGAATGGTACCTCTGTTCACTTCACTTTGAAGAAAGCTGTTTCAATAGAACACTTGATGTAATGAGATTACATGATAACTCTGTTCCCACAGCATTTTTGGTAAATGTGTATTAAAATGATTGATTAATAATAGCCTGGCCGTTTGGCCTGAAATAAATAAATAGATATATATTAATTACATATATAAAAATAATAATAAATAAATAAATCATATTCCACAACTTTCACACAACGCCATCTAGTCCCAAACTAAGCAGAGCTTGTGCTATGAGTACTAAGACAGCTGATAAACATACATATATATTTCTAAATACATACATATTATAAGGTATAATAGGTATAATAATAAAGGTATAATATGCGAAAGCATCTGTTTTTGGGCATATGGATACATATCTCTTCACGCTGTTTTCCTTCACTTTAAGACGTAAACGTGATGCAATTAAAAGGTGTTTTTTAACCGTCAAGCAGTCGCGCGGCGTCGAATCGACCGCGATTCGATCGATTTTCGATACATTTATGATGCCAAATTGCTTACAAATCCAAAGAAAATTAGAATATTATTTTGATTTTATAATTTTGTTTATGTCCTAACATAATGATAATGTGATAAATACAAAAAATATTAAATAATTCGTATTTTAAATCTCTGAAATATCATATAGGTCTTTTAGGTTACGCGCGACCGCTGGCGTTACAAATGACGGCGCGCCCGCTTGAAGGTTAATTCTGTGCCGAAAAAACACTTGGCATTAATTTTATTTTCAGGGAAGAAAGTTGATTGCGATAATTTGACAGTTTCGGGTAGCTTGATGTGCTGGCGTCTGTACCTATCGATAAATAGTTCATATGAGTCTTTTACGCATAACAAAAGATTAGAAATAAAGTATTTTCGCATACTGTATTTTTATGCAAAATTATAAAGTATGTTTATCGAAAATAAACTAGGATACGTTACTATAAAGTAGGCAACCTTAGTTAGAACGGACTATAAGTTAGTATACTATATTATGATCCAAACGTGATAACTTGTACGACTCGTATTTAGTATCGATACTCGTTATAGTAACACCAATGTTCCTTGATTGATACAACCCTAGCAATGGCAGCCATTTTTTGAGACAATATGAGTTGTAGGTAGGCACCCTTTTTTCGTAGGTATTTCCAGTCCATATATATATGTCTATGCCTTGACATCAAGCTATGGACTTTGTCAACTTTTTATTTCTTGAATACGAGGCTTTTGGCTACTTGGTATGTGTATGTTATGTATTTTTTGTAATGTGATTTTTGTTTGTGCAGAATAAACTTTTCATTTCTCATACTCGGAGTTTGTTTGATCTGAATAGCGGGTGGAAGACGCTGCTTCCTACCTTTGGGCGGGAAAGACTCATAGTAATTGCTTCCCTCTCTAGGGCGAGAAAAAAATTTAAAAATAGAACTAAATTTGGTTAGGTAGTCAGCTACGAAATTTTTTACATAATTAAGAAAATTACTGCGGTCTTGTGAGTGTAAAAACAGCCAGTGTGAATTTAAAAAAAATACCTATTAAGCAGGATGGCCCGCGGTGGTGACGTGCTGTGTTCCACATTCAATTTTTTTAAAAAGACTAGAGACACAATAGAAAGACAATTGCTTATGTCGAACTGTGTAACTTATGACATTCAAAAGGTTAAATAGGTACTATTCATGTTATTACTATCGATAAATTTTAGTTTCCTTATATTCGAAATGAAAAGTAGAGTGTTTAAGCCGGGTGAAAGTCAACAATCCCTTTCGACCCTATAACAATAATATACTGTTCTAGTACGTATGTTAATTTCTGAAAATACTGGAAAATTACTAATTAGTTCTTCACTGTGACAGATAGACCAAATACGTGTTAAAATGACACATAGACAGAACCGATAAATAAGTAAAGGCAGATACCGTCTGAGAAACAGATAGTTACTATAATAGTCATTGAGAATATATCGCTGTCAATGTACGTGGGTAAATCAAATTTAAACTAACCTTTAGGTACTGCGAGTTATAATGAATAGTGAGAGAGACAAAAAGTTATGAAGCGCGGAGGGGGGGCTCACATGCGTAAGCTGCGGCACCTCTTTCGAGCGCTGCTCTGCTTATTTAGTCGTCATCACGATGAGTGAGAAGGCAGTACCGTGTTCGATTGCGCAACGCATTGTCATCAAATTTCTCTTAAAAGAAAATGTGGGCCCGCAAGAAATTTGGCAGAGACTACGTAATCAGTATGGAGATTCAACACTGTCAAAAACTCAAGTTAAATTTTGGTACAAAGCATTTCGGGACGGACGAGATATTGTACAAAACAAGACCCATCAACGACGTCCGAAAACAAGCACTACCCAAGAAAATATCGACGCCATTCGTGAGCTTATCGTGAAAGATCGTCACTTGACCCTGACTGAAATCCAACAGAGAGTGAAGATCAGTTATGGTAGTGTCCAATACATCATCAAAAATATTTTAAAGTTCCGGAAAATTTGTGCAAGGTGGGTTCCAAGGCATCTGAATGAAGAACAACGAACTCTTCGTTTTAAAATTTCTCAGCGATTACTGGCACGTTATAAAACGGAAGGGGAAGCACTTTTGCGTCGTATAGTAACGTGTGATGAGACCTGGGTCCATCATTATACGCCAAAGTCTAAGAAATCAAGTAAAGAGTGGCGGCAAAAAGGTGAAGACGGTCCAGTGAAGGCGAAAACGGGTGTGTCTGCGGGTAAAATTTTAGCAACAGTTATTTGGGATCATAAAGGTGTCTTACTCGTTGATTTTCTCCATTATCAAAAATCTATAGATGCACATTATTACTGCAACCTTTTGGATCGTATACGTATAGTTTATTGGTCCAAAAGGCGAGGCTATCCTATTCGAGACGTGTTACTCCTGCACGATAACGCCCGAGCACACACCGCTGCCATAGTCCAACAAAAATTAACTAAAATGCATTGGACTGTTCTCGAACACCCACCATACAGTCCGGACCTCTCACCGTGTGATTATCACATGTTTGGCCCGCTTAAAAACGCGCTGGGAGGACAACGTTTTGAGACTAACGAACAAGTAGAGCAGTTCGTGTGCAACTGGAAACGTTCACGTCCTTCTTCTTTCTTTGGTAACGGAATTAACAAACTTCCAATTCGACGGCAAAAATGCAGTAATAGAAAAGGAATGTATACAGAAAAATGACATGCGTTTGTTTAATAAAATAGTCACTTAGTAAAAAGTTATAATTAAAGGTCGGATTAAATTTGATTCACCTCTCGTAAGTAATGGTTTTCTTCGTAAATGTGTACGACGCTGGTACTGCCTCGTTTTTCTACTGGCTTCAAGTGAGACTGCTGAGCGCGGGGTCCTAGGTCCAATCTCTAAGTTGGTCAAAGTGTTATTGGGGTATTCCAAATGCAATTGCCACGAGGTGTGGGACCGGTTCTCATGCCGTGAATATATGTTTTAGAATTTTTGCCTGTTTGTCTGGATAGGTGTCCCGGATTGGTGCAACGACTGAAAAGATTCTGTTCAAAATTTGCATTCCTTGAATGTGGTCATCGAATAGGCCATATATTATTACCTTATTTTCAAACGACTGGCTGTCTTACGACTTCAACGCGAACAAAGTTGCGGGCAGGAGCTAGTAACTCATAAAATATGGCAACTTTATTTATTTATTCTTAGACAAAAACAAAAAAATGCTAAATGGACCAAAAACTATTGCCAACCATACTAAGACTCATTTAAATAATGAATGTCCGATTTCACAATACAAAATGCTTAATAAGAATGTCAGTACGGGAAATTATCAGGCAATTTCCTTGCATCGTTTGTGGCCTGGATAGTCAGATATATTGCATATTAAAATACATTATGTACACCCGAACGGGAAGTCGGTGCCATTTATATTGACAGAAAATATGTATTTGTGCAGTAACTGATGCATTTTTATTGCCGAACGAATGGCGTTGTCTATTCGTTTGCCAAGTGTGGCGGTTATAGCATAACTTATGAAGTTTTGTTTAGTAGGGCTAAAGAATAGACCAGTAGGGTAATTGTGCAACACACTATCAGTAACAATGGCTTTCATTTTGACAGTCCAACAACATTCATTGCGTCATTTACGTGGTTGAGGAGACATATTTTTTGAACATATAAAGCAATGGGTTAGCTATATCCTTCAAAATTATGCAGATTGCGATTGATACTGTGTTATGCAATTAGGGTTCAGTTTTTTATACTTAGATACTTGCTGTGGTTTATACTCTATATGTCATCTGCTGGGCATATGTATATAGTTATTTTATGGCAAGATTTTCGTGACTTTTTTTCCTTTTAATAATAATCCCAGGAGGCTATCACCAATTGGTCCACTAACCAAGGTTATAGCATTAACCTCTTAACCGATTATTCCTATAAAAAGGCACAGAAAAATTATTAAGATGCCTCTTCCAACGGCTCCATTACTTTGCCTACATGTACTCTATCAACCATATTTTAGGGACGTTGGGCTTTAACTCGTTGGAGGTGAGAAGAGGCCTTGATCAGCCCTTAACCTTAAGACCTTACGGAGACGTATCAACTACCCAGAGCTCCACGGCCTTTTCTGCCGACTATCCGTGCCCAACAACAATCGGAACAATATCGGATACCGTCAGAGCTACAATCTGTTTGCGCAACTATCATCCGAAATTGTAGCCAGAGCCGAGTCCCCAGTCTGCCGTACTCTAAAGGTGGTAAATGACCTTCCGAATGCCAACCCTGAATGTGATGTGTTTGGGGATGAATGGAGCAAGTAACTAAATTTATTCGTATATGTCGGGCGTTCTGTGAGAGAAAGTAAGCAAGCGAGTCCACTGTTCCATGTTGGTTTTAAATGAAATTACATACAACATAATTACTGTCAACGTAATAATTATTTTAATTATAATAAAATAAATGTATTAATTAACCATAAATAAATAAATTCCTATGTTCGGCACGCAATGTTGTATCGATGTATTTTTGATGTTGCATTGATGGAAACTAAATCTTTACCTACAGTCGTTCAAAAATAAATCCATTTAATTTGTCCAGAATATTACTGAATTTAAGCTTTACGAAGCTGGTATTTTACTATAATCCTATTGAAATGTACTAGAGAGCGATCGAGAACTAATCAACGTTTCGGGACCAGACTTAGAAGATACCTCAGGTTGAGTTTGCCTTTTTTTTATAATCAACTGCACGGGATAAGTGAAAAATGCACGGCACAGCTTAACGCAATCAGTGCAGGCAGTGTCCGTGCACGAGATGAGGGGAGAGAGAAGGGTATGCTATTCTGAATATAACTTATATAGATTTATTTCGGTACCAATCTGTGAAGCTTTTCTGATGAATAAATTTTTATTAAGTGAAAGGATTTTGTAAGATATAAATGACTGATGAAAAGGTAATCTTTTAGTTTGTTTTGTATTGACTAGTAACGAGACCAAAACACTAGGTGTTATTTTCAGAAACACTTATTAAATCACTACATATTATAAAACAAAGTCGCTTCCCTGTCTGTCTGTCCCTATATATGCTTAGATCTTTAAAACTGCGCAACGGATTTTGATGCGAACAAAAAAGTCCGCGATAGTATATGTCTATCTCTTAGGGATAACCCACAATAAACATTTTTATCCTATAGTTTTTACGAGAAATAATGGCTCTAAAATTTATCAGTGTTTCTCCATTGCACCTGTGCGAAGCCGGGGCGGGTCGCTAGTTAAGTATATTATTTACAGGCAATACGTAGTATTTATCTGAAGAGGTCTTATTATCTCTTGTGCGTGGGTACGCGGGCACGGAGATGAAAGTCAATTATATTTTCAATAATCAAGTCTCTGATCACATTGGGTATGGAATCAAAATCATTTAAACTACGTTCCGCCGAGTACTTGAGGCGTGACACTGCAAGGTCTTCTCGATCGATTTCTTCGATCTTCATTTCTTTTCCATTTTGGCGGGCCGCTGACAGCAGCAACCCAATAGCAACCTTATTGTAATGATCATAAAGTTGTCTGTGAATTTGACAAACTCGTCAATACAGTAACCCAACAGCAACATTATTGCGACGGTAATAAAGATAACTGTGATTTTGACAGTGATGCAAACTTAGAGGTAAAGTAACTATCAACCGACTATAGTACTCGACCCGGAGAAGTTACGCCAGGTTGACTGCTGTCAAATTCATTCCAAAATCAACTCTGTAAGTTTGGCGTCGTAAAACCAATTTGAACGCGACGTCATACTCAACGTAACGTAACGAAAATCAAACTAAAAGAGGTCAGTAAATCAAACAGTTCAACTGCGCCCACCCAATGTATTGAGATAAGCATTAGTATAAGCCCAGTACAGGCACGGTTGGCGCAGTGGTTAAGCTATTTACTGCTGCGCTGCGTGTCGCGGGTTCTATTCCCGCACGGAACAAATATTTGTACCTACAAGTAGTTGTTCCGGGTCTGGCTGTTTGTGTATGTGAGTTGTAACCCTTAGCTGGTATCGCCTTTTTTGGCAACACTACCGGTATCGTGGGTCATATTTTACCCGTACCAAAAAATCTGTTGTAGAACGTAGATTTTTTTATTATTTGTATAAAATATGGTTAGTTATGAAATAATAAAATAAAAAAAAATTACAAAATTATCTTGATTTAATTTTAGAATATAAAAATATATCATGTTTTACACGCATTTGTAACTAACCTAATTTTTTGGCACTTTTTGGTTAGTGTGAACTTAAAACATAAAAAATAATAGAAATGTAAGAAAAACTTTAATGTTTGCTATGTTTGCTATGTTCACTATATATACCTACTAAGGGTTAAATGTTTGTAAACGCACCCATAATACAGGAGAAATGCCTAGTGTGGGGCAACGTTTTTTTTTTAAAAACAAAAACAATAACAAACAACAACAACAATCATTCTATAATGTTCCCACTGCTCGGACACAGGCCTCCTTTCTTTTTTAGAGGGAGTGGGCAGTAGTCCTCTATGGGGGTCCAGTGCGGGCTGGTATGTCTTCGAATTTTTGTTTCTAGGATACAAGTATGTCGGTTTCTTTACGACGTTTTCCTTCACCGTTTTGAGTTAAGCATTAGTTGAAAAATAATTTGGAATGAAGCAGGATACTACAAATTTGCAAAACCTATTTATGGGATAAGGGGTTTTGAGCTGCAAATTATTTTCTATCCCAGTTGTTTACATTTGAGTATACTTACACAATTATTATTGAGATTATGAATTGCTACATCAAAACCATGAGTAAACCGAATTGAAATGCAATATGATTCCGCCTACACCGTTTAATTATTTCTTCACTCGTGTTATTTTTGAGTTGGACGAGGCTTGGTTCGTGTGGTTGCGGAAGTATCGTCCGTTCCCGCGACCCTCGGCGTAGGTGAGAGAGGGAACACCGGGGTGGTTTTTAGTCAGTAAGAGTCTGACAGACAACGCCGCCTGCCCCAGGGCGGCGGACATCCATGAGGATTTTCCACCCTGAAACAAAAAAAAAAAAGGCTTTGTTCGTGTAGGTGATTGTGCGTTACGACAGGCTCCGTTCAGGTAGATGACAGGTAAGCACGGCCTGGTCTGTGTCAACAAACAGCCGACTCCTATTGAGATGAAGCGGTTCCACGTGCAACAACTACATAGATTGCTACAATGATCTTTTGGCGCCTGAACGACATTGACAGGGGGACGTTGTTGCTTAACATTGTCATTTTTAACAGTAACAATATAATTAGCCTACAATGTTCCCACTGCTGGGACACAGGCTTCCTCTCGGTGAGCGGGAGTGGGCCGTAATCTACCACGCGGGCCCAGTGCTGGTTGGTAGATGTCACATGTCTTCGAATTTTTGGTGCTTGGACATACCGGTTTCCTCTCAATGTTTTTCTTTACCATTTTGATTACCGTTTGCATTGGTGATTAAATAATTTGAAAGATTATTATATTATTGTTTTATTAAAAAACAAACAAAAACATTTCTTTTCTAGTAGTCGAAAGCGCCACTGCTAATCAGGAGGTCCTGAGTTCGGTTCCTAGGTTGTGTAAATTATTATTGGGTTTTTTAGTAGGAAGTGCTCATTAGCAGCCCGGAGCTTGGGTTTGAGCCCGGTTCATGGCAATAAGCTCATCCCCTATTACATGGGATTTAAAAAAAATATGTGGCGAAATGTGGGGGCAATCCCTGCCTTACTCTTTGGGGATTACGAGTGTGTTGTTATGCCGACCAAACATGGTAGCGTGGTAAAAATAGATTCCACATCTCAGATGTCTTCTATTTAACTGACGTTTAAGAAGTGCCCAGGCAGGTTTATGTGAAATAAAATAATTTGATTTGATTTGATTACATATCTTAACCTTTCAACATTACACATTACATATTTCTAGTTCGAAAGCCCAAAGGCCTCTCCAAAAATAAAGTGACAACATATTGTTTTCATAAAAATGTCACGGAAGCAGAGCGCAGGCGCGCGCCGGCCGGTCGGCTCTCAATTAAATATGTATTGCCAGATTTAGAAATGGTTTCCCGAAAATGAAGGGAAATGGAAAGAAAATTACATGAATACGATAGTGAGTGCAATGGAGTGTAAATGTGAAATGGTCGCGTGGTAGATGGTAAATGATTTTACCACTGACTTTTGTCGTTCTGTGATGAAGGCGAAAGCGTGTATTGAAAGAACCTGGCGTGAGAATCTATGTAAATAAATCATACGAAAAACTCAGACTCAACTACAAAGGGAAAATAATAAAAGTGAAATTCAAGCCTACCTGTATCAGTTACGATCTCGTAGCGGTCGTAGCAGTATGCTATGCCGTAGCCGCATGTTACGCGGTACCGCATGTTACGCCGTAACCGCTGCGTAGTATTTTTCACGTATTTTCTCAAAATAATAATATCAGCCGTTTAATATCTATAAAAGATTTATAATAAATGTGTAAATTCTTAAAAATCACACACAACAAATTCAAAAGCTCTAATTTTGAAGGGTCATTGATAACCACAACTAATTTTTATTTTAAATGAACAGAGTTTACACGACCTAGAATAGAATAAATCTAGGTATTTGCGCTTTACAGCTAGCAACACCAAGCCGGTATCTTATCATCTAACATCTGGCAGTTGACAAGTGACGCGCGCACCGACCGCACGTCCCTGCGCGGTCCTACGACGACTAAATACGCGAGTTCGAAAGTAATGTGAAGTACGGAGTTGTCATACTTTGGTGAATGATTATAAGTTCTGAATAATGTGACAGAAGCACAGTGCAGTGATACATTATTATTAACAATGTTGTTGTTATTAATCGGCATGTTTGTTGGTGAGTTGGGTAACTTTTTGATAGATTTTAAAGGTGTTTGTTAAGCTTTTATTAGCCATTCAATTACACTAAACTGATTTAAGCAGAGTGATTCCTTTATTGTGTTTACAAGGAATTTTTATATAGCTCCATCAGGTCTATGATATGGTCAAAAAATAATTAAGCTAATCCGCGAGAATGGTGCCGGACATGACAGATTAAATTTATCGAAACATAAATGGCCACTCCTTGCATCACCGACTGAGCCCCAGGCTGAGGTAAACGGTTGTCTATTGTTTTATTTAACACCTATTCTACAACTTATGTCCATTTGCCTATGGCATTAAGTACGCCTCTGTACATTTATGTGCTTGAAGTATTAAATAAATAATCTCATCTGGATCTATCGAACCAAGTCTTATTAATCTAGGTGCAAAAAGAATTCTAGAAATAAAAAAACTTCCACAATAATTTATGAGCCTCGTTTTTAAATAGGTTATCTGAACGAATATACATGATAGCTGTTTTGATTGATTGATCGCTTTTTTATGAAAAAAGAGGATTGCGGTTTTAAGTGATTAATGATAAATGGACGTTTGTTCCAGTGAGCTGCGTTTCGTAGTAATCAGCTTAATGCTTTTAAGCCGAATAATATCGGTTATTGAAACTGTGTCATTAATTTAATTTTGGGGAAATTACTAGTGGCTGAATTTAATATTCAATAACGAATTTATTATTTCATTTCAAATATTTAGTAATGATATTTGATCAAATATTTTAATGTATTATGAAAAAAAAAAACGCCTGGAAAAGCTACTGGTCTATGAAGACGATCGTGAGAGGTGATCTACCGAAGCCTGCGCGAGAACTCATCGACATGTGTATTCTGTCCATCCTAACCTACGGTGCACAGCGTCGCTCACCGAGTCCCAAAAGTTCCGCCTTGGAGTTTGCCAAAAAGCGATGGAACGCAGCATTCTGGGTATAAAAAGACAGGATAGAATTCGGAACACCACGCTGCGTTCCAAAACAGGCATAATAGACGCAAGCAAGAAGGTGCCTGAAGATGGACAACACCGCCGAGGACGACCCAGAAAGCGGTGGCGGGATTATCTGGATCCGTACTGCGAGTACTGGTTCGAGGTTGCGCGGGAAAAGAGTTCCTCAGGACTTTGGAGAGGCCTTTGCCCAGTAGTGGGGCAGTGTGGGGCTAAACAAAACAAACAAAAAAAAATAAAAAAAATAAATGCTGCGTTTTCGGTAGCATGGTATGGATTCTCGGATACAGTGTTCAGTTAGGTGGTGTTCAGTATTCATTCTTTTGGTATGAGGTGTACTATATATAGTACACCTCATACCAAAAGAGATCAGCTGGTCGATTCTGTAAGAATCTCACCGTGAAATCATAAATCATAATCATTGACGGGCCTGTTGGTCTAGTGGTCAGTGGCCCTGATTGCTATGCCCAAGGTCGTGGGTTCGATTCCCACCTAGGACAAATGTTTGTGTGATGAGCACGATCATTTGTTCTTTGTCTGGGTGTAATTTATCTATAATATGTATGTATTTAGAAATATATATGTATGTTTATCAGTTGTCTAGTACTCATAGCACAAGCTCTGCTTAGTTTGGGACTAGATGGCGTTGTGTGAAAGTTGTAGAATATTATATTATAAGTGAAGTGAGCACTTAATAGTGTTAATCCCTAGCGAATGACAGCTCACTCCACGCTCACTTCACCCTAGCTTTCACGGTGAGACGGTTACAGAATCGCACGGCAGGACATGTTTGTTTCGGCATTTCCTCTCAGGGAAAATATTGACCAACAAATGTACGTGTAAAAGTTACTTAAAAGCTCTACTTACAAACATCATCATTTCATTTCATTACATAGTCTGACAAAGCTAGTAGTAAAAGTATCTTTCTTAGATGCGGCTGTTGTAGGGTCAACATTATTTACACGTTAGTAACATCATTTAACAAACAAAACTTCGTATTTCAGGGCATTGCTTTAAATGTTTTGTTATTATTGCTTATAGTTATTGCTTTTTCTTTAGATGTTATAAATCAATCGGCCTAATCTTTTCCCAACTATGTTGGAGACGGCTTCCAGTCTAACCAGATGCAGCAGAATACCAGTATTTTATTACATGGAGTGGCTACCTATCTGACCACCACAACCCAGTTACTGGGTAACATGATACCATGAAAGTTATAAATAATATCTACTTAAATTTTTATTCAATTCTGCACAATGACCTCTGTAATGATGTTTGTGTAGTTTACAGACCCATCTCACATGTGCGTAAAAACAAGTACATTCAAGCCACACTATTTTATCAATCTGGAAATAAAACCACGACCCTGGGCCCGAAAGTTCAATCATTTCATCAGTCAGACCTTTTAATATAAAACTTGCTTTACGAGGAGCTAAATCGTATTAAGCCCTACATAGAAAAACTGCTTTGCTAAAATATCGGCTTAATATCAAAGTTACGATCAAGGTTCCATCAAAAACGCGTCATTTTTTGCCTTATCTACAGTGGGTCAAACGATCTCAGGCAGGCGCTTTACTTTGTGTTAACTATTTCATCACCACTGCCCTCAAAACGGTAAAGGAAAACATAGTGAGGAAACCAGCATGTCCTACAACAAAAAACTCGAAGGCATGTGACATTTAACAACCCGCACTGGACCCTCGTGGTAAATTACAGCCCACTCCCTCTCGAAGAGAGGAGGCCTGTGTCCCTACGGTGGGAAAATTATAGGCTGATCGTAGAATAGTATCAGAGGACTACACGTGCAAGAATAGTACGATAGTTTACTATATCGTACTATTCTACGAAGGGTAGGCAGAATCTTTTAGTACACCCACAATTCACCAGTTTTGCTTAGCCCATTGACACGACGAACAGTCACACTTTTGACCAATGAGGCAATCGAAAAAGACGGTAGCAAACATTCAGTAAGATCGATTGGCTGGAATGTGTAATTCCATCAGTTTCAGTCCGCCTCAATCAGCCTCAGTTCTTTCAGTCAATCACGTACTGAAACCATTTGAATCTTCCGCATAAATAAGTACTTGTATATCGCTTCCATTGATTCGAACAAAAGATAGATAGTGGCGTATTTAAAGATGAATTGTGTCGGTTTATTTACTGCTGAAAGGAAAATATAACGTTCATTCTTTGTTTATATTCTTTCAGGAAAATAAACTTGCTATACAACATTCGTTGTTGTTGTTTTTTGTTAATTAGCACCTAATAATGATGTTTCGTCATGATATATCGATGTGCCCATGCAGTTTTTATAAATCATAATTATGATGGTGATAGATGATCTCGTTTTTATTGAAACGCTATAAAGCTCTGACTACCGTAAGGCAAATCCCGGGACGCAACTTTTAATGTATTGATAAATGATATTTATTTCTGTAAATTGGTTCCAAAAAACACTTTTACGCGTCAAAATTAAATTTTGTTTTGAAATTAGGTGAGTTCAGTGTTGAAAGGCTCACCTCTCACATCACTCATTGATAATCTGACTTTCAATAGCACACTATATAAAAACTAAGATCTTAAAATTGTACAAGAGCTATTTATTACTGTTTATTCCTTTTAGTTTTCATAGATAAAAGCTTTTATCATTGCCTTTCCAGCGATGTGATAATTATACCAAGGCAATTGGGTGTGAAAATACTAGCACTCAGAAAATTACGAGGGTGCCTTATCATGGAGCAAAGAGAGTAGCTACCTAGGTGGGTAGGCTTCTACTCTTACTTAAATAGTAAAAGGACTAGTTAACGAATTACGAGCAGTAACCCGATTTCTTTACTTAGCTTTTACACTTACTACCTAAGGTTTTACGTACTTCTATGTATATTCATTCTCTTCGTCTAGTCTGTGGAAGTTTACGATCTGGGCTATAATGTAAGACGTGCCAGGATTCGTCCACTGTTGTGTAAAACGTACCAGGGTTTATCGTAGGTGATTTACTATTATCTCGTGTCCTAAGTAAAGCGATCGGTCGCGCGAATACGCGATCTTCGTGTTCATTGAGACTGTGAGCTCTGAGTTCGTTTCGGTCTTTTTCTCAGAGTAGTTTAGTAGGAAACAACGATCTCATCTAGTTTATTTATAGAAATCAATATCATTTATCATACTTCAATTATTTGTTTAGAGAACGGGGAGGCACCCTCTTGCAACAAAATGAACGTGACAGTCGCGTGATCGCACGACAATCGCTTTGGTTAGGACATAGCCTTATCCTTTTGAACAATGTAGAGTATATGATACAGGTCAATTACCGGTAGAGTATCGTTCGATTTCCGGCACTTAGAGTTATTTGAAATAAAATTGACTTTACTGAATCACTATTTATTTACTTATGATTAATTTAGTTAATCTGGTAATTAAACTTACTTTTCAGATATTATCTCATTCATGATTAATTAACAATTGTGACCTCGTTACAATTTAAAATTTTCAGATCATAATAATTATGGTGTCCACGTTGGGTACATTTACATTGATTTGATATTTTTCCGAAACGGACATTTTGGGAGCCAGTTCTACTCTTTTTGCCTTGAATACTTCTTCTTGGTGTCGCTGCGCGACAGTATACATAATGTAATATATAATAGCCCCAAACTTCGCCATTTCCACGGCATCGATGGTGGCAGGGGAGGTCATTTGAACTGTATGTTTTAGGGCACAGAGAGCAGGATAGAAGGTGGAGCAAAGTTTGCGACATAATATCCGCGCCCTGCTGGTGTTCTGTCGAGGTGGCCCCACTATACCAGGTTGGTGTTACATCTTCCCACTCGGTTCCTCAGGCGATTCTGGGTCTTCCAAGTGGCCCACAGAAGGTTACACCCTACAGTGGGATACTCTTTTGGTGGTAGATATTAAGTAAGCCTGAAATACTGGATTGTTAGAATTTTTTTTTAACAACTCATTTCCGTTTAATACCTTTTCAAAACCATTGCCAGTTTTCTAACTATCAATATTTACCCACATCTTGGGTAATCCTACCGAGAAACCTTGACCTCGTTTTGTTATTGCGGACTTTTGCGAATTTTTAATAGGCATATTATTACATGGTCGAAAGCAAGTCAAGGCCTAGGGGGGTACCGGGGGAAAGGGAGGAAAAGGGGGTAAAGTGGGGAAAAGAGTTGAAGGCTCATCTATTGTTAGTAGTAGTACATACATATTTCATTTCCCGTTTATAATCCTTCAAGGGGAACAGGTAGCAAAGGTCGGGCTCAAAACTTTGAGGCTTATGTGAAAGTGGACGTTTGCGGACCGGCTTAGAGGTGACAGGGTTAATATGCAGCTTCTAGCTCTGGTTTATGTCAGTGTCATTTGTTCGAGTGACTTTGCTGGAGACAAGGAATTAAAGCACTTCAAGTACAACGCTACAAGGAACTTTTGGCGCGTGGAGAAAATCGGTACCAACACCGCCATCTTATTTTTAGGGTTCCGTACCTCAAAAGGAAAAACGTAACCCTTATAAGATCACTTCGTTGTCCGTCTGTCTGTCCGTCTGTCAAGGCCCCTTTTATCAGGAACGCGTGGAGTTATCAAGTTGAAATTAATATCAAATACTCAAAGCTGTAATATCTTGAAGCAGTGAAAAAAAAAAAAACAAATTTCTAAGGCAACGCAAAGAAAAGATACGGACGTTTATGTTCCGCTTATGCCGCATATTTTGACACTCGCAATGTCATATGGCACAAGAAAAGGAAAAATTCCGAAAACCGTAAATTTTTAGTTACATACCTAAAAATTTGTACGGAACCCTCGGTGCGCGACTCCGACTCGCACTTGACCTTTTTTATTCTAGTTTCTTTGCAAATTAGATAGGTAAGTCATAAGCGGCGTGACTAAGTGGTATTTTAATATTGTGATAACTAGAGATTACTATTGCCAACAGACAGTCCCTAAAAATACCAGTCTAACAGCCCGGAAAAATAATAGTCTAACAGTCCGGAAAAATACCAGTCTAACAGTCCGGAAAAATACCAGTCAACAGTCCGGAAAAATACGTGTCACGTTTCCATGCATAAGAAGAAGTAAGTCCAACACTTATGAATGTAAAGTAAGTATGAAAAGTAAGTCCATAACTTCTGATTTTTTTTCAGCTTTTCTTCTCAGAGTAGTCAGACAGGAAACGCCAACCTCATCTAGTTTTAAAAAAATATGATTGACATGTAAAGGTGTTTTTGTACAAACCTACTTACAGAAAATAAATCATTTATGATATTAATCTTTAAACAGTCCACTCCAAGTTCAGTCCTTATAACTTATGTATTCACGTATGTGCGTACTTTGTGTTTCACTTATAAGGTACGATCACATACAGAACACTATGATGTGCTAAAGCAATCACTCCTTAGCTAGCTACAGAGATGGCGATATACTTTCATAAAGCCTTGTCTCTTTCTTGCGTAGTACATCCGCAAATGGGAGCTTCACAGTCCAGTAAGTTTTTATTATGTATGACTATGAAGAAGGATATTGTTCGTAATCTTCAAAGTTTTTGTACGAGCGCCGTATGTACAGGGTGTTATATTAAAGTTGTTCGAGATTTTGTTGTTATTTTAGATTTTGATGGTTTAGGCTCGTACGGGACGGTGTCTGTTTGTGTTTCAACAATATTTGTTTATTATTATAACAGTTTTTGGAAATTGTGGGAGCTTGTGAGGTTTATTGAGGTCGTTTTGTATTGTTAGAGGAGTTTCATAATTATTTTTTGTAATAGGGAGGCATATATCGACCTAATTCTTACGTATTGGGGTTACTGATTAAAATTTAGTATTGTTTTATCGTCAAAATAAGAGCCATTGATCACATGCATGCATGCATGCTAAAGCATTATTTTTACTTTTTTGTTATTTGTATTTTGTGTTTCACGAACTGTATCCAAAGAAGTATTTTTTTTTTAATATTATTTTTCCTTCTGTCTTTGAACCACTTTAAGTGTGACACGCAATTAGGGTGCCGGAATTAACATCTAAATTCGTCGCCTCGTAGTGCCTAAGCAAGATTACTGGTCAAAGTTTGTTCTTAACATTGAAAAACCGTAGATTTGACATCAATATCTTTTCTGTTGCACCTGCCACAGAGTAGACACCTGCCATGTTTTGTCTCTTCATCACCCTAAGGATGACTGATAGAAAATGCCCCTTTGTAATGCATTTTTTTAGCATAATCAGCGTATAATGTACCCACTGCTGGGTAACATATACCACGCTGGCCCAGTGCGGGAATAAAACAGAATATACAACGTGTAACGTTAAATGCGCAAAACCTAAAAATAATTTGATCAGAATAACGAGCAGAATTAAATGAACCACTTTTTAATATCTAGGTCACATTTTTCAAAAAATCTGCATTAAAAACGTTGCCGTGTCTATTTATTAATAGGTCAAGCAAACTAATGTCAGCGCGGCGCAGCGGCCCGGTGAAAACTCCTCCCTCGATAAAGCGTCGTCGCAGACGCAAGAAACGATCAGAATGGCCAGTAAAAATAAAACAGCACATAAAACCTTTACAATTTTTTTAATGACTTATTTTCTCTCTGAAATAGGTCAATTGAATTAAAAATCTGTTGCGGTGTCTGAGGTTTTGCGCATTTAATGTTACACGTTGTATTAAAATGACATAGGTCTTTTTCTAGGTTTTTTTTTTAACTATTTTTATTCTGTTATTGTGGCTAAGTAATAACAACCGCACGGGTCGATTGATCAGGTTAAGCTACGCTTGCCGCGGTTGGTCCATGGATAGATGACCATCTTCACATAACAAGACCCCTCCGTGCCTCGGAAAGCACGTTAAACCGTTGGTCCCGGCTGTCATTCGTGCCTCTTTGACAGTCGTTACGGGTTGTCAGTAGCCCGAAAGTCTGACAACTATTCTTTTCAAGGGGTATCGTATTACCCAGTAACTGGGTTGTCGAGGTCAGATAGGCAGTCGCTCCATGTAAAATACTGGTATTCACCTGCATCCGTTTACACTGGAATCCGACTCCAACATAGCTGGGAAAAGGCTAGGCAGATGATGATGGTAAATGTTGTGTTTTCCTCCAAGGTTTTGAGAGCAGTAGTGATGAAGTTATTTACACAAAATATAGCGCCTGCCTGAATTCGAACCCACGACCAACTAGTTGTAAGTCGAGGCCGCTACCGCTGGGCCACCACTGCTCTCTTCAAGCATTTTTTTTACTTGTACACGCAAAATTTTAGTTTAGTTACTTCTGAACTGATTGCTTGGAAACGTAATGTGTCAATAAGAACAATTAACACTATCGAATAGATAGATCCTTGGTAAGTATCCCTCACAAGCCGTGCCGTTATATCCATTGCTTTAGGAAAAACTTCACACCTGTGTGTTCAAGCGTAGACATAAGTGACTTCGTACATACGCCAGCAGTATTTACATACTCTGCGGTTCTTCCCATAAGTGCTGCACTTAGCAGATGTGTAAAATGCAGCCAGGTGTTGCTAGCGTGAACTAGTTGGAACAAACTTACACAGATGTGTGTTAGGATAGGATTACAGGTGGGATTGCTGAATAAAATATTGAGTACATTTTACATAGATTTGTATCAGGAGTATCATGATTATTTAATGTCAATGTTTAAGGATTTATTCTTCTACAGGAGCAAGGAGGGGTGCTTAAATAAGAAAATATAATATAAATTGACCATGAAATAAGCCATTAACTGTTAATTATTCCAATAGTCACAATTGCTATAGGAAACGCTGAAGATGCTTCCCACCCTTGATATTCCTTTCGTCACCAGTTACGATAATTACGTCAAGATTAGAGGTACCTCCCACTTTGTAAATAGTTACGCAAGAAACACGTTCTATAAACAGGTAAATTCTCAAGCAAAAAAAAAAATACTACTTAATCTGTCTACAACAACTTTTAAATTAGCTTCTATTATTTTTAACATGTTTCCTCAATTAAAGAGAGAAAAATCTTTTAGATAAAACACATCTCGTCTCGTTAGACACAATTATTTCAGAGTACTGCGTTGTCACTATTTTGACAACATGCTAATTAAATTGAGCCTACTGTATGCTGAACTATAAAAATAAACGTCAAAAATACCGCAACTAAATATAAACTTTACCACGAACAGAACAAGATACAAAATTGAATAAACAACATTTATTAGAAGTGACAGCTCAATTCACAGGTGGCGCTGAAACAAAATTATGATTAGTTAGGGCTGTGCTACATTAGCTTTTGGTTGTACGAATAGTCAGGGTTGCCCCCGAACAGCAATAACTTTTGTTGTTCAATTACCTTTGCTGGGCGTATACAGGATCCATCAAAAATTATGTGTGAGTGCGTGCGGAATATTTTTGTTTACGTGTGTGTAATATTATGTGTGTGTGCGTGTTTAATGTGGGTAACCTATGTATTGGGTTTCATAGTAAGCGATACTGACGCGAAGTAGGGTATTACTTAAAGCGGGTAATTCAAGACGCTTTTGTTATGCTTTTAGCTAAGCGTTAGGGAAATGCCTGTTTATATGTTCAAGTATTTACATACCTAATGCTAAACCGTAATACTCGTATGTTATCATAATCAGAATGTTGGGCCACAAAATAGAAAAGGCTGAGATGATAATGCTGAAAGGAATGCGTGGCGTTATGCGAAATGAGTATACAAGACGAAGTCTGAAAATGGCATCGGTGACTGAAAAGTTGTGTGGAACTCGGTTGTCACGAGATAGGCATGTGATGAAGACGTATGAGATGATGTCGTCAGAAAAGTTTTGAGTATGAATGTACGGGCAGCTATAAGGGTAGGGGAAGATCAAGGAAATGATGAATAGACTGTGTTAGAGATGATATGGCTACAAAGAAGGTGACTCCTGACAAACGACTAATAGGGAAGTATGGATGAAGAATACTCGTAAATACTGCTCGGGCCCCAACTAAGTGCAGTAAAAGCAAGAGAATGACGATGTAGCTGTGATATACTAATAGATTCGTTATGTAGTTAGATAATGCTGTTTATATTTGTGGTGTGCCTGATAGGACATCATGATCCCGTAATTACTTTTCTAAGAAACCCCTTTGTGGGTAACTGGTTTCGTTGGTGTAGCGCTCGCAAGCGCTACTGCTGAACATGACGTCCTGGGAATGATTCCCGGGTGGTGTAAAGTGATATTGGGTTTTTCCATCTGGTATTTCTCAGTAGCGGCCCAAAGGCTGGGTCTGTGCCCTATTAATAACAATTAAGTCTCCCCCCCCCCCCTTTTACATAGAACTGAAACACATAACAACCGAAATGCGCCCATTCTGCCTGCCCTTTAATGAACACAGACGTGATGTCAGGTTATCTTTGTTAGTACTAGGTCCCTACATATGAAATGCTTAGCACTTATCACAAATCCACCATATTTTTTACATTTTTACTCAATAACACATGTCCCTTAAAAGTTCGCCATGCGTATGCGTAATGGACCGGGCACTCCGGGGGGCCACTAGAAGCAGTACGACTATCGTGATATTCAATACAGCACCTTATTTCGTAGCAGTAAAGCCCTTTTTCATCATCACACAAATAGCCGGAGCCTTATGGCCCAGACGGGCAAAGGACAGAGCCACCTGGAACGGTTTGGGGAGGCTTTCACCGCAAAAGGCGGCCCTTACACCTAACAATACTAACCTTATCTAAGTACAAAACTAACATTACTAACAAATAAATAAATAAATAAGTACACAATACTAAAACTAAATGTAAGGGATAAAAAAAGCTAATAAATAAATAAAAGCCTTTTTCGTAGTTCTAGTGCTACTGTTCGGTTGACTATACCGGAACAATCCGTGAGAGCACACCGTGAGAACTGCTAGTTGACATACTAAGGGCTCGCAGCTCGTAAACTGAGCTAAGATGGACCGAAACCACCGTAAAAATGACTGATCTGATTCTCTTAGTAAACAGATAAAATGATTTAGTTGAAGTAAAAGGATAGTAGGCGATTCAAGGTGAAATACTGGGTTATTTCACTATGAGTTAGGAAAGTAGAACCAGACCAAGAGACAAAATAAATATTATATTTTATATACAAAAGTAAGATATAATTAAAATTATTTATTTTAAAAAAAATCGTTTCTATGTAGCAGCGATCGACATGACATGTCCAAACTTAAAATTATATATTTTATTTTATGACGAGAGTCGTTAAAGTCCCAGCCAAGTCGAATAAGCCTCAAATAATTAAAATAAAAATATTTATGAAAATATAATAAAATGCATCACAAAATGAACACATATATTGAAAGTACTGTTTTTACCAGCTGACGTTTATTTTATCAAAGAATTTTAATAAAAAAGAAAAATAATATAAATGCTCCATTTAAATTTATTTCATACTTGAGGTGATGTTCACAAGATTCACAACTCATTTTTCTTAAACCAGAAACCTAAACTTGCCTAATAAAATGTAGAATTCACGATAACCTAGATTAGTTTTAAAACAAGGCAAATGTGAAGTTACGGAAGTCATGTTGTCTATAAAACTCGCATCTCGTGTTACACAGCCAACAGTTGCCAACCGCACGCTGAGATCGGGAGCCAAAGCGGAATTTCAATAAAACTTTGATTACAAACAAGTTTTGTGGTACCAGGGAATAATGAAATACGTGGATGTCTTCTGTGTTTTGTTTAAGGATTTTTTTGACAGAAAGTTTTAAAGACCTATTTAGCATTTATGAGTTCATGGTTAGTTAAAAGTTTATTTTGTTTTTAATTAAAGAGCAGGCCCCATTTTCCACGATTAGATTCTGGAAATGGTGACTAAGGTCATCGTGGATTACGTCCACAGTTTACTTCAATAGTTTAGACAGCTGTCGTCATCGTCAATCTGTACGCAATGATTTTGACAATTTTCCTGTGACTGCTTATTGATCAAAAGATGCCGAATAAAACTTAATAATGATAAAAACATCTTCCAAAAACAAAACCTTCATAACACCTAGTCATCTTAAAATCAATCACTCTTAAATGTCTTCTTTCTATAAGAAATTCTATCTCAAAAACAACGAAAAACCAAAATTTATCCACCAGACAATTACAGTACATGACATGCAAGACTATAACGGTACACACATGACACTCACTATTACAGGACGTGATGAGCCAATCCAACTAGCATCAAATTCCACTTACAAAGGCAATAAGCCAGAATTTGCCAAAAACTTGGTGGAAATTCCCGAATATCCTGCGCACTGCTCACTCATGGCGATAAAAGCCTAAACAGGGGAACAATTCTATGCACAGCTGATCGTAAAATAGTTCGGACGGATAGGCTAGGTTCGTAAGCAACTAGGGTTGCCAAATGCAGTGCCATTATATAAAACTGGCAACTGGCGAGTTGTGGTCGTCCGATGCGGTTTGGAGGGTGCAACTGTCGATATATCCGGCATTTAAGTGTTGCGTAAGTCTGGCATTATAGCCGTTCGGTATAGATTGTTTTTAAATTACTTTCAAAGATTTTATCGGCAGAAAAAAGGAATTCAATTTAGCCTTTAGACTATTCTTAGGCACAAGTAGGCCGTCATTTATTATTAGCTTTACTCGAAAAGTCATTTATTCTGAGGATGATAAAAATAGATTTATTAGTATATTTATGTGTTTGTTCTCTAAAGTTTGCTTGTAATCAGAGCTATAGGCGAAGAGTAATACAAAACTAAAGGGCTCAGTACTTAAGCTATTTCTGATAATTATTGGATTTCTATTTCGAGGGCCTGCCAAAATTCAAGAGCGTAGAAGTTCAAAGTTCAAGTGGCTCCCCTAAAATTGTTCAGTCGTTAGTACTTAATGAGGCAATTTCAGCAATTATGATTTTGTTATAGAAAAATAATCACGTAGCCGATTAAGGCCAACTGTGGAAGGCGATAAATCGACAAAACTAATTGAATTAATGACTTTACAAAAATGTTGGGCTATATTAAAGAAATAACGAGCCTCGGAAAGCCTGTGATTTAAAGTTGACTGATGATTTACTGACTGGAATTATGGACTTATAATTCTTGTTGAAACTTGAAGCCTAAAAGTCTGATAACCAGTCTTACCAAGGGGTATCGCGTATTATGTACCCAGTAACTGGGTTGTGGAGGTCAGATAGGCAGTCGCTCTATGTAAAACATTAGTGTTCCACAACCGGTTAGGCTGGAATCAGCATATAATTTTCCCACTGCTGGGACACAGGTCTCGGCTGTAAGGAAATATTGCGGCTTGGGTAATGTAACATGTCTTCGTATTTTTGATTCTAGACCATGCTGGTTTCCTCTCGATGTTTATCTTCACCGATTTGAGGAAGAGGATGATGATGATGATGAATTCTAGTCGAAACTTCAAAACAAAACTTAATATTTCAAAAGATATTGGTGTACTACCGAGGATCCCCTTTATAGCATAAAATAGACTCATAAAGCTCCCTATCCGCCAACCCGAAGTGCGTAGTCTAATGCATAACGCATGTACACTACTACTTGCTCCTACGAAACAAAAAAATTGCGCAAAGCGAATATTTCTTTTGATCTCATAAGTACACCAGAGGCCGAAGAAAAGTATACATCGGGGATTAAACCTTTATTGCGAGAAAGGCACGTATTGTTGCGTATTCAATACGCGGAGGCCGAGAATAGGATATTTTAGCATTAGGCGTAATGACTTGCTTTTGCCCGCGACGTATCGTTGGTTTCAACTTAAGTGCCTACGGGTCACGAAACGCCGACTTTCGCCTTTTATTTTACGTTCCATTGCATTTTTACAGCGTCACTGTAATGATAATTTTTTTTACGTTTAAGGAATAATGACTTTTCGTCAGGAATTACGGAAAATACTTTCGACATTAGAAGTCGGATTACGTGGATTGTGATTAGTTTTATTTGTGCGCTTTGATAAGTTAAGAGTTGAAACATTTTTATTTATGTTTTGTTATTTTTGAAGCTAACATTCCTGCTCATAATTACTGTTTACTCAACTGGTTTTGCTTACGAAGAAATTACTGTTATTACCAAGAAAATACTGTTTAATTCAAAGTTACCCATGGAACATAAATTAAATATTATGTCTTAAATCAACTAACTTTCAACGCCTAAAACCTGTTCCATTTCCAATCATAATTCATTTCCGTGTTGATTGTTCTTCGCATACATGAATAGAATATTAATTATTCCTTATTGACAGTAAATAAAGACCATTGGGTTCATTTATGAAACTTGCTTTAAGTTAAGAGACGTTTTGAAATCGTCAAAAAATGTGTGGTTAAGTAGACGTTAATCATTGCTTTTTCAATCATCGTTTTTTTCAAGCACCATTCTCAAAACCTGCTGAAAAACAAGGTTTGTGTAATTCATAAGCCCCATGTTTTAGTAAATTACGTGTTAAGTTTAGGAAAACAATACAATCATAGTGGTGAACAATTACAATTAATATTAAAATAACACGCAATCAGATAAATTGAAATCAGATGAACATTGATTAACAATAAATTAATGTGGATTGAATCTATCATAGTAAAACAAAAATTAATTTTACGTGCCGAAATAAATCTACAGAGCAAGTATTTATTCAGTACGATGGATGGTTTATTTAATATTTAATTTGTTGGTCAATTTTCGTAGTCGACAGTGTACGTTGGTAAAGGGTGGTTCTGAATAAATTATAAGAAATATTGGTACGCACGAATAGGGGTTCAAGTACAGGTTATAAAGGTGTATTTTTTACGCTATTCCTCATGTATTTTATTTGGAAATAAACTAGAGAAAAGTTCTTTACTACAGGAGAGAAATAAAACTGACAGATGGGTCCCGTGATGGTTAGCAAACAAAATTGCCCACTTCTTGTTGATATACCCTTTCCCTACCGTAATATTAAAAAAAAAATCGACCATATATAATGAGACAAAGTAGAAAAGTCTGATGCTTTTAACTTTACAAACTCTTCAAACTACAGTAGAGCATTCTCTTTGACAACAAAAAATGTATAAACAAATACTTCCAAAGACAAACTTTTATCCAAGAAGGTATACTAAACACATACAAACAAATATTAAATAAGTTAGCTACATTCACATACTAACTTTGTGCAAGTTAAGTTTCATTTAGACGCTGCAAGCTATCCGAACTTATAAACGAACTCACTAAGCAACTGGTAACGCGTTTCGGAGAGGCTAGTATAATAACTAAACTAGAACAGTCACTATATTACGACGTCCACAGTTTGTAACTGTATTCCCAGTTCACAAGTTTTGTAATATAATATCGTTTGCGTAGTATAATCTGCTGCAGTATCGGCTTGCGGCGCGCATGGTTGTATCGGGCGATCACCGATCAGATTGGTTTCATTAGTAATTATAGTAATTATGACTGAAAGTGGATTTGGTGTCGATATTTGGAAGTGCACGTTTGTTGATGAATTTCGCCTCAAATCACTGAACAAACGTGGTGATCTTTGCTCGCATCTTCTCTGCTAGAGGAAAGATACACCAGGTTTCTTGCAGTCAAACCTCAACTTCGATTCATAATATGATTTAATTACTCTAGTTCTTCTTTAAAATTCTGTATCCAGACAAGTTTTACCACCATATTAATTATCGATTTCCTAAGATCTAAAAGGACCCCTACAATATTTTCGTTCAGCCCATCTTGTCCCACCCAAACCTAAACAAAAGTCCCCCAGTGTTTTTCCCACATCATCATATTCAGCGTATAATGTGCCCACTGCTGGGACACAGACCTCCTCTCGGTGAGATGGAGTGGGCTGTAATGCACCACGCGGGCCCAGTCCGGTTTGGTAGATGTCACATGTCTACGATTTTTTGTTCAAGGATATGCCGGTTTCTCCACGATGTTTTCCTTCACTGTTTTGAAAGCAGTGGAGATGCAATAATTTACACATAGTAAACGACTTGCGAGGTTGTGAGTTCAAACACAAGCAGGATTTGAACTCACAACCTCGTATGTCGTACATCACGGCCATCAACAGTGGGCCACCACTTCTTACTACCACACCATAAATGCAAATGAAATGTAAGAATATCCTTTAACAGTCCAATCAAAGCTACTTATTACAGACATTCTCATTCATAAAAATTACAGAACATTTCCTTACAAAAAAGGAAATAGCAAATTGCGTTTCCAGGTGTAGCTGTGCCTTCTATGAATTTCTTAACGATACGAGCGCCCAGGCCATTGACTTTGACGTTAATGCATATTTATGCATTACCTCTTAGAGAAAACTGTTCAATAGTTAGTGCGCGTACCTATTTAAGCTCCCGTGTGTATAAAATTTCAATAAGTTCCGTATTTCCGATTTCAAACGACTAAAAGCATCTCAAGATGGCGTTTTTTATAGGTTGAAGAGTTTTTTAATTTTCAGTCGACAACATTTTTAAACGATTTTCTTCTAAATTACTGATTGCTATAGCAGGTCTGTCAGTTTTTCAACTTTGTTTTAAAAATACGGCGTCCTCTAACAAGTTTAATTGCGCAAGTTTACTTTTGCAACTGGCATTGTGAAAGCGCTCACAGCAAGACAACTTTTCGAAAGTCACAAAAATGACACTTATTGCAATGAGTATTTAAGGTGCGTTGTCTTCTATCAGCGAAGGAATTTGAAGATTGTTTCAGAGCAGGTGTATGACCCGCTAGGTATTTTAGCACCGGTAATAATAATAGCAAACATTACAATGCAAATGTTATGGTTATCTACACTAATATTATAAAGAGGAAAGATTTGATTGTTTCTTTGTATTGAATAGGCTCCGAAACTACTGGACCGATTTGAAAAATTGTTTTACCATTAGAAGCCGACATTATCCCTGATGAACATAGGCTACTTTTTACCGCGGGAAATTGCTTCATTCCTACGGGGAAACGGGTAATAGGATTGAAACGGCGGGAATTCCGAATTCTACGCAAACGAAGTTGCGGGCGGATGCTAGTGTAAGATAAATTGGGACGATCCGTTTCCTAATGACGTCATAATAACTTGGGAGAAATTCATGAATACCCTACAAAGTTTAAGTACATGAATTACGTATCCCTCGTCATGTACTAGGTGTTCACAAAGAATACATAGAATTAGATATCTTGACTGACCGAAACAGCTACTTCACTCTGGTCCCCAATTGTTACTGTCTACCATGCGCGAGAGTCGGTGGCCGTTAGGAGGTAGACACCTGGCCAGAAAGGTTGTTCATCAGTGCGTCCGCTGCACACGAATGAGGGGTAGAAACTTTGCACCAAATATGGGTAATCTTCCTTCTGAACGGCTGGAACCAGGATTCTCTTTCATCTAATGTGAGGTGGACTATGCTGAACCCATATCTGTATTAAACCGCAAAGGTAGGGAGAGCTAAACTTGAAAAAGGTTTTATTTGCCTATTTTTTTGTTTTATAACACGAGCACATCTTGAACTAGTCAGTACCCTTTCTGCTCAGAAGTATATATTGGCACTTAAAAGGTTTATATCCCGTCGGGGTAAACCAACCCAAATTTTCTCTGATAATAGGAAAAACTTTATCGGAGTCTTGAAACAGATTCAGTTGATGTTCGAGAAACATTTGCATCAAATTGTTAATAATTTATCGACAGACAATATTGAGTTTAGATTTATACCACCTTACGCTCCTTATTTTGGGGGATTATGAAAAGCAGGAGCAAAATCCTGGAAACGCCACCTAAGGCGTGTTGTGGGTACCGCTAACTTAACATACGAGGAATTCAGTACGATGTTGACACAGATAGAAGGCGTTACATCTATTGTAGTTTCAATTATATTAATAAATAGTATAAGTACAGTAAAACTGTGCTTAATTTTCATTCACTGCACACGCTTGTCGCATAAACATACGAGTTCCAGACAAAGGGACATCAGAAGAATGAGAGAATCACGCGTGGCTTAACGAGGCGCTTTAACACTCACAAGTACAAAAGAAGAGACCTACAGCTAACAAGCAATAAGTCAAAAAAGTCAAAGAAAAAGAATCTACACAGTGTTATGTATGTGCGAAGTAAATATCCTTATCATTTTCCCACTCTTCCATATCGACGAAGTTAAACTTGGATCCAATATTACCTACGAAGCCTTGAAGAAGCCACATTTGATTACACGTTTACATATTTTATTTCTTATACTTATGTATATTGGTTCGTCGTTCACTTATATTTGTTTCAAGACAAAGTTCAATGTCTTATGTTATGAGAATTGTATTTCTCGAATTGTATTTTTTTTTGTTTGTGTATCAAAGAATAAAATTGAAAGAAGAAATTGAATTGTATCAAAGTTTTATTTTACTACCTACTTTCAAAGAAAAAAAAAGATTTTTCTAAAACTTAACATAACGTTTAGCAATTTTGATTAGGTAATAATTGGAGATTATAACTATCTATCAATTATCCTAGGTCATCAAACCACTTAGTCATATCTACACATCCACTGTGTACGGAACCGAGCATTACTCTACCGACTTACACGCCGTGCATTCCGCACACACATCATTTTGTACCTATTATTGCAAAATTTATGTACAAAAATATATTTTAATTTATAAGCATTTAACGAACACCCACGGCGGCGGTCGGTTTTATTCCATCATCCCTATATGATCACCGCGTTGTCATATCACTAATTGTAAGTGTAATTTAAACCCAATTATACCCCCTACACACTACAATACTTACGAAACGACTTCTCAGCACTTTCTCCCCGAACAGAACTGAAAGTGCGCAATGATTTCCTTTACTTTTACTTCTCATAAATATCCCTATTAGAAATAAAAAACACCAACAAATCCAGCTACTAATTTCCAACCTGCCCAGGATTAACTAACAAAAGTGTAAAAGGGAGCTTATGTATAGCCAGGCGAATCCCTGCTATATATGTATATTATAGCTGTGTATAAGGAAAGCCTGGAGCAGAGGTTGCGTCTAAATAATTCGCAGCACCCCCACGATTACGGCTCATTTACACGAGGAGAGATTCTCGCCACAAATACACCACCACCAGTGAAACCATTTATTTCAAATAGGCACAAAGATAACAAAAATCAAATGAAGCAGTGACGATACATGGTGCTCACATATTTACAAATATTGTAAAAGTATACGATTTGCCTTAAAAAATAACAAGTTTAGTGTCTGTGTGTAAGTTAAAGTAATCACAGAATGTAAATCAATGTCATAAAAATAATAAATTTTACAATTAAATTAGCGACCAGGCATCAAAAGGAAAAATATGAAAAGTGTGGACAAAACGTATGACTGTCGCATACTTATAGAAAGGCAAGAATCGCATTCGCTTTGTAAATGGGTAGCGGCTGTTTATACAAAAGATCATAAATATAACGGTTTGACAAATCACAGTTTCCAGAAACACTTGATGATTCTCATATGAGGAGTTTGTGTTTTTATTTTTGAGTCCGATAATAGAATTGCCTACGAGTCTCGCGTGGTCATGCTTGCCTTACCCCGAGTGAAAAATTCTCGTCGTGTAAATGGGCCTTTAGCTAGTACATATCTGGCTCGTACACAATGTCGGGAAAAAATCCGACATGATCATAAAATTAAGAGAAGTGTCGGCTTAATTATATATGATATTAGCACTGGATTTTTGGCTGGTATTTTTGTTGATTGGGCTGTATGAATTGTGGTATTTTTGTGGACCTTGGTCTTATAATATTAGGTTAGCAAGTAGAAATTTTCAGAATTATCTAGAATTTCTTTTATTTGTTCATTGGATGTTCTTGAAATTTCCTTTGACGGAAGTATAAAAGCGGACGAAATTTCCTGCCACGTTTCATAACGCTTCCAACATCGAAGTCATCGAAATAATGGATCTTTCAAGAGAATAAATCAGACTGTTAATGCTCGTGCACACATATCGAAAACAACTTGTGAAAAATTACTGGAATTGAAGTAGACTACGCTTCCTAGTCCGCCGTACTCCCCGGACTTGTCTCCAACAGATTACCATCTTTTTCGCTTGCTTAGTAACCATTTGCAAGAGTTTTCCCCTGCAAATGGTTACTAAGCGATTTTATAATGAAGAACAACATAACAATGAATTATCAGTTTGTTTTAAATCTCAATCCTCTCAGTTTTATGAACGGGGGATAATGTGCCTTCCTGAAAGATGGCGAGGTGTCGTAAATAATAATGGCGCTTGTGTTGATGAAAAATAGTTTGTTATCATGATAATAAATATAAATGTTTTCTTTGATATAAATGAAATTTCAACTTGCCAAACTAATATTAAGGTTTTTTTGTGGAGAAACATGTGGGTTAATTAAATATTATTTTTACTGGTCATGAGTTTATTTGGTATTATTGAGATAACTACTTGATAAACCATAATTTATCAATTAGAAGCCTGAGTCCTAGGTATACTAATTAGTATTATTGTGGCTAATTGCTTAAAGGGAGAACTCCACGTTATCTGGTAAATTACTATCAAAAGATAGATCTTGGTTAAATTAAGATAAAAGGTAATCATTGTTATGATCATTGTCTTGTGATTCAGCCTCTCAAAATACATTTTAATAATTAGAATGTATTTTGAGAGGCTGAATTACGAAATTAACTGAAGAACTTACGTCCACCGAAACTCACAGAAGCTTCACTAACAATCCTATTTATTGGCTTATCTTTTCATCAAAGCATGAGCTTTCTTCATGGCTCATTCCGATAAAAAAGCGAAAGAAAAAGATTTTATGATGAACTGTTTTAAAACTAGCATTGGACTACGGAAACAATCTCTTACTTTATGCTTTACGAGTATTTAATGATAATAACGTCATAATCTCTATTTAGCGACAATTGCTCGGTTCCTATAAACAAAAACGAATGGTTTTGCTTATCGACGGTAGCATTTTTTTTTTTTTGCTAACTGGGCATTTAGATAGATTCTCAAGCTAATTTTACCTGTGATAGGTGATAGCATCTTTCATATAGGAGAGACTACTATAGCTATGATGTATTTTCTTCATTATTGGTTAAGATACAAGAGTTTTAATTTAAATCAATAACGGTTCTTAAATTGTAAGAATCTGCCATAACAGAGAATAATTGTAAAAATAAAATCAAAGTGTCAGTCTCAGTCGCAAGCGAACGCGTGCATTCCTCCATACGTGAGCTCTTGTCACTAAATGGAAATGAAACTATATCGTGGAACAGTCCGTGTGGCTAATTCTACTTTAATGCATGAACGTCATATTAAATTTGTGAAATGTCAGTGAAATGCAGGAAATTCTGGCTAGTTTTATTTTAGGAAACACAAATCTGTATTATAGTGTCAGAAATTCCATCAGTTATATTTGACGTTAAACCTTTTAAATTAGGGGGTTTATTTATGAACGATGATTAAATTTAAGAGACATTTAAACTTCAAAAGTGTAGGTTAAACAGTCGGTAATCACTACTTAACTTTAAGCAAGGTTTATGAATAAAAAGAGGTGATCCCGGGCTCAATAACTGTTATATTTCTTTACGAATCTAATACATTTGAAATAGTTAATTAAGTAGATTGTATTATTTGAATGACTCAAAAACAAAATGTTTTGAACATCTAGCGAACGCAAACCCAAAACTATTCATAAGTTTGAAGCCACATAATCTTGAAGTTTTAACAAGGTTCAACGTCTCACACAGTCGCACATACTTAGCTAAAAATTTAATCGACACATCATTTTATAGCACAATACCGCCACGTATACTACATATAATATTATGTGCGTCGTTGGTTTTTTTTTTTTTTTTTAAGCGAGTAAGCTTAGACATTGTGCTATAAAAGTATGTGCCGTTGGAAATTATTCCACTCTAGTGATTTATTTAATTTTTCTATGAAACTTATCTCAGGTTTTATGCCAACTTCAGATAAACAACATAACACTAACAGCGTGGCTCTCCCATCCGGCCCGGTTCCATCAAACCTTAGCTCCGGGCGCTCTACAGATAAGAACGATAAAAAAACCTCCCGACCATTCATTCCATATCGGTAGAAAATTCGCGACGTCTGTATTTCCCCGTTTTCTCGAATTTTCCGCCTGACATCTCCCCGGATTTATCTTGTTTACTATCTCGAAAAGTAAATCCTAAATAAATACGGAAGCCAGATAGGAATAATTTTCCTCGTAATTAAGGCCAAGAATCATCACGTCAATTCGTTTGGGTTTAAGTTATTCATTGTGGGGAGATTTGGGCAGAAAAAAATATTCTAATCCCTTGATTTTCGGCTTCCTTAGTACACGAGATAGCGGCAATGCTGCTAATCTGATAATAAATAACGGTTTCTGAACGATATTTTCTGAGACAGGAGCTATCGGGGATTGAAGGCAAGGATTTGTGGGTGGTCTCGAACATCGCTCTTGGTCGGATCAATCCGAATCGAACGAAACTGAACGACCTACATAGAAATCGGATCCATCAGGAATTCTACTACTCCCCGTCTTTTTCCCGGAACTGGTTTCATATTATAAGTATTGTGAGCTCTATTCCTCTCGGCGATATTGTTAGTCTATTCTTGCAAAGTATGCAGAGCTCGGGGCGGTGTCAATACCAAGTCATAAAAAGTTGCGAGGCGAGCGTTCCAGTTAGCAAACTTTGAATATTAAAAATCAATATAGCATCAAGTTAGACGCAAGTCTAACCCGAGAGACGTTGTTGTAGGATCAAGTTTTATATTGCTATACGAAAATAGAGCTTAAAGCCAACATTCTAATAAGCCCACAATCCCACATATTCGTTTACCAACAACTCATTAAGAAGCAGTAGAGTTTATGACGTGATACCACTGATATCTTTTCACCAAGATGCATGTTGAGACCGCTGATTAAATCACTAGCAATTACACAAACCATAAACATAACATAACCGAAGTACTGCAAGTTTTATCAACCGCTCAGTCAAAACCAAAAAACGTCATAAAAATATAATGTTGTAGACCCATCAAACTTGAATCCAATTCCCAACACTGTCGCCACAATTTAAAAGAACAGACAAACGGCAAAAAACATTTTAACAACATCATAAAATCCTTCCACATACTCTTAGAACTGGCTATAAACCCCTTGGAAGCAACTAAAGTAATATTTACGAGGGAACAGATTCATCGTGGTACATCCAAGATGGCGATACAGAATAGGTGGGTACAGAAGGCTGGCTTCATACAACTAGCAAAAATGCACGCACACCTTCCACGAGTCGTTTGTCTATTTACATATTTCACTAACAATTTATACTGTATAGAAATGCTTACAGCGAGTGAAAAAATGTTCTACGAGCTCAGAATAGAAATAGCGGCATTTGCACTGTATAATAATTATGACAAGCTTTTAAGTATAGTTATGGTTTTCGTTATTAGACCGTGCCGACAAGTCTATATGAGTCTATTGTCATTTGTACGGAGTCATCCTTCTCGCACCTATCTATACTGTGAAGTCGCGTCATGTTTTCATTACGTTAAAATAAAAGTTGTTGTACTCCAGGGAGGCTACGGCTAGTTATTGATAGAACGGTGCAGCGAGCAGAAAATCTTCTTTTTCTTCAACACTGTTAGATGAGATTGCCGGCTTAGTCGGTTGCTGCTGTACCTGTGATGCGATGTTGTTGTTTGCATTTTTTAGTTCTTGTGCATAATATTTATGTCGTATAGTTTTATACAGCGTGTAACGGAAGGGGGGTATCAACCCTGAAGGAGGTGAATGTGCTCATGAAACTCAACAACTTTTGCCAAAGAACATAGGTCGAAATATGAAAAAAAAATTTGGCCCTCCCTTACAAAACTGACTACCAGCTGATTGATTTACTATGGGAGGGCCAATTTTTTTTTTCATATTTCGACCTATGTTCTTTGGGGAAAGTTGTTGAGTTTCATGAGTACATTCACATCCTTCAGGGTTGATACCCCCTTTCCGTTACACGCTGTATAGTCAAATACAAGGTGTAGGGATGCAGAAAATTGGTGTCATCCTCTATGGTCTTCGCAATTTTTACTTCAAGAATAGCTAAGGCTTTAATTTGTAAGTCTATGCAATGAGCGATATTAATCAAAGTGACTTTGGCGCCAATTCCCTCGATCACAAACTAAACTAAATTTAAGTTAAGTGCATCTTTTTCGTTCTATATCACTAAGAAAAGGACAGAAGATAAATATTAGTTTAGTCCTGTCAAATTAAGATACTCCATAGACAAGTTCAGACGTGATTAAAAAAATTGGCTGCTAAAAATACGTCAATTCACGTCAGGCGCTGACTAATTTGACAGGACTAAACTAATATTTATCTTCTGTCTTTTTCTTAATGAAATAGAAAAAAAAGATGAACTGAACTTAAATTTAGTTTTGTTTGTGAACAATTGAATCGGCGCCATTGTTATCTTTAGAAACGTTAGAAGACGAATGTCGTCTTAAAAAACTGTTCAAAGTACCACACATAAATTGGTGTGTAAAGTAATGTTATTTTGAATTTTCGCAACTAGTGCATCAAATTAACCCCACTTATGAAAACATCTCGTATTAACACACTCGGGATCTCCTGCGAGTAATAACATATGATGTGATGTGAGATGTGTTTCGGACAGAGTGGATTGTTATCTAGTAACAATTTACTCTGTTTGAAACACATTTTTACCTTTTGACATTACTTATGTTTCTACGCAAAATGTCTACCTTCTAAAATATTTGTCTTTTTTTGTTGTAACATGCTATCTGTGAAAACTTGTAATTGGCCTTATTTCTGTTACTCTTAATCGTGCAAAAGTTTTTAGCTGTAAGTTTTCCAAAAACTGTAAAATAAAAATAAAATAAATATATTTCCCGTACGCAAAATATGCGCATTGACGTGGAGTTGCGGACACCAGCCCGTATTACCGTATTACCTACCTAACATATATTTCCATATCTAGAACTGCGAAAAGAAAAAGTATATATCAGCTGCTTATCTGAGCCGTAACTCGTGAGGGTCGACAGAAGGAATGGCGGTATGGTGCTCCTAAATAATAGGATGGAGGAAGGTACACGTTCACTTAGTTTTATGAAAATGGTCGGCTTCGAAGGTTTTTTGGTTTCCGTGAATTTTGTGCGAATGAGGCCTTTGGGATCTTGTAATTAATTACCGTAAGCTGTTGATGGCTTAATCGTTTATTGTGAAGGATGTTTGGGCTCTGGTGATTCGTGGTGGATAATGTGGAGTGGTATGATGAGGCGTGTGTGGTGGGTGGTGTTGTGTAGACTTTATTTTATTAAACTCCTGTACTCCAATATGTCACATGAAAGCAGATACTTACGACAAAATCATAATCATCTTTCACCTCCATCAAAAGTATTATTCTAATCAAATAAACCGGTATTTGTTTTGCCTACATACATACTGAAAATTATGCCTTAGGTTATGTTTTTTCCCCCATATAATATCTTTATAATTGCAAAATATCCTCCAAAACTTTTCTTACCATAAACATTTCCGCCCTTCCCTCCATCCAACATCCACAGAGGATGTACTGATAAAAAGTAATCGCCACTCATATAGCCCCAGTTGCAAGTTTAACCCTCCTCAGACATGTTCCGGGTGTGCACCTTTGAAACCCCATGCTCAGAGGAAGAGATTAGTATTCTTTCCGGACCCCTTCGAATCTGAGGGGTATTATCAACTTGTTGATATGAGAAGTGCTTCGCGAAATCTTTTTGTGGTTGTGGTGTTGCCTTTTTTGCTTTGTAGGGTAGAAGTTAAGCTGCTGTTCCGTAAAACTTATAGATACGAGTAGGTGCAAGTCATACTAGCATGGGTAAAGTTAAAAATTAAAATACCTTGGCAACACTTAATTTAATTCCATTGGGATTCTGAAGGCCAGTTCAAATTCAAGTCACAATCTCATCTCAGCGACAGTGAATGTCAAAAACTTCTCAAAAATGTAGGGAAATTGATTATATTTTTGACAGATTGACACTGAGATTAGAATGCGAAAGCTCATGAAAATACGGGAGTTGCCCCTTAGATGTCCATTTAACTTTATTCAAAGCGCAGAAATTCTTAAGATTTCGTAGAAAAACTAGGCGAGAAGATTTATTAGCATTAAGTAGCGTTCAGCTAGGTATTATTATGATATAATTTATTGAAACCACAAGGTAAATGTAATTTATTGAAGTTTCTCGTTTGCAGCTTTAAAAATATTCACGGCGAATAAAAATGTTTTATAGATAATCATACCCATTTTAAATTGATTAAACTCAAAAATGTAATACCGAATATCTAGCCACACACAATTATTTACATCCATTCAATCAAAAACCACATTATTTTCAAACGATGCCAACGGATGATTGATTCGTTCAAAGTAAAAAATCCCGAAACGATCAAAGACTTAATTTTCTAGAGCAAAACTTGTTACAGATCTGTCCGTAATCCGAAGCTTTGTGAGCGCAAAAAATTAAATTATTCGCTGAAGGAAAGCGCCGGGGACAAATAAAACTTGGTCCCAGTAAAGTATGAATGTTTGATAACTAAAAAAAGTTTTAATAAAATCCCGCAGACCACAATGCTTGCAATCGAACTGCGGTCCTTGACAAGTTCCCGGTACTTTTAGTGAGTTTGTCGCCACATTTAGTTCTATTATTCAGCTTTAACTTCAGTGCATAGATGTGAGAAAAACTACTTTTTAACTGCATATTGTTGTGTGCGAATTCCAATGAAATGACAATAGGGCTACGCTGAAAAAACTTGAACAGTACCCAATAGAATCGTACCCAAAAATAATGAAGTATTACAATATTTATTACAGTTACCGTACGGACGCGGGAGGTCGGTGACCTTAGTGCGAAAAACATGACGTTGCTTAAGTGTAATTCGTGCAATATTGTAATTAGTGAAGTACTCGCTTTCATTCAGAACAAAATTCAAATTATGGACGAGGAGAGTATCGTCAAAGTGTGTAGCTCTGCATTCACGGTTGAAGATGTGGACACTGCAAAAACGTTATTATTTGAATCAGTGAAAACAAAAATGAAAAAAGTGGTGCGAAAAAAGGATAACAAATTGTGTCGGGACCTAGAGGACATAATTAGTTTATTTAAGAACACAGACCCAGAAAATGTACCGATTTTTGTGGCGAAAGACCTGCAAAAACTACCCCCATTGACATTTGATCATATCGATGTATCAAGGTTGTTGAAAGATATAATAGTGTTGCAGTCAGAGGTTAAGCAAATTAAAGAGGTATATGCAACCAAGGCACAACTTGAGGAAGTCAGATCTACCAGCAATAAGTCCTTAACGTACGATTTTGACCGAAATGTGAACTACAAAAAGCGCGGTACATCTACCTACAACTCGTGTAATCTAATGGATAGCGGACCGATGTGTATATTGGAACCCTTGAATGAGTTAAATAACAGCTGTGCTACGTCGCCCAAGAAACTTAGTTCACAGTCACCTATACCCACGGAAAACAGTGATGATTCCGTCGTATCCAACAAACAATCCTATGCGATGCGTGTGGGTAGGCGCGAGCCGTCCCTGTCGCACGCGAAGGTATTGCCGGCGTTAGCGCAGAGACAACCAATTAATTCACAGAATGCTGTGACTATGCCGATAACCGGGCAACCGCTTTGTGATAAGCGGCAACAGCAACCTTTGCCTGATAATGAAGGGGGATGGAAGGTGGTGCAATCGTCTAAGAAACGATCTCGCTTTGTAGGAAGAATAGGAACTGCGAAAGTGGGTAACATAAGTAAATTTAAGGCCGCTGACATAAAAATACCGTTCTTATTATATAACGTGTCGAGAGATGTAAGCTCTGAGGACATTGCATGTTACGTGAAGGAAAAAACCCAGGTTATTGTCGCTCCGGAGAAGATTGAAATGAAACACTCTAAAGACTACGATTCTTATAAGATTATGATTCCAAAACATCAAATAGATTTATTCGAGAATGATAATATGTGGCCAACTGGTGTATTCTTTAGACGATACTTTGTGTTCAAAACAAAAAGTACGCAAGGCACGGGTGAAAATGAGGCACAAAAATGAATCCTATTCAAAATAGTCGGATAACAAGGGAATGTAAGCTTGTCAGCTTCAATTGCAAGTCGATTAAAAGATCCGTGGATTATGTAAGAGAACTAGGTGTAACGTCGGATGTGATTGCACTGCAGGAGACATGGCTACTCCCACATGATTTGGCGTTTCTACATAACATCTGTCCTGGCTTTGGAGCCACGGGCGTGTCAGCAACGGAGTCGTCAGATGTAGTGCGTGGCCGACCGTATGGAGGCGTCGCGTTGCTATGGAGATCTAGTGCGTTTGATAGTGTATCAGTGATAACCTGTAACAATGTGAGGCTGGCTGCAATTAAGGTAGTGATTGCAAGTCGGGATATTTTAATTTTTTCTGTATATATGCCCGTGTGTAAATATAGTAACATAAGTGAATATACAGAATGTTTAGCTGAAATAAATGCAATAGTGGAATGCAATAGTGTTGAAAATGTGTTTGTGCTGGGAGACTTCAACGCGCACCCGGGTGAGTTATTTTGTAACGAACTATTAAAATTTTGTGCTGATTATCAATTAACATGTGCAGACATTGATATATTGGGTATAAATTCCAACACCTATACGTACTTGAGTGACTCACACGGATGCGTTAGATGGTTGGACCACTGCTTGGTAACAAGTGTTACGAAAAGTTCAATTGTAAAAGTAAATGTTATTAATGAGGTTTCGAGGTCGGACCATTTCCCATTAGAAATAAGTTGTAATTTTAATGTATTAGTGCCAAAGTATAGTGATAAAAAAGTTGTACCAAACAAAGTGTTATGGGGGACTAGAAACTCAGAACAAATTCAACACTACTCCCAACGTTGTCATGAAGGACTTCGTGAAGTTGATTTTCCTAGTCAGTTGAGAGAATGTAGTGATAAGATATGTAACAATCATCATCACAGAATACTAATTGATAATATGTATAATCAGATTGTTTCTATTTTGCAAGCGGCTGCGATTTCTAGTCATAATACGTATGTAAATAAAAAGTATCGTTACATTACTGGGTGGAATAAGCATGTGAAGGCGGCTCATGCGCTGGCACGGCGAGAGCTCGAAAGATGGATTTTACATGAGAAACCAACATGTGGAGATATATATAATGGAATGAAAATTTCTAGACAGATGTTTAAAAGTAAATTAAGATGGTGTCAAAACAACGAAGTCCAGATAAAAATGGATATCATTGCGTCACTTCATGATGAAAAAAAGTTTAGTTCATTTTGGAAACAAACTAACTCTCTGAATCCTCAGCCGAGCCTGCCAGCAAGTGTTGATGGCCTATCGGACAATAGTGATGTAGCAAACATGTTTATGAAACACTTTAAGGTCAATCCGCTTACTATAAAGACAGATAGGCGAGGCATTCGAACCCTGTGTGAGGGCGACGTATACGAACGTTTCACAGTCAAGCAAATTAATGCTGCGTTAAAAAATATGAAACGGGGTAGGTCGCCTGGGCACGATGGTCTGAGTGTTGAGCATCTAAGGTCCGCTGGTGTACACCTGCCCAGGTCACTCACCATGTTATTTAATCTTTGTGTGGGTCACTCTTATTTACCTGAAGATCTTGTCAAAACTGTCGTAGTTCCCATAACAAAGAATAAGAGAGGTGACTCATCCGACAAAACTAATTATAGACCTATATCGCTAGCTACGGTCATTGGAAAGGTGTTGGACAGTCTGCTTGAGAGGCAGTTGAATGCGCACATTAATTTACACGACGCGCAGTTTGGTTTTAGATCCGGTCTGTCAACTGAAAGTGCAATTCTGTGTCTCAAGCAGACTGTGCGGTACTACACCGACAGGAAGACACCAGTATATGGTTGTTTTCTTGACCTGTCAAAAGCCTTTGACCTGGTAAATTATGACATTCTGTGGCAAAAATTGTCGGATGAGACTGACCTTCCTAATGAGAGCATTCATATTTTGAAGTATTGGTATGAGAGTCAGAAGAATCGTGTTAGGTGGGCAGACGCGCATTCAGTTTCATATGGACTGGATTGCGGAGTGAGGCAGGGGGGGTTGACTTCACCCAGTTTGTTTAACCTATATATAGACCGGTTGGTGCGTGAGCTGAGTGGCACCTTGGTTGGATGTTCTGTTGATGGAAGGATGATCAATAACATAAGTTATGCTGATGACATGGTGCTGCTCAGCCCATCAGTCTGCGGTCTAAGAAAACTGCTGGCCGTCTGTGAGAGTTATGCGGAGGGTCATGGATTGAGGTATAATGCCACTAAGAGTGAGGTTATGGTCTTCAAAGTACCTAAAAATACACCTGCAAATATTCCACCTGTAACGTTGCGTGGAATTCCGTTGCAGGTGGTCACTCAGTTTAAGTATCTTGGTCACGTGGTCACGGATGCTCTTACGGACGATCAGGATATTGATAGGGAACGTAGGGCGTTGGCAGCCCGATGCAATATGCTTGCTCGCAGGTTTGCGCGGTGCACGAAGGAGGTAAAGCTAACGCTTTTCAAAGCTTATTGCCAGACGTTTTACTCATGCAGCCTGTGGGTTAGGTATACGCAGAAGGCTTACAACGCCCTGCGTGTCCAATATAATAACGGGCTCAGGATGTTGTTGGGACTGCCTCGGTTTTGTAGCGCATCAGGCATGTTTGCTGAAGCGAGACTGGACGACTTTTATGCCATCATGCGCAAGAGAAGTGCATCTATGCTGCGGCGATTCCGAGGCAGTCCGAACAATATTTTAGGTACACTGGCGGACAAAATAGATGGGCCGTTTATTAGGCACTGGGCTGGGAGACATGTGCGTACAGACGTACATGTGCAAAATTAATTGTTATTTTTTAATGGTGGTGTCACTTTTGTTTTAATTTTATTTTATTTTTCACTAACAATAGGTTAAGGCAATACTAACACATTATGGATCCTGTAATCTGAAATAAAGAGTTATTATTATTATTATTATTAATATTAAATATGACTAATCCCTTCGGTATCCAAACAAATTTAAATTTCATCCGCACACATCGCAAACACCTATAAAAATACGCAAATTTTAATCGATAAAGTGATTTATAAAAATTGAAAGCAATAAAAAGCTTGGAAAATATTGTTATCGATGTGTCAACGGGCGTAGTCAGTGGGCAGGCGAGTTTATCAATAACCGCACATTGCCGCGCCGCGCCGAACCGCCGATGATCGCGTAAAAACGTCAGAGTAACAAATTGATAGCCATCGGGACGTAGGGATGTTACACGGAAATGATCGAGCATGTGAACTTGAACGGCGGATATTTTGTCCGCGGATTTCGGATACGGCTATAATAAGACATCGTCGCTTAAAATATTGATGGAACTTGGAATAGAATAAGGTTTTAAACAAGTTTTTGGGTACAATTTATATCATAATGACGATTGTGACCCCCTTGTGATACTTTAAGTTTATATCTAGTCTAAACTAAAAACCCACTAAGTGATACTTTCTTTCTAAAATACTTTATAGCTACTCTTCGTGGTCAAAGATTCCTACTTCATCGGTCGAAGGTTTCTATGTCAATATAGACACTGCTTTTACACAGCAGCCAGCCACGCGTAGTATTTACCTAGGTAGGTTATCTGAATATGCTAAGTATCTACCTACCATAAATAGAATTCCCGTTAAGTCTAAAGCGGTCTCCACATCTATTACTATAATATAATGTCAATAAAATCTATCATGTCTATGTGTAGGTTCAAATGCATGTGTGACGTAATACCTAATGATATCCTATTATTACTCTCCATTTGAAGTAGTATTACTTCCTCCATCGGTCTTACCACTGGTTCTGCAACCATTTCCAACTCATCAATCACTTCAATTGAAGTATAAATCTATAAGAGCTTCAATTCAACGTCCTTCCATCTAGTTCGCACTAGACCATTGTCATTTCGGAGATGTAACACGAACACGTATGCAGATGAAACTCCCTGCACCTGTTGTGTGAATATAACCCACTGGTGCGAAAACGGGACGCTCATCTGGCAAAACACTTATGTAATTCAGAGTATGAACTATTCAGTAAATAGTAAGGGAAATTCTGTAGTTTTTTTAAGGATGGCTGTCACGAGTTTTTGTCGATACATTATTACTATTACAGTTAGCCTGCATCATCCCACTGTTGGGCAAAGGCCTCTCCTTGACTTCCACCTACTTCGATCCAGGGCTAAAGTGAACCACTGCTAGATTGTTTTCTCCAGCTCTTCCCACCATCTTCTACGGCGTCTGTCGCGACGCCTTCTAGCTGTGTCACAATGAATGTATAAATAGTTATATCCTTATATCAATCAGTGCGCTACCAAAGTGCTGACTAGCTTAACTTTTTACAAAGGCGTTATTGTATAGCTTTGATAGAACTATGGAAATATACAACATTGACGCTACGTAGGCCTCCGTTTAACCATCACTCACATCATAAAATAATACCGAAACATTTTTATGTAAAACTACCCCAACTTTAATATCCGACACGGCACATCCTTAACCGCACCAGCGCGGATTTACGACGTCATTTGACATCAAAAATCCAGTAAAAATATTCGGAGACTATACCTACTTGTGAAACACCTGAGCACATCCCTAATCACAGCTCCGCGGATTTATGACGTAATCTGACGTATAGACCATAGAGTAACGTGACGAGTGCTTTTATCACCAAGGCTAATACTCCAGCGCTGTCACATATATTTGAGTGCCACATAAACGTACATCTTCGGTGATAGAGTATTGTTTAGATGGATTACGCAGTAAATTGTATTTACTTGACGATTCGGAGTGAATGGGTTTGTTGTTTGTATTTCTAGTTATGGGGAAAAGTGTTGGGTACCTAATATGTCCATGTTCTCGTCTATATTTTTGGGTTATCTGAGTTTTAAGAGGTAAAATATTGTTTGTTTTGTGAGTCTGTATGTAGGGGCGTAATCTCTGAAACTACCTGGATTTAAAAAGAATCTTCATGAATTTGATAGCCCAATTCTTGAGGAAGGCGAGGCTACTTAACATCACGCTATGACCCTTAAGAGCCGAGCAAAGAGAAAACAGTCAGAAAAAACGCTTAGGGAAAAAGAGGTAATAGCGCGGGCTGGCGAAGCGATGCGACGGAGTATGTCGGGGGAACAAGACATTTCACGCGAACGAAGTCGCAAGCAAAAGCTAGTAATCAATATTTTTCCAAACAGGGTATATTCATTTGACTAAATAAGCAGTGTTTATCAGGTTTATAGTCAAAAGAACTTTTTTTTTGATGGGTGGAAAGTTATCAAATAACTTCTCCCACTCTGGGCGGAGCGGGAGGGCGTGTAAGACTTTTACTGACTAAAACCCACCCGTGCTCCTTCAGTTGCCTGTGCCAAGGGCCACGGTAACTCTTTCGAACAACCCGCGACCCTGGCAGATGATGTATACCCTTATTTAAGAATCTCGTAAGAATCTGTGGTTGAATAAGGCATGTAGTCTAGCAACTAAAAAAACCGCCCAAGTGCGTGTCAGACCACGCAAAATGAAGGGTTCCGTTAAATTTATCCCAAGAACAAAGTTAACATTTTAGTTGAAAATCATGTTCTCCCATACACTACAACTGCAAATGAGGGTTGGTTGACTCGTAGACTTGTAAAGCCTACTTAGCTGTGATGGTTTTCTTTTTAACTTCGATATATATTGAATGAATTTTAAAAATAGCACTTTACAGCTTAACATTTCGCAAAAGGATCCCTGAATCGAAAAATTGCTTTCACAAACCCGTAATATTTTTGAAAGACTTATCCAGCGATGCCCCACACCATGGGGTAGACAAGAAAAAACCATCCCCACATTACGTGTAGCGGAAGAAACCTGAAAAAAAATTTTTCATGATTTTCTTTTACCACACTGTCGGCGTACCTAATTAATATGTATATCCATGCCAAATTATAGCTTTCTAGTACTAAGAGTCTCTGAGCTGAGCTGCAGACGGACGGACGGACAGACCGACATTGTGATTAGGGTTCTTTGTTGACTACGGAAGTACGGAACCCTAAAAGGCATGTAATTTTTGTCAGTTCTTCACCCGACGTGATAAAATTAATGACTAATAATTTGTTATTATAATCCGAAACATTAATGATTCAGTAAAATAATATTAATATAGATGATGAAAAGGACGATATTATGCACATTAGTATTTTACAAATATTTGAGATTCTTATAACAGTTTACACCAAAATTAAATTGAAAAGTCAAATTAGATTAGATATTTACATATCGTAGAAGAGTTTGATAAACAAGAGCTCACATCACTATGTTTTGAAACTCTAGACCATTCCCACTTTCGTGGTTCTGTTGTTTATCAAACATACTCGTACTCGTACTAAGTGCTGAAACAGTATCTATGTGATATTATACTATTATCTTCTGCTCTAGTTCCGTTACTAGCTGGATAAGACTAGGTTAAGCAATGGTAGAAGGATTAGGTATCAAGAAAGGTATATTGGGGTGGAGTGCCTAGTGTGCGTAACTATTTTAAGAAAAGCGTATCGTTAAGGCATTCGTAATCCTTCATTTTGTTTACGTGTTTGTATAGTAAAAGCATATTAATTCTAAAAACCAGGCTGAAATATTAATATTTTTACTGATAAATGTGTGTTTGTGGAAGGCGTCCCACAAGGTGGAATGATGACTTTGTGAAGGCCACAGGAATCCGCTTGGATGTGAGAAGCACAGAACCGGTCGAAGTGGCGGTGATGGGGGGAGGCCTATGTCCAGCACTGGACGTCTTTCAGCTGAAATTAATGAATATATGAAATAAAAGATTAATTTATAACGCGTTACCGGAGTCAATAACGAAACTTCCTTTTAAAAAATTTTGTACCCAATTGCGAAAGTGGTTGTTACAGGAATGTTTTTATTCAATTAATGATTTTTTCCACAAATGTCCACGTAAATTTTGTTATTATTATGCCTAAATATTTTATGAAAAAGTGAAGCTCTCATTTATTGTTAAGCATTTAATATTACATATTTGTTGTTAATTTAATTTGTATTTAAATTTAATTTGTAATTTAATTTAATTTGATTTTATTTGTAATTTAATTTAATTTGATTTTATCTGTAAATTATTTTAATTAAATAAATTTCTATTTGCATGCCGCTGTGTCGGCGAGACATGATGATCAGAACTACTTTATTACATCTTTGTTTGTACCGTGTTTCTGGCAAATAAACGAATTATTATTATTATGTAATCAACCTGAACGCGACCCTCCACTAACAGTAAAAATAATCGCTCGTGAAGGAAATCCTGCTGAATAATCCTCGTAATATTATGCCTAGCTGCCATTTTATTAATTAAACACACTAATATGAGTCTTAAGCCTTAACTATACTTAGACAGCACTTGCTTTCTCGTTCTGCAACTAAGAAAGATAATAAAAGTAAAAGATATCTTATCCTTTTTCCTTTAATGTGTGTAAAAGATAAGAATCCAGTCTTGATCGGGTCTAGCGCACCTGTAAGCAAGCACTAGCATGCTCGGTTTCAAATGTAATGGCGTCGTAACACGGGCTATGTCTTTATTACCTACTTCTCTTTATAATCTTGCTTATAACAATGAGCAGCATTTTCTAATAACTATGCTAGTAAGCTTAGAAGATTTTCATTTTGATTTTTTTGCAAAATAAAAATCCTAGAATTGTGGATAAGCTTCTGAATATGGTTGCAGTCTTACTTGAATATTAAATATAAGTTCAAAAACTTTCATACTTTTACGGTGTGTCAGGATGACAACATAGAGTACGGTGTTGAAAATCTTTTGTAATTTTATGATACATACTTAGAATATACGTTTGTCTTAGCAGAAAAGTGATTTTTATTGGTACTCGAATCCCAAATACTACATACATACCTATAGTTTGGTGCACATATACCTTAAGGGAATGTCAGTAGATCAAAGTGAAGTAGTTAATAAAATGAACAATTTTTAATATAAAACCAAGTTGTGAGATAAAAAAAATCAAAATGTATTAAACAGCTGACTTCTCTGACTGACTCACTATGAAAAAAAAACATTCCAACAGTCATGAGGCTCATCCCAAAAAGGCTTTTCAGTGAGCTTGGTGGCGTTTACTCATACGAGGTCCATTTTCAGCGGGTAATTAGGGCTGATCTGAAGCTTTCAGTAAGAATTTTAGTGATTAAACTTTTACCAAATATAGATTTGCCCTCACCATACTTAGTCACGTGAAAAAGTATCCATACTGAGAAGACTGAGCTCACACAGTATTAAATAGCGTCATGACAATCAAGTCGATTCACGTCATTATAGAGGTTTCAAAAGGAAAAAGAATCGTGATTATCCTTTGATGCGGTAGGGCGAATCTAATGACTAAAATTTTTAATATTTCCCTGAAATTTAAAATTTGCGGACTGTACCCAAATTAAAGCGTCACCACAAAACTAGTTATCAATCGGAGGCAGTTGGAAACCATCAACTCGTGTCAGCTGTTTAGCATTCTGCGCAGGTCGTAAACTTGAGTAGGGAAGGGTTACTGGCTCTAAACGACAGACGATGGCCTGACAACGTGGCATTATCTATCCACACCAAACAATAAATTGGAAACGGTACTTGAAGAGACGAGAATTTCATCGTTTAACCCATTTTTACGCTAAAAGTCAAAGTTCAGTTCATTTGTGCTTTTGTCGCGATGTGTAGTCTTCTCTCGCATTTGCATAAACTTTATGCGAATAGATTCGGCTTACGAGATGATGTGGCAATAAATATATACAGAAATGTAAGTAAGAGTAATAACTATACCCACTTCGTAAATTCCAAGATGCATGAACGTACAGACGCCAGCACATCAAGCTACCCGAAACTGTCAAATTTTCCCAATCTACCTTGAACCTTATCCCTTAGCGATAAAGTTGAAAATCTATCAAAGAAATTTGACAGATTGTAGCTTGATGTGCTGGCGTCTGTACCTACATCTAAGTGTTGGCATACGTGAAGGTCAATTTAGGTATTATTCAATTGCTGTATAAAATCCAATTCATCCAGTTTTTTTTTTACTTTGTTATTGTGAAACGACCCTGCTCTTGACCTCCATTTCGAATAATGGAAAACGATGGAACAAGCGAGCTCAGAAGGTGCCTGTTCGCCTGTTCACTCTTGCTTTGGAGACTGACGGATTTTATGTGAAAGGGAACAGATGCTGGCAGAGAGTTCCACACCGTGGTTCCACACTTTGGCCGTGGGCATAAAAAATGTGGAAGAGAAGCCCTGAGTGCGGCTGGTCGGGACCAAGTGTGTATTTCTTACAGTATGTCTGGTAGACCGGTAGTGGTCGTATACATGCTGTTTTCTAAGTACATCGACCTCTCCGTTTGGACCTCAGCCCCAATGGAAATCTTCTAAAGGCAAAATCACATTCAGTCCAAGATCACAGATAAAATGAACAGTAGAAAGAAATCCTTGGCACAAGAACCAGCACTCGCTATAAATTATTAGCACAGGGATGTTGCAAATATATTCAAACAGATACCGACACAGGAACGTTAATTCCAGTATTTAGCATAGCACATTATTATCGCTGTAATAATCTCTCGCTTAAGTCTCGCTGCTGTAGTCTCTTCATTAAAATGCATGCGAAGACGACATTACTTTGTATAGAGAGATAATGCGTTTTAAATTCTACTTCTATTTTAACTGATATCTCGCAGCGTGATGCTATATGTTATAAATACACCCTACATGGTTGGATTGAGGAGGTTCTAGCTCTATGTAAAGTCAGGGAAATCAATTATTAAGCTAATTGACTAGCAACTCAAATTGTCCGTATATTCAAATCACAACAGAAGGACAGTTGTATGATATTGCTATTGGCACATTGAGGCTATAGGGTATTAATTTGCTTAAAATTATTTTTCCGGACAGTATCTTGATGTTAGGTTTTATCTACATATCCAAATTTTTATAAAATTATGTAAAGAGTTTGGATGGATACTTCGGAAAGGACTAAGAGTACTTCGTACCCTTTTCGCTGAGCCGCAGACAACACTCTAGTTTGTTTTACTAAAAAATACACAAAGGAGACCTAAGCAATGTCTCATTTTTAGTTGTGTATCTTTTGCTAGAGAGCTCTAGGCGTTTGGAAACGCTGTAGTAAGTAATTAGGTATTACTACTTACTTACCATTTTTAGCGGACATGACTGGCTAAAACAATACTCGTACGTCGTACCCGTTTGTATACTAATTTATATACTTTGTTTGATTTTCTTAAGTGAATTTATTTTGATTGTGTTCGTATTTTATTTTCTCTTCTACTCTTACATACATACGCTGTCAACATCTCTTTATCTACTATCCTATCGCAGGTATGCTGAAAGCGATTTCTTAAGAAATAAACATCACCTGCGTAGCTATTTTCTGTTTTTTTTTGTCTGTTTATAAATTAAGTTGTCTTTTAAGAATTGTTAAATTATAACAGTTTGATTGTATTCGCATAATAAAGAAAAACGTTTCAATTTTAATTTTTATAGGTATAAGTTAAGTTAGCATTAACCACATGAAGGATCCCTTTAATGGTATTGACGTTAACTAAATAACAACTGACCCTATCTCACTACGACCCATATCTATTAATATCACATTGACATTTCAATTAACCAGTGATGTAAATTCAACGATCGTATCTCTTCACCATAATTGCACATACATTACGTAGTTATACAGGGCAGAATACATTTGCAATATAATAAAACGCGCATCGGAGCGTCGTGCAATTTTAACTAACACTGCGAATATTATGATAATTTGCAAAGGGGATTATGTATGCCACTGTTTGCATAATTCAACGATGCTGTGTTTGACGCTGCTGTATACCCAATTACTTAATAGGTGTATTTTTTACGCTTTTTTAAGGAAACAATTAGTGTTTTGATGTTGAGACGTGGTGATTGTAATCAATATTTTTTATTGTAGCTTTGCTCTTTATTAAAACCAACATGTCATAATAATTTGCTCGTAAGGAAGATCAGTGCGCCTTGGGTAATAAGCCATGCAATCAATTTGACTCAAGTGCCAAGCATAATCTATTGTTTTAAAAGTACCACCACCCCCCAAATGATAAATGATTTTATTTCTGTAAGTAGGTTTTTACAAATACTTTTACACGTCAATCATATTTTAAAAACTATATGAGTTCGGCGTTTCCTATGTGACTACTTAGAGAAGAAAGCCCGATACAAACTCAGAGGTCACAGTCTCATTTAAACTCCAGACATAATTTTGGTCAGATCATTTGAGGACCAATGTAGACTGGTGTCTGAAATGGCCTTTTGAAAATTGCTTAAAAGCATAATTATGGAGGTTATAGACCCTCAGCGCAGAAGCATGGCCCACTCACTGCATCAACCAATTCCTATGCAAATATTGATTCAAGCTCTGTAAACTAAACACGAAATTCTACTCACCTATTGAAAACAATACATTTACAGCTACGAATCCCGGAGCGGTAACAACACTAGCATCGAAACAAGCAATATTATTGGCTCTCAACTCCGCAATACTATTAGTGAGGTAGTGGCAGCTTGCAAGCTCGTCTGCAAGTACCTTGCTGACCTATTTCCCGCAATCGAAAAGCAAAATTTTAATTGAATTTTGTGTCAGTTTTCTGTTATTCAACTAAGAATTTCAAATGTTTCAGGGAGATTATTAACTTCACTGGCGTTGCAAGTATGCTTTACTGCTCAAAATTTAAATCAAACTCTTATTTCTTATACCTATATATATTTTTGCACTAACACTACCGTGGAATATCTCAGTCTACTCATTGCTTAAGTGAAGCAAACTTTTTTCTACATTTGAATCTAGCAAACTTCTATTACAATCCCGTAGTTGATCCCTGCAGATGAATAGTATTTTTAGATGAACCATCCCATAAAATAGCTTTCGTATCCATAAAATCTCAAAAAAAAACGTATTGTTGTCCATCTGTAACCATATTGTGGTCCATCCAAAAAAACCAGGTGTATGCTTTAGCCACGCTTTGACTTGTCCCAATATTATTAATATTACGAGTGCCTTAAAATTGGCAGGCAATCTTACCTCTACTGTTGCTAAGGCTACCATTGAACATGGTGTACCTATTGTTTAACCTAACTCCTATTGCTGGAATGAATCAAGAAATGTTAAGGGTTATGCAGAGGTGTATACACACACATTTCGCCATTTTTATTTAAGTACCACGTACTCGTAATACGGAGCCAATTGCAATCAACCGGGCACAAATCCAGACTCCGGGCTGGTTCTGAAAAATTCCAGATGGAAAACCCAATAGAACTTTAAAATGAATCAAATACCTTTAAATCTCAAAGACCTTAAATACCAAATGGAACATCGTCCTTCCTCAGTGTACTTTCCATCCCCACTTTATTTCTCCTGTAACAGATAACAAGTTACATGTTTTATGTTTACCACCCAAGATATTTGTTCGCTGGATTGTTACACAAACAATATCGTGTTACTTTATCTACACACTTGTTCTCTTCTAGTAAGTCAATGGGTTTATTTCTTTGCACTTTATGGAAGTGAGAGTGTAATGGTGCAAAGAATTGTTGCTGCATAGGCTGGTTCAGAAAAATAGGATTTTCTTAAGGTTTACTCAGGTGGATATGAGCTTTGATATCATATGCGGATGAGAACCCTGCAGAAATGCTAACTAAAATGTCTTAGACGATGATGCTTCTAATAAAGTAATAAAAACTGGAATTTATTTGTTAAAGATGTAGATTTAGCTAGGTTTTTAGTTCTGGATAATATTATCCCATGATGATTTCGGCTACGGTGACTATTTCTGTTTCTAACTATTTTATGTTACGAGCAAATAGAGCAGTGGTGGCCCAGTCGTAACGGCCTCGACTTACGAGTTGTAGATGGTCGGTTCAAACCCTGATATACACTTTTCTTTGTGTAAATTATTTCATCACCACTGCTCTCAAGACTGTGAAGTAAAACATCGTGAGGAAATTGGCATGTCCTAAAATGAAAAATTCTAAGACATGTGACCTCTACCAACCCGCACTGGGCCCGCATGGTGGATTACAGCCCACTCTCTCTCGAAGAGAGGAGGCCTGTGACCTGTGTGTGTCCCATCAGTGGGTACACTGTAGGCTGATTATTAATATATGATATACTGATTATATATGATATACATAATCAGCCTAAAATGTTCCCACTGCGAGCGTGTACTCTTACGTGGCTAGTATAACTTATCTTGGCATTACTGAATAGTCAACACCATACACCAGAAACGTTTACTGGCAGAGTAATCCCTGTAGCATTAATTCCGCCTTATGTACAATCATTCTACCTACACTAAAGTATTTAAGTAAATATTTATGATAAAGCTCAAGCAATTCACGTCTTCTTTTGTTTGAGTAACATTTATTAAATTTCATGGTGACATTGCTGAAGCAGCTTCTGCGAAAACCAAAACAGAGGTAGTCATCGCTGCCACCTTGCTGCCTGCCTAATGTTTTTCGGTATGACCTAGTTTTCGACAGGTCTTCAGAATCTTGAATTGTTTAGATTTGAAAATGACTACTGTCGTGGCAGTTATAATATAATAATACATCTATTAAAATATTTGACAGGAAGTAAAGTGGTAAACTGGTTTTTGGCTCTGATTACTTCTACAAAAATATACAACTTTTTTTCAGTCGGCTAATCACTGTTCGAAACCAACCAATGGAGCATCCCCAAACTTTCTGCCATCTCATGCTCAAATCCAGTATCACGATGACGCGTCAGATCAGACCCTTTCTAATTTACCGTCTTTTCTATTATGTCATGCCCGACCTCTTTTAACAGTTTCGTCTTGCTGGGACTAATACGAAACTATTCACCTCGGGATTAGCAAAGTTATCGCGTGGATAATCAAAGTTCCCGCTATGGATTAGCCGTGGATCGTTTCGCGATTTATTGGATCTAATAATTTTATGTCTTTATATGGATTATGATTAAAAAACTTGTCTGCTAGGATGATTTAGGTTCCAGATATAGGAATATTACTCCGTTCTATTCAGGAATCTCAGAAAAAGTTGTTTGGACACATATTTTGTTATTTCAGCTACATAATATATTATGAGATAGAAAACGAGGCGTCAACCTATCACATAACCATAATCAGACTATAATGTTCCCATTGCTGGGACACAGGCCTCCTATCTATAGGACGGAGTGGGCCATAATCTACCATGCGGGCAAAGTGCGGGTTGGTGGATGTCGCAAGTCTTCGAATTTTTGGCTCTAGGAAATGCCGGTTTCTTCAAGATGTTTTTCTTCATCGTTTTGAAACGCGTTGTGATATTACCGCCCACCTCATTGCATTTTTAATAAAAAGTCTTTGCATAAAGGAAACGCACTGGTTTAATGGTCTATTCAGTGACTATACCTATTCCAGAAGCTTGTCTTAGTAACTTAGAGTTTCTTCCTCGTTTCACGCAAGATTAGTTTCAAATTATTCATAGTACGAGTACGCCAGTAGCGTTGAAACTTAAACCTCTTAAAATTTCGCATCAGTCCCGTCACCATTACACTCCGTTTTCAAAAAGAATTGAACAAATCATTCCAATCTAACGGAAATAAACGAAGATCTGTGAAAAACAAAACACTTGGAAAATTGTGTTTCGTAAAATAAGGAAGTTTTCATCCAATATCCTTTCACAAATGATGGGGCTCTAGTGGAAAGTCGTAAAACAGGGCATCTGTTCGGAACGGGACGAACCATTTATTTTTTTATTTTTCACGACTGTATTATTCGATGATATCTGAAGATGAATAAGGTAATTTAGTATGTTCAAGTTTTGGCTGGAAATGCTATACTTTGGGGGAAAAACACCATATTTCTGAATGAAGTAAGGTACAGGAGTTAAAACAAACTTGATCACATGCCACTTATTAAGCTTACTCAAATACTGCTTAGCAATACCGCCGTCGCGCCGTCTGTCGTCGTAATGCTGAAATCGTAAGTATGTTCAATTAGCTTCCTTACCGATAACACTATTTAATTTAACCCTAGAAGGCTTATCTATTTCGGACGTACACAAAGCCTTAATATACGTCTCAGAGGCGTACACATGTAAATTACAATCTGTATGCAGAAATAGCCCTATTTTAGAAATATTATTTAGCAGAAATTTAAATTTGGAATATAAACTAAAAATAAAACAACACTATTATAAATTATAACTAATAAAGAGACAAACGATATTCGCTTGCGTGTACGCCTTGCAGGCGTAGATTAGGCTTCTACGGTTAAACGGTATACGGTTATTTAATTTACTTAATTAATTAATTAACGTTTATGAAGTAATTCTGACCATTTGGATTTGGCTAGCCGAGCAATAATTTATGTGTTTTGTATTTGTATTTTTATCTATTTTTGTTGTATATGGGTCACAGACCTGAAATAAATGAATTTATTCATTATTATTATTATTAAACAATAAAGTTAGAAAAACAACGATGCAACTTTCCTAGCCTCGCCAAGCGCACTATAACCCACTTCTTCCTTATTTCCATCCGTCTTGAGGAAACAAAAATGTTCTCCATGTTTGGAACACAAAACAGACGACACGAAAGTAGGACACGCCAGTTCTTGTCGCGAAAAATTGCATCTGCCCCGAGCTAAGAGGGAGACTAGTTAATTTAATAAAGAAACTATTACTTGCTGTCTCATTTTCTGTTTACAATTGCATGGGACTAGTTTTCGGGACCTAAAGATAGCTAAGTTTTAGTTAGTCTTCGGTAGTTTTAAAGGTAACTAGGGAGAAGTTATTTTGGTTGCAGAGCTCGGATTTTGGAACTAATTGTGGACAACTGCAGTTTGAAGTAGTTCCTGCTTATCTTAACGGGTGGTTTTTAAAAGAAAAGTTTTAAAAGCTGAGCTTGCAACGAACTACGACAGAAACTGGGTGAGCGAGCGTTTTTAGAAAAAATACTGTGCTGGAAGTAGCAAAAAAACTTTAAAAACAAGCTCTGAATCTTAAATATATGTATATTAACATACATCTAAACAACAATGTTTATATATTTCATAATATTAGAGTATAATCATTTTAAATATGTTAAAAGGATTATACTCTAATATTCTGATACGTAGGCGTACCCCTACTAATAGTGTTGTAAAAAGATTAAAGTTTAAATTCAAAGATCATAATAATTAAGTATGTGGACACAATACACAAGGTGGAGATGACAACACAACAGTACATTAAACTGCATATATGTAATGACGTTTCTAGTCTGCTTACAAAAAATCAATCAAATATATCCAACAGCTTAGTCTCTAGAGCTGGTCAAAGATGGGTAAATCCTATAGTCGGCCGATCTATGGTCTATTTACGTGGTTTGTTTGAAAAAATCACTTTTCTTATTTTGATGTTAGGATTTCTTTGAAAGTTCCAAAATACTCTTAAGCATTAGTATTGCCAGTGTTTTCATTTATGGACGTATGGTTTGCATCGTGCTGTTATTGTATGCATCATGTTGGTAAAGAAATACATATCATTCAACAAACTGGGCCCTTACACCTGGCTTGAAGGTAAGTAAAACCTTCTAAAATAGCACGACATAATTCTCAGAAAAAATCATTTATCCACCCTTCACACACTCTTCCAGCAAAAGATAAAAGTAATACACCGTAATGCGTGCCGAATCCATTAGACCTCCACATTACCGTTTAAAACAACAACGTCTAACAGAACATTGTACAACCCATCGCTTATTTATGCAAATCCAAGACACATTTCACTACACAGTGCATTCATGTTTTTCCATCTTTGTATACCTGGACCGTATTAAAATTTATAGAAAGCACATAAGAAGGGTCGCACCGATTGAATGTTTTATTAAGCTCCCTCCCTCGCTCGGATATTGTGGCGGTTACTTCGCAGGAAAAAGAACCCAGGTATTGAATAGTAATACTAATCTGTATCACGAAAGTAGATTATGAAAAGCGAAAAGAGTTAGCGTATTCTTTAGAGGCTAAATCTCGATCGGGTTCGTGTTCAAGATTACATTGGGAGTTAGAACGAACACTTTCAGATTTGTTTGTGTTTCAACGAACCGTTTTATTGGTTGGTAATCTTTTTATGTGTAGGTACACAATTTTTGCTTAAGCTTTCGAAAAATTGTGTGGAATGTAGAGGATTTACACAGGTGGTATTTTATATGGAACTAGCTTCTGCCCGAGACTTCGTTCGCGTGACATTTCTAGCCCCCCCGTCCCACCCCGTCACATCGTATCGCCCGTTCTTTCTGACTTTTTTTTATTGCTCTGCACTATAGCGTTGTAGAGTGATAATAATATATAAATGTAACATATTATCATTCTCGAGAATTGGGATATCAAATGCAAAAATAACTTTTCAAATCGGACTGGTAGTTCCAGAGATTAGCGCGCTCAAACAAACAAACTATTCAGCTCATTATGATTACTTTTGTATGTTAAATACAAAATCTTTAGTACTACAACATTATTGAAGTATGCCAAAAGCAACAATCAATATTATCAACATTCCAATAGTCTGTAACTTGCCCAACTCCAATTTGCCAGCAATTTCCCCCACACAATGTGCACAGCGGACCTTGATAAGTGATTATAGACAACTTTATATCACAATACGTTACACACATCAAACAGCTGTTGATACAAGGGTCTGAGTTATTGGAAACACATAGGTTATAGATAATGGCTGACGCTTAATTTTGGCATCATCCTAAAATAATTCCTCACAACGACGACTTGCCGTAAACTGCAAAATCCCCACTTTATATGCGTGGCCTTGTTTGCGTTTTATGACTATTAAATCAGTAAGGGTCGGGTTTTGGAACAATATAGTACCTACGACAAAACGAATGACCTGATGGTTGGCTTACAGTAAATACGTATCTACGGAATGACATTGTATGATGTTGCTCAATGACAGAGTAATAGCGTAAGCTTGCGGTGATAAACAATAGATGGCGTTGAACTGAATTTGGTATTAAGATCTGAATCGCGCAAGTGAAATTTGCATGGCAGTAACGATTTCATTATACAGTCTATTTCGAGGATTTGGTTAAACTATAAAGTTTGATGAAGCTATCAAGGTTTGCTTCTCTTTCCTCTGAATATTTTAGTTCTAATTAATCTTAGTTATAAATTAGCTTCGAAAATGAAGTTGAATTAGTATTCAGAGTTCTTAACTTGAAGTTTGCTTTATAAGCTGCTATTAACGATGAATATTTATTTGTTGGCTTATTCGTATTAAGGAGCTTGCTCAAATGGTTATTACTTTGTTTCTTTGTGATGAAATTACATAAAACTGCCCAGAACTCTGTTAAAAAGGCCTCACTTAACTGGCCGCTGCATGGCTACGAATCTACGATGATAAATTTATTTATTTTATTATTTTTTTTTAATTTATTTATATACTCAAAACAAAGGATAGTGGTACACGTTAAAAATACAGTTTTACAAAATCAGTACTATTTCTACAAACGTGTGGGTGTGAGCACTGCTCTCCTAGCTAGGTTATGGAAACCTGTATTAAGGAGAAGCAGTCCGGTCCCCTAAGGTACAATGGCGTAAAGGTACATAGTGCTTCTGATGTTACTGCTACAATTTTGAAGAATTGAGTAAGTTCAAGATTCGTTTTGTTATCATTAAAAATTTAAAAAAAAATTAAGATAAAAAATTAATATAAAAATGTGTGTGTGTATGTGTGTCTTTGTGTTTGATTGGGTGTGTGGTGTGTGTGTGTGTGTGTGTGTGTGTGATTGGGTGTGTGGTGTGTGTGTGTGTGTGTGTGTGTGTGTGTGTGTAGTTGTCGATGTTCATCACCTATGTTAAGATCTAAAATAATATGTAAGTTTATCTGGGTTTAAATTCAATTCATAAATACAAAGTAACGTGATACTTTTGGGAATGAAAAGCAAAATATTTATAAATAATAAATAATTTGTTAATATTCTAACCAAACAATACCAGTACACTACTTCAGTTTGCTAGACATAACTGATTCCAAGTAACCGAACGAGATAATACCTTTTATTCCCCGCGTACACATACACATACACATTGAATGTTGGCTAGATGAAACTGGAGGGTCTAAGCCTCGCGGCTAAAAATAAACAACATCTGAAAGAAGATAAAAAAGAGCAAAAAGGACTCGGCGACGCAGAATCGGTTTTATTTGGTAATAGTACAACCTCGTAAATACGTGGTTAGAGGCATTCCATGAATGCCATTATACCATTATTGCCTGTACACACCATTATTGCTTGTAGTGGGCAGGGGTCTAGGGGTCCTTCGTTGTGTCAATAAAACAACTATCTAAAGGAAAAAGTTCTACGTGGGGCAGACTGTCAGATTTATAGATAAATACGAAATAAAAGCAAAACTTGTTGTAGTGTCTAAAGTATCTATACACCTGCACTTCTGTGAACCTTAAGAACGCCACTGATGCCACGTGGACACCTACTAAGTTCAACTAGGGCACTGGGCACAATCTTTTTACCTGTGCTATTGACTCGAAAAAAAAAAGTAGAGCAAAATTTATAAGTAATTGAAATCTATTAAAGGATTTGGATCATGTACTTCAGAAAAAAAAAACGATAAGTATACAACCTACTTATCGTTTTTTTTTTTTTTTTTTTCTCTGAAGTACGTGATCCAAATCTTTATTGATAGTAGTGTCATGATACATGATCCAAATCTTTGTTGATATTAGTGTTTCAGATAAAAATATAATAATAATGTAAAATATCATAAATTGGTTTATTTTTATCAGGAATTTCTCAGTAGTAGCCAGGAGCCTGGAGGAACAACAAGCGTCATGCGAGTAGATATGCTATGTGTACAAGTCATAAATTAGATGTTCTATTAATACATGATACATGACTGGACAGATCCTCTCAGTCAGCACATGGCCGTCATATAATCTGACCAAGATTATGTCTAGACTTTAAAAGAGATTGTGACCTCTGAGTTTGTTTCGGCCTTTCTTTTCAGAAAAATCAGGTAGGAAACGCCGACCTCATCTCGTTTTTAAAATGTGATTGAGATGTAAAAGTGTTTGTGCAAAACTACTTAAAAAAATGAAATCATTTATCATTTATAAGCGTATAAAATTTCTAACAGCTAACCATTAATACTGCGTTCTGAGATTTAGACCACACAAAAAAGTGTATCTACTCCAGCATTTTTGGGTTCCGTACCCAAGGGTACCAACGAGACCCTGTTACTAAGCCTCCGCTGTCCGTCCATCCGTCCGCCTCTCTGTCAGCGAGTTGTATCTCATGAACCGTAATAAGTAGACAGTTGACATTTTCAATGTGTATTTCCATAATAGCCGCTATAGCATTAAAAAAGAGCTATACAAGAAACGTGTTTTTTGACGTTTTTGCCTTATGGTACGGAGCCCTTTGTGTGCGAATCCGACTGCCACTTGGCCGCTTTTTTGTACAACGTAGTATTTAAGAATGCATTTTTATAACCACTGAGGCAAATAAAGCTGTGATGCAATATTTTTATCATATTACTACTAAAATCTTCGAAAAACTCGTTTTTTTTTATAAATAGCGTGGAATATACTAAGCGATGATTCGAAAAAGGTATTTTCGTGTTCAAATACCTATTAGCTGTTGCTAATAGGTATTGTAATCCTTCGCAGTGTTCTTATCGTGAATCAATCAGTGTGCCTAGCCTTTTCCCAACTATTACGTTGAGGTCAGCGTATGCAGCTGAATCAGTATTTTATACACGGAGCGACTGCCTATCTGAGATCAGACCGGTTCTCAGACTTTTTGGGCTTCTGACAGCCCGTAGCGACTGTCAACGATCTACGAATGACAGCCGGGCCGCGGCAAGAGTAACTCAACCTCCAATCGACCCGTGCGGCTGCTTATATTTGGTCACTGGCCTCCTAACTGTGAGAGGTACTTTTCATAACTATAATTAAATAAGCCAATTTCGCCTTCATCTGACAAATACCAAAAACCAAAAATAACTAAAAATTCGAAAAATTCGAAGACATGTGACATCTACCAACTTGCACTGGACCCACGTGGTGGATTACGGCCCACTCCCTCTCACCGAGAGGAGGCCTGTGTCCCAGCAGTGGGAACAGTATAAGCTGATTTTGCTTACGCTGACAAATGAAGGCAGATCCATCAAACCACCGTTAACTATTTCCAGCTCTAAAAACATCTTCTTCAACCAAAAACATACATACAGCAAAGTTTAAATACAAAATAATCCAATAACAAAACTCAAATCTGTTGAAACTACAATTTGTTGTTTAATTTCACTATTGCGGTCTGCAAACTGTGTTAATGCTCAGAAACTATCGGTAGAAGTTCAGCTAACCAGTAATTGGAAGCAGCAAGAAACGATGGACGAGGATAAGAAATAACATAACGAAGGAATTCGGTCCATTCAGATAGTAAATTGATCTGTTCCAAGATAACAACTTCACTAACTTATACATTGAGCTTAAATTCCCGACATGTTTCCGCTAAAGTTGGTAACAAACTCGCATCAGGATGGAGTAGGTCTTCGATTGCTTCATAAAATAGACGCGTGAAAATCTACGTTTTCTCGAACGAGGCGACGATTTTTGCGGGTTTCGGATGGTTCTGATTTTGATGTTTTATCGTTCTCAACTATACTCGTATTAGTGGGATAGTTTTTTAATTTTGTTTTATTTAAATGATAAGCTCTGTTGCTTTACGTTTTTCTTTACAAGATTGTGATTCATGTCGAATATCTTTTCGCAATCCTATGTTGTGATGATTCCTCGTGGATGATTTTTTATTAAAATAGACTTTTCTTGATATTTTATTATATTATTTTAACTGATCTTGTTCCTGAAAAACATCATTGAAACTATATTATTTTGCAAAAATCCTTATCTACATCTTCGTTTTCGTTCCAGCTCGGAGTGTATCCCACACGATTACAACACTGGAAGTACCCCTGTGGGCTGACCCTCGGCGCGAGGCTGAGCTTCGCTGTCAGTACATGAGGCAGCAGCACGAACCACCGCTACATTCCGTCAAATGGTACCGAGACCTGGACGAGATCTTCAGATATACACCGCAGGTGGTGAGTACCTTATTTTTAATTTGTACCTTCTGACATTTATTTACAAGTCGTTTGCTCGATGGTATTTCCCATTGGCATAAATGACGAACTTCCATGAATATGAACTTTCATCTCATATTGTTTTTTCTAATCCAGAGTTCGGAGTGCCCTGGCTTAGTTCGGTAGACCAATCAGGGGTGGTTCACAAAATTACCTTTGATAAAATCGGAAAGATTGTGAAACCTGGTAAGTTTGAACACAATCGAACACAATTTATCTGCAGTTTGCAATGTTGCAAGAAAGATCATAAGCAAACGGTGCTCACGATCATACGGTGACATATACATAAATTGTTTTCCAAACAAAAGAAAAAGTTACAATTAAATACACAAACTTAGTATCCAATAACAAAACAATTGCGGATGAAACGGGATGGAAGGCATCATGCGTCGCTAGCTGATGAGCGACAAACTACAAACTAGTTAGATGCAGAAGGCCGTCTTCATACAACAAGTGAAAACGCACCGACTCGTAAGTACCTACGCGTCTACGTACAGAGCGAGGGCAAGTGCGCGACTGACATTTGTATGACATAATTTAAAGGAAAGCAATCAGAAAATTGGTAACGTGGTGCGAATAGTTGTTAAATATTTCGAGATTTTTTATTCATTTATCAATATTACTGAATAAAGATATATATATATATCGCTCTATAGCATAATATTTAGTTGCAGATGTAAAACTGTTACAATGCCTAATTCAGTATTATCATTGCAATTCATAGTCATTATTTTAGAGCGCTGTACAGTGATATTTAATATGTTCATTCAGTAATACTGAATAATTAATATTTACACGAAATATTTGACAGACATTTGCGGCGTTGTCAACTTTCTTATTGCTACTTTCTTATTTGCACGTACGCGTCCATGTGCCTTTTTTTCTCGTTGTGGAGCCAACCTTCTGTACCTATCTATTCTGTGCCTGACTCACGGTCGGGCTGGTCCGTGAACCGGATCCGTGTATAATTGTATGTACGGGTCGTATTGCTCTGTTAAATGTTGGTTCTCTGTACCTTCCCGTGATAACACGAATTAAAACTTATCGTGCAAAGTAAATTGAATGTGTATTCTGATCAAAGCGTTTTGCAGTATAAGCCAAGCAAAAAGATATACATCGATGGATTTTATTGTGACGTCCAGGGTGTGTCTAGTGTAGATAGAATGAGGACAGTATCTACAGGCACCACCATCTATCCAGCACCAAAACAGGATGGCAGGGACAAATTTGAAATATTTCGCTGGTTATAAGAAAAAAAAAATATATATATATATTACCGCGTAGGTATTGCACTTTTGTAGGAAATAGCTGATTGTTTTTTAACTTACAAAAAAAATCAACGTACGGGGGTCCAGAATCCATGTACTGATTCTGTGGTATCAGGTTGTGCTCGAGGTCCCTGCCAGGCACCCTGTATAATGTTTAAGTTTTAGCATCATGATTCTCTTGCCACTATCCCAAGTTATTTGGTTATCATCTATTCGTTAGTCGTCATCTCAATAATCACTACCTTTCTAGCTATATCATCTTTCAATGAGTCCATCAATCGTTTCTTTGCGTCTTCCAGATAAACCTTAGCGACTTCAAAATTTTTGCATAACATTTACATTTGGCCTGCGCAAAAAATATGATCACATTTCTGAATTTCGTACAAAGCTCAGGTGGCTTCCCATACTTATGTCTTCGCTGGAATTCTCATGTCTTGTTTATGCTCTACAGTATTTTGTTTAATCTTACAACTGCCGCTTGTCTTAAAGAACGTTTCAAGTTTTTATGACATACATAAAGGATCATCTTCATCAGCATCTGCTTAGCCTTTTCCCAACTATGCCACTAACTAGCTGCCTGTCTAACCGGGCGCAGCTGAATTCCAGATAATTCCATAATAGAGAGTATTCCAATCTATTCTATTCGTACTCTTATGGTCACATTCACAAAGCGGTGCAGAGCTAAAACCATAGCAGTTGAAAGTGACGCGGTAACATGACGGGCTCCATTTGTTTGGGTCAGAAACTGACGGATGGTGTCAGCGGGCCGATTGCGAATTGAAAATCATTTTGTAATCTCTCGTGCGCTCGGGTTTTGTAGGTTTTGAATAATTTTGTATATTGTTGGCGATTCGTTTTTAGATGAAGTAAATTAATACCAATAATACCACAGTACCTACTTAGGAAGTGGTGCTTGACAAATAATGACGTCAATAGAAAGAAAGAAACGTATCATGTGGGAACGACAACAAGACAATAAATGAAACACTGGCAATAATGTTGCTTAGGAATATTTTAAATTTGAAACAAATTAATACTTGCAAGCGAACATAGAAATTTTAAAAAAAGCAATCTAAAAATAGTACTGAAGGACCGACTATGTGTTTTGTTACTACGTATAGTAACTGATTAGATAGGTACTATATATAGGGTGACTTTTTATTAGAGCATAATCTTGTAGGGGGTGATAGTACAGGCTATTTGCAACATTTTTTGTATGGACACCCATATGCGGAAGTGAACCATTTACAAAATATTTTTATTTCAACGTTTCTCTGGAAAAATCCCAAGCGGTAACCTTAAAACTAAGTAAACAAACAAAAAATAATCAAAATTTACAAAATTTTTTTTTATGTCTCTTACTAAATGTCTGGCCATATGTAGAAAACATTCAATTTACAATAACAGCGTTAGTTTTGACACAATGCCGCTAAATTCAAGGAACTGAAGACAAAATTACAAGTTTTACAAACAAATTTGCCTCTTTATCACGAAACTTCACTATGACATTTATTGTGAGTATTATTTAAAAAACATCTACATTTTTTAAGCTTTCAAATGAGGTATGCAACTTAGACACAGCTGGCCGAATGCCAAAGATATTAGACAAACTATGGGGCAGGTAGAAAAATGTAAGTCTTTTATGATCTAAATAAAACCCTAATTATTCTAAAAAGAAACACGTAGATGCTAAAATTCAGTGTACACACTTTTAAAATTATTAAAATTCATTTTCAAAATGGCTGCCACGATTTCGTATACAAATTCTCTTTCGTTTTCTTAATTCAGATTTTACCACTCTTGTGCTCAATTTTCGCTTAATTTCTTCGGCTGCGCTGATTATTTTTCTTTTTAATTCTGCAATATTTGCAACGGACTGGTTTTCCCTGTAAACTAAAGTTTTCATGTGCCCCCATACGTAGTACTCGTAGTCCATGGGGGTCAAATCTGGGCTGCTTGCTGGCCATGGGATGGGTCCTCCTCTGCCGATCCATTTGTCGGGGAAATTTTCATCTAAAAAATTTCTTATTTTTCGCCTGTAATGTGCCGGACATCCATCATGTTGGAATATCATATCCCTCAAGGTCGCCAGCGGTACATCCTCCAATAATTCCGGTAATATATTTCTAAGGAAATGTTCATAATGTTCCCCATTCAAATTGCCCGGCAGGAAATGAGGACCAATCAGTTGCTTGTTGATTATTCCCATCCAGACATTTACAGAAAACCTTCTTTGGGATCCGTTAGGTCGCTTCAAATGTGGGTTTCCGATCACCTTTTCTTGCCAATAATGAGCGTTGTGGTAATTCGTAATTCCATCTTTGTCGAACTTCGACTCTTCTGTCCATAAGATAGTTTTTAAATAATTTGGATTTTCTAGGTCACAGTCCAGAAGATATCTACAAAATTGTATTCTTCTTCCTAGATCTCCCTCCTCGATCACTTGGACCGGATTGTAGTGGTAGGGATATCGCCCAGCATCATGCACAACTTGCCATACTTTGAATTGAGACATCCCAAGTGCATTGGCAATAATTTTTGTAGATGCTGTGGGATCTATTTGAAAATGAAGCAGGATATCTTCCTCTTCACCGACATCGTGCAAACGCGGTTTGCCCACGTCACCTGTTAAAAAGAAACATCGTATTAATAAATAGTATTGTGGACGCATGCATAAGTACTGTTGATGAAAATAATGAATTTTTGCTCCCAGCGAAATGAAAAACACAACAATTAACAAATGTATGAAACCTGCCAGTAGGAAGAAAAAATTTCACTTAAATTTATTTTGCCCAGTTCTCGTTATCATACAAAAGCATAATCTTAAATAGTACAGCAGTTGGTAGAAACCAGTTCAGTTGTTCCAGGGTTTTAAAGGTACAGATAAATAATTAAAAATAATGTACTTATCCCTTCGTCTTTGAAAGCTTCCAGTCGATAAACTCGAGAGAATACGCCAAAATCCGGCAAGCGACGATTGGGGTATCGCAACTGATATTCGCACTGGGCAGCTAAAGCATTGCCTCTAGCTACGACATACGTAAAAAAAAATATCAGCATATTCTTCATTGGTAAAATCTCGATCTTGTCTTCGAGCCATAGTCCTTAAAACACGCCAAGTCGTCGGATAAAGCAGAAACGGTACCCAGTTCAACAGCCAAATCGTCAGAGCAAATCACAAAACAGACACAAGCCGGGTCGTCGTAAGAGGTAAGTAAAATGAAGAGAGCACCTTAAGAACATCCGAACGCAACGCATCACAAGAATGGACTAAGTTGACCCTATTCACCATAGTCAAAAACATTTCTTTACCTGTGATTACCTGCTTGGCTATCGAAGCCTTTTGATGAACCGCCCTATTGTTTGTCTAATATCTTCGGCGTTCGGCCAGCTGTGTCAAAGTTGTATACTTCATTTAAAAGCTTAATAAATGTAGATGTTTTTTAAATAATACGCACAATAAATGTCATAGTGAAGTTTCGTGATAAAGAGGCAAATTTGTTTGTAAAACTTGTAATTTTGTCTTCAGTTCCTTGAATTTAGCGGCATTGTGTCAAAACTAACGCTGTTATTGTAAATTGAATGTTTTCTACATGTGGCCAGACATTAAGTAAGAGACATTAAAAAAAAATTAGTAAATTTTGATTATTTTTTGTTTGTTTACTTAGTTTTAAGGTTACCGCTTGGGATTTTTCCAGAAAAACGTTGAATTAAAAATGGTTCACTTCCGCATATGGGTGTCCATACAAAAAATATTGCAAATAGCCTGTACTATCACCCCCTACAAGATTATGCTCTAATAAAAAGTCACCCTGTATATTCAACTGAATTTTTGTTGGAAGTCATTAGTTAGATATACGAAGTCTACAGATAGCCTTACTGTCGTAGGTATTAAAGTCCCTACTTTATTTATATAATTCATGTAAAAATACAAACTTAGATCTCAAGCTATTATTTAGCTCACGTAACTTTTCAACAGTTTATTCGCATAAGCCGTTTGAAAAGCATTGACGCCACGTAGCTACTGCGCAGTCACCGCGTAATCACCACGTTTTTCCCCCCAAACAGTTAAGTTGGCACGCTTGAGTACGAGCAACGGTTGGTCACATGGGAATAGGGATGGACATATAAATTAAAATGGAACCCACACACTGATCATATATCCGTGACCATATCGCTTCATTATCACGCTCAGATTGGCGCTGTCACACCAATTCGTTTGCGGTCCACTATTAATGTGGTGTTAACGTTCTGCATAGGGGTAATGAGGTTGTATTTAGTATCGGCTCATTTCATATAAATTCGGTTTGTTTTGTTTACTGGGTTATTTGGTTTTGTGGTTGGCAGTTTGAAATGACCACTATTCTAGTTCATTGTATATTGACCCTTCAGGGGTTAGGGTTTCGTTCTTCTTCTTCTTCTTTTCGTTTTTTAATCTATTTTGAGCCCAGTAAGTGCGTTTCGTTTATAATAGTGAGATTGGGTTTTTCATCTAGAATCTCCCATTTTCATTACCAGCCCGGAGCCTGGATTTGTGCCCGATTCGTGGCAATATGATCACCCTCTACAACTGGCGAAATGGCGGTGTACTATTGAGTACACCTCTGCCCAACCCATCGGAGAATGCAAGCGTGCTATTTTATCATGTGTTATGTTATGAAGTAATTAAAAGCAAAATACAGTGCTTAGAGACGTTTTTCCAGCCAGCAAGCTATTTAGCAAGTATTAGGTGTTATATAATCATAGAACCATAGATCATAGAACCTGTAATACAGGTTTTATCGCAAAAACCTACATCAGACACCAGTCTCTTTCAATCTTTCAATGATGGAATATAGTCTAAGCGTCGGCTATAAACAATGTTATTTTCTAAGACAACCGATTGTGAAAAGAAAATAAATGTCACAGAATACATATTTAAGAAATTACATGATTCACAAGGATTTATTTACCCGTTGTATTTTCGACTTTTTTCTTATGATTTTCTATTTACGTTCATAGAGAGTAATAATTCGGAATTTGGTCTTTGCGTTAAACTTATTTTATAGTTTAGACGAATTATCACTACCTGCCACTGATTCTCCCTCACCCTATCAGGACTATCACTTTTGTTCAGCCACGTTCAAAGCCGACCTATGTGTGTTTACGTTGAGTGCGTCACTCCTCCGGATGAATGCTGTCAAAACAAGACCACTGCGGAGCGATCTGATCCGCACTGAATACGGAAAATACTGAAATGTTTGTTGTATTTTGAGGTTTGTTTAGGTAAATGATATATGTTTATAACTGGAAGTTGTTTTTGTTGATCAGTCTTTATAATTTTACTAGATTCTGCCCGCGACTTTGTCAGCGTGAAAATTTTACTTACGTTTTCGCTTAGCATTCCTTCTGACCTTCTTATTTTTGCTCGCTTAAGTCAAGTTTTGCTTATCAAAGATTTTTTTCAAATCCGACTGGTAGTTCCATAGATTCGCGCGTTCAAACAAATAAACTCTTCAGTTTTATTATGTTCACACTAGTATAGATTTCTATAAATGCGTGAAGAGTGTTGCTCCATTTGTGCTAGGTATGTCTAAATTGTAGTATTTATCTCATAGACATATATGTCTAAAACGTAAGAGAGTTACCGATTAGATTGTCCACCCGAGTAATTTTTGACATTATTCAAATCTAAGCCTAAAAATAATACACCAACTCGAACTTATTTCCGCAACAAATTAATTACAAACTAATTATTTAAACATCATTATGTAACATGCATCCGACAGTAACGTATGCTGTATCCGTTCTGACATAGATGCGAGCTTCAATCATTATTGGATTTTCTGAACAAACCTATGTTCCGTTGGAAATTCAAGTTTCAATAGATTTTCTTGGAATACCAACATCGTTAGACAGCCTTTGTATGCTACCAGTTTTTTTTTTATTTTTTTTTTTTATAATATTCCACAACTTTCACAAAACGCCATCTAGTCCCAAACTAAGCAGAGCTTGTGCTATGAGTACTAGACAACTGATAAACAGACACATAATATATTCCTAAATACATACAAATTATAGATATAGATTATAGACAAAGAACAAATGATCGTGCTCATCACACAAATATTTGTCCTAGGTTGGAATCGAACCCACGACCTTACGCATAGCACTCATGGCCACTGACCACTAGACCAACAGGCCTGACCAGTTTTAACTGGCAATTGTCAATTTTGTGGAGAATGTGTAGACTTCATCAAAAGTTTAAAATGGTTACTTACACCCACGACCTTTTATGTCGTGCTATCGATTCCTAGAAAGGTCTAAGTGCTTTTTGTTATCAGAATTACTTCGAAGTTGGTACTGTGCCTGCAGGTTCGGACTTAGGAGATCCTCGTGACATATAGCTATATTGTTTGTATCTACTATAATATATGAATCTTCCTCAAGTTCTAGTTCATGCAAAATGTCTCTTGTATGCTGACGACTTAAAGCTGTACCTGGAAATAAACTCCGACCTTGACAGTTTGGCGCTACAGCGGGACATAGATGCGATATACAAGTGGAGTGTAGACAACAAGATGGAGTTTAATTCGTCCAAATGCTTCGCTATGACCTTTGGTCGAATGCGGCACCCAGTTAATTTTGAATATAATTTGAATAATAATACCATCACGAAATCAACAACCATGAAAGACCTGGGAGTCACATTCGACCGAAAGCTCACCTTCCACGACCATATGATCATGGTAGCTAAACAATCCTACCAAAGGTTAGGCTTTGTTCTGCGTAATTGCCGCGATTTTCGCACCGCTCTTGCCGTTAAAATAATATTTAATGCTCTCGTACGTAGCAAGCTGGAAACCAGCTCTTGCGTGTGGAATCCACACGAAAGCACCTACACACTTTTATTAGAGAAAGTCCAAAAAGCGTTCCTTAGGTACCTATATAAGCAGAAACGCGGCTACTATCCTTACCTCTATCCGACAAAATTCTTGCTGGGTTGCCTCGGATACTACTCACTAGAGGTAAGGCGAGCTCGAGATCAGCTTACAATAGCCTGTAAGACGCTCCGTGGTGATGTTGACGCTCCTGATCTGCTTCATGTGCTAGCGCGCTTCTTTGTTCCAGACAATTACTGCCGGGGCAAAAAGCACAGGCTGTTTGCCATGCCTCCATGTCGTACTGTTGCACGTGCTAAGTCGCCAATTCCTCGCACTCTGGCTGCGCTTAATGATCTCTTGGATTCCAATCCAACAAGCGATCTGTTTGCGGATGGATGGACGAAGATTTTATTGGTATGTCAGAAGTACTGCGAGAATAATTTATGAAAGTGTTGTTAACCGTCCTTTATTTATGTTTTCCTCTTATACCTTTGAATTTTACGTTGTTTATTTTGTATGTTTTAAAATGTGTTATAATTGTCTCTTTTAGTTTTAATTTTATATGTTACTGTAATTGGTTAAACACGACCGTTGTAATTAAATTAAATAAATTAAATGAAACGTTATTGTTTATGTCCTTTAAAAAGGGCAGGAGCGTGGTCCTTGCAACCAACACGCGTGTATGCACACATGAACGTGACCGAAGTAAATGAGCATGTAAGAATTAAAGCTACACATAATTCGTGCCCATGCAAGAAAAGACAAAGTTTTTCATTAAATTTATCAATAAAAAGTATACAACGTGTAACGGAAAGGGGGTATCAACCCTGAAGGAGGTGAATGTGCTCATGAAACTCAACAACTTTCCCCAAAGAACATAAATCGAAATATGAAAAAAAAATTTGGCCCTCCCATAATAAATCAATCAGCTGGTAGTCAGTTTTGTAAGGGAGGGCCAAATTTTTTTTTCATATTTCGACCTATGTTCTTTGGGGAAAGTTGTTGAGTTTCATGAGCACATTCACCTCCTTCAGGGTTGATACCCCCTTTCCGTTACACGTTGTATAGCAACATTACTATCCCACGGATAGAATTTTAGGTCCCACGAAAATACCGAAATATAAACAGGTCACGACGGAAACTTTAACTGATTTATACGCGTAATACCAAAGGTACTGATTTATATCTTGTTTAGATTTAGTATTCAGTTCACTCTGTGAAAGAAAACAAGGTAAATAAGCAAGGGAACGGAGCAGAACTTTAATAAGACTGGGTTCCCATCTGGAAATGTTCGCGAGCGCTGGGTGTCAATCTAACGTTATTTATCTTGGCTTTCTTTACTTATAACAAAAAAAAAACAGTATGAAAAATCTGTGTCTGTTTGTTCAAACAAAAGAAATAAATAAGGGTTTCCATTTCAGTATTTTTTCCGAATTCATATTTGCCACACTCAATCATGCTTTTACGCTTTTCAACAGTTATTTACATCATTCCGTGAAACTTTTTAATTCTCTTTTTCCTCACCTCAATTTTTCTTTTCTCTTTCGAGACACACGGTGAAAACATTCACTCTTACGAATCTAATAATCTCATGTCTTAAACAGATTACTCAAACATTCAGAATTTCTTCTACCCCCACATTGCCGTTAACTTAGTTATTATAATTCTCTTCGCGATAAAAAACGATGCTTTTAACGTCCCTTCTAAAAGTCCGCGTTTTATTTCATACTGCCAACACTTCATTTTTATGCTATTGACTCTTGCCTTTTGCCCGTGACCAAAGGTCAAAGTCCGTCGAAGGGTAGGACCATTCTCACAGTTATTGTTTCAAGCCATTTCAAGTCCTACCAATATGGATTTAAAGCTAAAAATGTAACTCTGTTGCAACTTTGCGTGCTTAGTTAAGATTGTTAAAGAATTTATTAATGTAATTTATTGAAATGCTTTCGGCTGCGGTTTTGCCAGCTGTTTATAAGTTAAAAAACTCTCGTTATGATATGAATGAGTTAATGTTTATATTGGAAAGTTGAATTAATGAATTATTTATCAATCTCATTCTCAACATTTGAACGACAAACTCTCGTCTAAATCAATGATATTATAAGTAACTAGCTGCGCCCCGCGGTTCCACCCGTATAATTCTCGATCCCGTGGGAATATCGGGATAAAAAGTCTTAGACCTTTCTGCTAATCCAGGTCATGGTCTACTCATGTGCCAAATTTCATCCAAATCCGATTAGCCGTTTTAGCGAGAAAGCGTAACAAACAAACATACAAAAAATCAAATCTCTTTATAATATTAATATAAGTAAAAACGGTTAGATACGTTATACGCGATTCGTATGTAAAACGTCAAAACTAGGCTAATTAGCCAAGTTTTCTTGGTCTCGTCTCTTTTTCGCTCCCGATATTACGACATGCCGTTCGACTTCCACGTGTCTTGTAAGAATGATTTGGATATCGAATGTTGTCTACCTCTTATGCTTGATAGAATAGTGATGATTTGGTTGACAATGAGTACAAGTAACCTATTCACACGAGATTTGTAAACTACCAGATAAATTGCAATAAATAAATAAAATAAAATTCGTTTAATACATAAAATAAAAGAAGATTTCTCAATACAGCAACAAAATAGAATAAAATTTCAATGCAATTAAAATAAACGAAGTACATAATTTTTTTTAATTCTGTAGTCATAAAATTAAAATACTTGTAAAAACATCTATCTGTTCAACATTTTTTATAGATTTCCTTAAATATTAATTTGAAAACAACACCTACACAAACCTAATTAGTTTCCTCCCAAATCCGGAACAATGTATCTCTACTTCTACCTTAAAAAGTCTCTCAAAACTTGAAGATTAATTTCCGCAGCTAATTGAATAAAGTTCGCCTCTACAGGCATCAAATTAAAAACTGCTGCTTTATCTTTGTAATAAAAGAATCGCTGTGAATGGAGCGATTCGCGTAAAAATCTTCAATTGTGTGGTTAGATTAATGTTCATTGCGATAATTTAATTAATTGAAATGGATTCGTGTAATTAATTAGTTGGACACTGGTTTCAGATTCATTATTTTGTAAAGCTGTTTATCACGTATTTGTGAATACTGGTATTATGACCTGTGGCTTAGTTACAGTCAAACTGCAGATAATTAAAGTGCTAAACTCATAATTTGGTACTTAATGTCAGAATTAACAGTCCCTGACGAATTTGACACTTACATATATGAGGGATTGGTCCATTTTGGTTCAGGATTGAGTTTTGTGGAAAAAGGAAAGGGAAGCCTTTGTCCCGCAGTGGGGTATTACGAGCTACTTATTTATTTATTTATATAACACTTGAGGAGCCCGTGGCTAAATAATAACAGCCGCACAGGTCGATCGATCAGGTTAAGCTACGCTTGCCGCGGTTGGTCTGTGGATCGGTGACCATCTTAACATACCGAGACCCCTCCGTGCCTCGGATAGCACGTTAAGCCGTTGGTCCCGGCTGTCATTCGTAGATCTTTGACAGTCGTTACGGGTAGTCAGAAGCCCGAAAGTCTGACAACCAGTCTTACCTAGGGATATCGTATTACCCAGTAACTGGATTGTGGAGGTCAGATAGGCAGTCGCTCCATGTAAAATACTGGTATTCAGCTGCATCCGGTTAGACTGGAAGCCGACCCCAACATAGTTGGGAAAAGGCTAGGCAGATGATGATGATATAACACTTCCTGTATCAGACAGCAGTTAAAACAACCGCTGTTAAACATGAAGCTCATTGTCGCTTTTCACAGTTTAGATGTCCAATTCAATACCAAAAGTATTTTATACAAATTAGGTGGAGAATTCCCAGTACCTTTTAAACGTCAAAATTAAATAAGACAGTCTCCCAAAACGCCTGACATTCGCCACTTCCTGAAGCTTTAGCTGGAAAAAGACGCGCAACAAACTCCCCGGTGAATCTTAAAGAACTTGATTACTTCCTCATTTAAGACAAAGTACATTTTAATATTCTAAACTTTGCCATAAAGAATAACTAAAATATTTACAAGCCTTAGCAAAACTTTTATCAAAACAACAAGAAACATTTAGAAAGCTTCCAACTCTTAAAAAATGCACGAAATAACAAAGCTTCTCACCCCTAAAAGTTATTACAACTTAATGCCAACACTTAGTACGAAATTATCTTAAAATATCCTTCAGAGACGCTGCGGTATTTAAGGCATAATATCGCTTACGCACATAATATTTTAAACTCAGCAGAGCGCGGCGCAGTATTCATAAAACTCAGTAAGCCTCGAAGAATAGACGCCATTTCTCATCGGGTTACCTTGTTGCAGTCGAGGTCTTAAGATGGTGGTAGACGAAACTATTCTGCAACTTTGCAGTTTTATTGCGGAAAAGGAAATCATTTTTGATCTGCATCATGGTTAAGACTAAGAAGAGAAGTTTATGTTAACGGAGAGCAAATAATAACATTTTGTGGTTTGTTTTTAAGGAAGGAGGATTCTTACTAGATAACATTACGAGATGTCCCTAAAAATGTTACTGAAGCCGCAATCAAGGTGGCCACCTGCTGAGGGCCAAACTAATCTAGTTAACTAGACGAATAGTGTAACATCGATATGAAAGGAACAAGTTGAGTTGCTATGCTTTTACATAACATAACACCACGACTAACAACAGACCCATTTCACTAGCTATGTCCAAGTCCCATGTAATAGGGAGCGAGCCTATTAGCATCATCCAGGCATGAATCCAGGCTCCGGGCTGCTACTGAGAGATTCCAGATGGAAAAACCCAGTAACACTTTGCCTAACCCGGCCCGAATTGAACCCAAGACCTCATGCTCAGCAGTGGTGCTTGCGACCACTAGACATACGAGGCAGTCTGGCTCTATTTTACAGTATTAAAAATTTTCAAAAGAAAGTGGGACAAAGAGTCAATTTAAGGAAGCCACAGAAATTAAATTTACGGCCTAATTTACTGGCACACATTTCTCAATGTAACTTCAAAAATAGGCTTTATCTGAAAAACATGCTCATGTCGTTCTGATCGAAAAGATTTAACAACACAATCAGTACACTTAAACTATATCCCAACAAAAGTTCCCGGAACAATAATACACAAGCACAATCCTGCAGAGTTTAATTAATCGGTTCTCGCGTCATTTGCAGAGCAGAGTCGTGTCACCGTGTCTGAACGTTTTTGTCCTTATTACTCACGACTTACACTCGCCGTGACTAATGGACGCAAAGCCAACAAAATGCTTTGAAACCCTGACTTATTAGAGCCACGAAATAATTCACACTTTCAGGGTATTTTGGAGTAATTCTGTGTCGTTTATATGAAAAATCCAGTCTGGTTTTAATAAGATTCTGGCTTTTGGGGTGCATTATCTTATAAGACCGTGAGTGTTGAAACGGATAAGATTTTAACAAAAAAAAAAAAAAAACAATTTTCGAACATACAATGGATTAGCAATATGCTTCAAAATGATTCAAATTGAGAGTAATAGTGTGTTACGAAATTCGGGTGCTGTTTTAGGTCAATAAAAATGTTTTTTTTTTATCTCTAATGAATAATCATTATAGCCGGGAATCTAGAAAGAAAAAAAAATACTATCTTGAATTTGACTTCAATTTTATCACAACCAGTTAATATAGATCTAGTTTTAGAAAAAGATGGTTAATATGTGGGGCAGTGATTGGGCAGTGGCAAAGTTCTAAAAAACGGAACTTTTCTTTTAAACATACATAATTATGTACCACATTAACAGCAAAACAACCCACAACGACACTTCCTCTCTCCTTAAACGTCATCATTATACAGGATAGGGAAGTCCAGATTTCATGGTTTTCCTATTATTTAATTTATCAAGTTTGTTAGAGAGATTTCATCCTTATAATATTGATCCTAACGATCAATGCAACAAAAGTACAGGATGGAATTTTATAGATTTTAGTCGGTTCGATTCCCGGGTGTGGCAAATTTTTGAAAATCTTTGAATGCAGTTTTCTTTCTATTCAAAAATAAAGGAATGTTTTCTTTGAGTAAAATTTTCTATCTACAGTATTATTTATTAATTCCAACCTGTATACTTTGCTCATATTTCCTGATTATTATTCTACACTAGCTGTGCCCACGGCTGCGCTCATGTGACTGAGTATTCAATTGGCACTATAAGGTTAGCGGAACGTGAAGTCATATTGTCTACATCATCGCATCGGTTGATTTTTTTTATTATTAGTAGGTACCAAATCATCACTCATCTGCCTAGTCCTTTCCCAACTATTTTTGGGTTAGTTTCCAGTCTAACCGTATGCAGCTGAGCCATTTTACTTGGAGTGACTACCTATCTGACCACCTTAACCCAATTACTGGGTAACACAATACTCCTTCGTAAGACTGGTTGTCCGACTTCCGGGCTTCCGACTACCCATAACGACTGTCAAAGATCCACGAATGCCAGCCGAGACCGCTTTAACGTGCTTTCCGAGGCACGGAGGGGTCTCGGTATGTAGAGATGGTCATCATCCGGACCGACCGCGGTAAACGTAGCTTAACCTGATCGAACGACCCATGCGGCTGTTATTACTTAGCGACGAACCCCATAGTAAAGACTATTCTATTCTATACTAACAGCTGCGCACTGAATGGTGAATTATAACATTGCGTAACATTAACTAAACCGTCATTCGCATTTCTATGCAAGCATTTTAATTAATGACAGTTGAGCACCCGATCTGCTGGTCCAATCGGGCATCCTCTTGTGAAATGGGGCGGGTGATAAGGATCCATCCGTTGCGCCATTAGACGCGCCACAGATTAGCCGCTGAATTGGGACACCAGTTTAGACAGTCCTGTATTTATTAATAGCTCTAATGCAGAACTCTTAACCAATATGATGCTGAAGAGCAAGAAACGGGAAAGAGGTCTTAAATGGACAACTTTAATGGGTATCGATTAAATAAAATTGTAATTATTGGAATTAATATGATATTTGATGTTGTTGATTGATCTCACAGTGACTGAGCGATTTTCTTCTGCACTATGGGTTGTAAGTTCTTTTCTTGCGTGAAATATTTTTTAACGCCTATGATTAAGTACGGAGTCACAACACAGGAGAAATAATAGATAGAAGTTCATAAATATATTGAAGCTCATTATAATTAATTAGAATAGTCACACGCATAAACTCTCTAAACACAGTTAGCGGTAAACAATTTCCACGTATATCTAAACCTTAAACAACTGATAGAACTATGTAGAATAGGAGTATAGCACTTATTGCCTTCCGTAATGAGCTAATGATTAATGCATTTACTTCTATGTATATTTGGACACTCAACTCGAAGTAATCTCGACATAAAGTCAGAATATGGGAACAGACAAAGAAGTAAATAAACTACACTATTTTTCACACTGCACTCACTATTTTTCCTTAACAAAAAGTTGAAAGAGAGAATGTCTGAAGGAAACACTCCTTGAAAAATGACTCCCCCAGTTTTGGTACATCACTAACGGAAGCACAGCACTGATTTGAATAAATATGTCGTCGCTAGCTTATATATGTATGTTTCGGGAGCAAGGCCAGACGACGTGCTCCTAAGATCAGAATCTTTATGCATGTGTAGGCACGCTTTAGACTTGCAGAGTGAAAACAATAGTTAAGAGGGTGATAGACTGACTTTGATGGGTTTGCTTGATTTTACCGATACAGTGTTCGTCGATAGTTTAGCCAGAACAAACAAATGCAACCGGCCCTATTTCACATAACTGAAAATGCGATATATATTTGTCAAAAATCACAAAATCGACACAATACACACACACAGGTAATAGAGCAGAAAACGTATGAGGTAACTTGTTAAATTGTCAAATTGGTGTCACGTCCAAATCTGAGAATTTTCCAATTCTTCCCAAATGTCATCATCTGTGTCATCCATGTGGCCTTTCTAAATTGTCCACAATATTACAGTTACAGAAAGTTTATTGTTCGGTGTAATCACTATGTCACACTTGAACACGTGACGATAAGGTGCAGTTCAGTACAATCTGCACGCCCGGAAACACAAGTCAAGTCCTTATATAAACACCCTTAGATGGCAAGAGACATTTGACTACACGGAACATGTAAGTTCACAGGTACAGTAGCCTCTTGTGACGTGTCCACGTTAATATTATATGAATAACATTCCAGCTGCTGCCAGCTGCTAGAAGCTACGTACTACTAACATATGTTATAATATTAATATAATAATATTATAAAGAGGAAAGATTGGATTGTTTCTTTGTATTGAATAGGCTCCGAAACTACTGGACCGATTTGAAAAATTGTTTTACCATTAGAAGCCGACATTATCCCTGATGAACATAGGCTACTTTTTACCGCAGGAAAATCCTTCATTCCTACGGGAAAACGGGTAATAGGATTTATACGGCGGGAATTCCGAATTCTACGCAAACGAAGTTGCGGGCGGATGCTAGTGTGTTATAAAAAACATGAATAATTATCATACCTAGGGGAGCATAATCAGCCTTTAATGTTCTCACTGTTGGGACACGGGCCTCCTCTCGGTGAGAGGGAGTGGGCTGTAATCCACCAAGCGAGCCCAGTGCGGGTTGGTAGAGGAAACATGACTTCGAGTTTTTTGTTCTAGGACATAACGGTTTCCTCGCGATTTTGTCCTTGAAGTAATTGGGCACAAAACGGATATCACAACAATTAGCTATTACCCTTATTTTCAACAGTGTCTAGCAAAAAAAAAAAACGGAATCATTTTTATTCTTGCTATTGCAAATTAATTTATTATTTATTTAAACACTTTTTTTATTGTACACCACAAAAATAAAAAAAATAATCAAACACTACAAAATATACAATGGGCGGCCTTATCGCTTTCTGCGTTCTCTTCTAGGCGACCATGGAATGGACAGTGATTTCACGTCCAATAAGCTTAACCCCCTATTATTTTTAGGAGGATAGGTAGCATTTCTGTCTAAATACTTAGTAAAAGTAGCAATCCCTGGGACAATGATCGGCAGAAGACTTACAGTCCGGTGATTATGATATTTATACTAATCTTGGGAAATAGATTGCATCAATCCAATCAAAAAGAATAATTTGATTAAACGAAAAAGGAACTAAACCCTTCAATAAACCAAACATTAGACTTGGTAGGAAAAAAGATTTGCCTAGTCGTATTTATATTTCATTAGGTACAATAAAAGAAACGGGACAATGCAAAAAAACGTTTATTATAACATCCATAAAATTACTCTAGGACATAATAATATGAATGCTGGAGGCCATTGTAGATTGCTCAAACGCCTCAAGATACGCGTGGGTGACTTGAAATTAAAATCAAACGCGCTTTGTAATTTCAGTCAGGATCTTATTGTTTCAGAATTAATATTATTTAGATATACAACTGTACACGCCATAATGACGAATCCAATTATAATATTTTCACGGCTAAGCTGCCGAATGGTTTCAAAAAAATAAAATGAAAAGGTAAGAAAAACACCAATGATCTCGAAAACAAACGGTCACAAAAATACGAATCTGAGCTACGCCGCGGATTATAATACGATAGTAAATCGTGCTGAGATTAGTTTAGCGACAATACATGGGCACGAAATTCAATTTAATTACTCTATCAATAAGCTAAAGAACAACAATTTGTTTTTTGTTTTTGTTACTAAAAACACACACACACACACACACACGAAACACACACACACACACACACACACACACATCATAGTACAAGCCGTATGTTAAACCAACACTATTTTATTTTGAGATCAGAATCGCACAAATGTTTTATTAGGTTGTCTCATAAGTTCTTGCCATATTTTATTTTACTCGAATTTTCTCGTATTTAAACTAAAACGAATTCAAGAAAGTTTTAGATTTTTCTAGTAAGGATGAGTATCCTTTAATGGTGAGGGTATAAATAGGCGCGGACGCAACGCAATAATTAGTCTTTAGTGAAAATGGATCAGCGTCAACTGCGAGCTATTATGCTATATGAGCATCGACTTACAGTCTCTTCAACAGAAACGGGTAAAAAGATTAATACTGCATTTGGACCGGGTACTACTAGCGATCGGACTGTTCGTTTCTGCTACAAGCGTTTTGACACCGGTGATATAAGCTGCGAAGATCAACCTCGCCCAGGCCGACCCACCAGCTTTGATGAAGATGCTTTCCGTCACGAACTTGAGCTACATCCAGACTATAGTACGTGCGATTTAGAGAAGGCGCTTGGACAATCCCACGCGACTATAGATCGTTATCTCAAATCGATGGGATATCGCAAAGTGATGTCACGTTGGACACCTCATGCGTTAACGCACCATGACCGGGCCGTTCGTGTGGCCATTTGTCAAAGTTTGTTACTTCGTCCGCACAGATGAGACTTTCTCAAGGATATTATTACATGTGACGAGAGCTGAATACATTATGAAACTAACACGCGTCATGCCTATTGGATTCCTCGCGGGGAAAACCCACCAGCCCAGCCTAAACTTAATGAACACGGCCGTAAGATTATGTTGTCTGTTTTCTGGGATTGGCAAGGAATGATTTTCTGGGAACTCCTCGAATCTCATCAGACTATTAACGCCAATCTGTATACGCAGCAGCTTCGCAAACTAGCATAGATGTTAAAAATTAAGCGGCCAAAACGACTTGGAGTCCAACTTTTGCATGACAACGCACGACCTCATTGCGTCAAGTTAACACATAAACAGCTGGAGGAGCTAGGATGGCTGACTGTTCCACATCCACCGTATAGCCCGGATCTTGCGCCTTCAGGGTTTAATTTATTTCGAGCTCTTAAATTTCATTTACTAGGAAAAAAATTCGAAAAATGTGGAAGTATTAAAATTGAACTTGAAAATTTTTTCGAGTCCCAGCCTGCCTCATTTTGGGAGAAGGGTATTCAAAGGAGATTGAGCAAGTTACTATGGCACTTGGTTGCGCAATTTTTGACACAGTATAGTAATGAAAATTAGACACAAAAATGGGGTAGTGTCATACTTTAAAATAAGGTTAAATTCAAAATTAAATATTGTGGGGTTTTTGAAAAAAATAAAAAGTAAGTTGAGTACCTATTGAGGTTATGTTACATCTCAAAACAATTCGTTTTGAAAGCCTATTAACTGGAAAATATTTTACATTATTTTGGTATACATATTAATTGAGTATGCTCATTATTTAAGATATTTAAACATATTGATCTAGAAATCGTCTCAGAAAAACAACATTTCTAACAATTTATTTGTGAAGTGTAAATCAACAACACAACTTACCCTCTAATTAATTATAAGAATTGTTTAATAGTTACTTTCAAATTGTTTTCTCAACTCGACACGACGATATTTGTTAGCAGAGAAAAGCTAAAAACAATATTCTCGGCTTACCGGCAGTTAACACGGTAAACAGAAAAGAAAACACCATTTTGAATGACATTTCATCGAATAGTGTTGTGACACAACAATAGACTACGGCGTCATAACATCATCGATTATATCTTAATTGTTTTATTTTTGCCCAGAAATTGCTTTTTAACGAAAAAAATAGTAACATAATTAAAGAATAATAATAATAACAACTCTTAATACTTTTTAGTTGTATGTAGCTCGAATGTAGCTTATTTTGTTGTTCCACGATTTGTCTTAATGTTTAATCGATCTATTATAATTGAAAAAGGAGTCGCTTCACTATAATGGAACAAGTGACATATTTATCTACATTACTCAAGAAAAGTACTAACTGAAGACTAGGCAGCATGGTCTCAGACCTTAGCCTGTTCCGTCAGGAACTAATATAAAAAAAAACAAGTGACATATTTATTGTATTAAATACTAATTAAAATGAAAATAGAAACCCCACAAATGATTTCAATAAAAATTAAGTCAAAAATAAATAAAAATAAAATGATGAATTATACATTGACTCAAATATCCATACGCGTCAAAAAGTGAATCTATAAGTGCCCAATCTCCTTTGCCCAGTAGATGGCTGACTGTTGTTGATAACGAGGGAGACTATATAATTGATTAAATGTATTTTTATTAATAAAAAAATATTAATAATAATTTGTCTTTTAACTGGCAATAATTTATGAGACAACCTAATATTTCATTTTACTCTTAGCTTTTTTTTTATTTTTACTATCTAATTTACTATCTAACATCCTCAAACAGTAATGTAATCTTTAACATTGTAAAATTGTATTCCAGAGCCACAAAATATAAGTGACGTTTAGTTTGTGACTCATCGGATCCGTCACATTGTATTTTTACTTTTTGATGAATAAACTTCTTATTATTATTATTGTTTATAGATTTGTTTTCCTCGGCCTAGCCGGACAGGTGATGGCCCGGGCCTAAGCCAAGTGTTCATCACTGGGGTCAAGGTGTTGGAGTAATATAAGATACTGCGTGGTTATCCGCAGTAGGCTGTATGTTAGCCGAAACTATATTTAAATGGGAGTAGGTTGAGAGAACTAAGGGACTGATGGAGTTGTTTCAGTATTACTCCTGTTGCAGGTATCACTATGGGGACTATTATGACTTTTTGTAGATGCCAAAGTCGGCTTATTTTGTCTTTTACTTCGGTGTATTCGGATAGTTTTTCGGCTATTATAGTCTGTAAGTTATGTGTATTAGGCGATGACCTGAAATAAATAGGTTTACACTTAAAGCCACAACGGCTTTAAGTGTAAACCTATTTATTTCAGGTGTCAATCGTCCGCGTGTGGGTACACGTGGACGATTGACACCTGAAAGAAAAAGACACCCACTTCAAGCGCACCAAGTGGTGCGCTTGAAGTGGGTGTACGCTCAGAATCAAGGTTGACATCTCGCACAACACTATCAAGCGTTTTGCTGGTGGACGAGCTAGTTGTTCTTCTTTTCATGTAGGAGGGGCGAGTTAAGGGATGGATGAGAATAATGAAATACCATCATCGCCCGTGGAATCGGCTGTAGCTTTGACGTTGTGAGCCCGCTTCGTCAACTCCTCAGCGCTGATGGTTCGCATGCTGTAGCATCTAGCATTGGCTCCAGATGCGCCCGGTGCTCCCCTGGAAGCGACCGTACATTATATATTCTTTTATTTAGTTAGCCGCGTAAGTTTTTTGTACAATTGTGCAGTACGCGTGTCCACCCCCACCAGCCTAGCTAGTTGTTTTTAGGGGGCTAGTGGGGGGGGAGATGCTAGTGGGTTGGGGGGGGGGGGGGGGGGGCTAGTGGTCGCAAGCGGGAAAAGTGTTGTTGGGTTTTTAAATTTCACAAGTTTCAGTAGCAGTCAGAGTTGATGGCAATTGACTCGCCCCCTATTACATGGGACTGAGGTGTACTATAGGTACACCTCTGCGCAACCCTTCGGAGAGTACAAGCGTGGTGTAATGTTACCAAAACTTCTAGATTTTTCGTTTACTTCTTAGTTATCTTCTTTAATTCTGACCTGCATTTGCACATTCAAATACACTATTATGCTTCTCCATGAAAACCTACTTAACTGAAAATAATTCCATTATACGGGCATAATCTACAAAATTATAGTAACAGCTTAATCCGGCACTTCATCATGCTTAAGAAGATTCCGCAGTAACTTCGCAGTGTTACTTGCCTGAATATGAGTGTAATGCAGCTGCCCTGTGTACAGAATTCTCAATATTTTGTGAGAATCATGCATTTTACAGTTGTAGTGTACGATTTATTTTAAAAGCACCGCTAGAGTATTATTTGCTGTGTAGTCTACAGTCATAGTATTACAGCGGGAGAAAATGTACTTATTATTTATCAAGCTAACAATAGTATACAGTTTCAAAGCTCTGGTGAAACTGAAGCGAATCCAGCACTCTTATTGCACACTACAACACATTTCATTTACGCTATCAATCACAATCTGAAACATTTTGAAGGATATTGCTAATCCATTGCTTCACATGTTCGAAAAATTTGTCTGCGGCGCGTAGTCGCGTCTCACATCCCGGGTGGGTTTTGCCTAAGGGCTCTTTCCCAAGGCAAAATCCCGTTTTTTGCAGGTACGGTTTTTTGCAGGATCCTGTTTAGTAGTGTACGTGTTTAAATATATGTATTCACACATGCATCCTGTTCGCAGTATCCGGCAAACAGAATGCTTGTGTGAGTTTTGCCAAAGCTGTATTGTTCGTCGTATATTTAGACGGGTATCATATCTCCGCCACAAAACCTTAGCAGCGAAAGCCCAGTAGTTCCACCATGACTTGTTTGTTGTACGACAAGTGAAACGGAACTGAAACTGCCTGTTCTAACGCACAGATTTAATTATTATTCTATTTTTTTGCCGCGTGATTTCGAAGGTCTCCTTGGACGCCAGTTACACCTCCGCGCTCAGCCCGCTGTTTTGTTGTGGTGCCGCGTTTTTTCGCAGGTGCTTGTGGCGGTCGACAAGCTTATAAAGTCAAACTTAATTTTTGTCCGAAGTAGACCTACTGTATTTACTGTATTTAGAATCGAAAGCGACAACATTTTGCTTCGATTGCTACAATTCAACTGACTATCATGATGTTCCGCTATTGGAATCGTGACACAATTACTTGTGCGGGAAGTCGTTAATCAGTTTTCCATCATTATTTTCACGGGAGAGGTGTGCTATGGCCCTCGTAGATCTGATATTGATTAGTGACATAGGTAACTGACACTAACCAACACTAACTCGTTAAATTACAGCTGTCGAGCTAAGCACAAAGATATGAGCAACAGTACTTCCTGTAATATTAACATTATTGCTTTTTCTAGTGTAGAAAATGACCAGGCTTTCAACCACATTTTCTTTCTACCGACGCTCTGTAAAAACTTTTCCTTTAACGCCATTTGCTTTAGTAATTTATACCAATCATAGCTACTCACTTTACCAATTCATTTTTGTTCTTGATCTTCATGGTAACAGTCACAAAATACACCTCGTTATGAATAGGGAACAAATCTCAAGTCTCATTTACATTAAACAAACACGTAGGTGTTACCTATGTTTAAAAATAGAATATTTTACTCAACAAATACCTGTATCACACACAAGTAACTAAGGAAACATAAAGGTAAGTACCTCGTAATCCTCAACACGGAGGGAGATCGTAGAAACCAACGTTTTAATAATAAATTCTTAGCACGTCTGTCGGTGTAGTGTAAGTTCCTATTTGAAATATAAGGCAGGTCGTACAACGATAAATGTGTCGGTTGAGAGGAATGCGGAACACGGAGCTGGCCTTAAATAATGTGCAACGTAATGCGTCCTCAGCGGGCAAGGTATGTGGGGAAGACAAAGGCAGAAGTGAATGTGTGCTTAAACTTTAGAATTCGGGAACAAATAGGTACTACTTAGAATTGTTGGTGGGTTTTTCCTGTGAACACATACCATAACATAACGCCTGTTTCCTCCAAAGGATTAGGCAGAGGTATACCTATATTAAAACCCACATTTCGCCAGTTATGTTAAAGTCACATGTGATAGGGCAAACCTATTGCCACCAACCGGGCACAAATCCGGACTATGGGCTGCTACTGAGAAATTTTTCTAATGCAAAAACCCAATAACACTATGCCCGACCTGGAAATTGAACCCAGGACCACGTGTTCAGGAGTAGCACTTATAACTACTAGACCAACGAGGTATTCAAATACAAGTGATTCACTTCACTTGTATTTGAATACCTCGTTGGTTACAGGAGACTTTAATTCAGTCTGATCTGTTGTCAAAACTCGTATTATTATTATTTTTATTGTTATTTTGACCAATTGAATCACAGCAGTCAAAACTAATAATGATTAACGAAATAAAAAAAATAAAAAAAATCAGGTTATATTTATTCCTTTGTGATAATTTCTTTTGGATAAAACATAATTTTTAACTCAAATCTTAGATAACTTGTTTATACCGTCTCTACTATTTTCTATTGAACAAGCAGATATAAAACTTTCCTCCAATCTCTCTCTGGCATCCAGATCATTAATGTATTATTATTTTTATGTAATTTCTCCAGAACATTATATTGCATCCAGATTTAAATACAAGATGGAAGATATAAACATTCCCTGCAATACTGTTTATCAGAGAGTGGCAGACACATTCTTATATTTAAAGCAGGAAGACAAATTAGTCGTACTTTTCTTACGACTGTAGCGCGTTAAAAATCGCAGGCCCGTCATATCTATCCGGTCCGTGATCCTCTGAATGATGGCCTTACTCGCGGTCTTCTTAGGCCCTGGTCTGAAACACAAGTGACAGCTTTTTTACTTGTGAGTAAAAAAGCTGTCACTTGTGTAAGCTGACAAGAAAACCCCTAGCGGAACAGATTGCTTATTAATCTACTTAAAAAAAAAATCATTATTATGGCAGTCTGATTCTGCAATTGATTCTGAATTAAACATTCAGAATCAATTTATAACACAAAGATTAGAAAAAAAATAAAAATTTTGCGACGGTGTGTTTTCAATTTAATTGATAGTTTAATTACGAAAAAAGTAGTTATTTCTGGTTATAATAGATTATGCGTAAAATTTTAATAATACCGTAGTTTGCAAGAGTACTTCATGTCATTTACGTGATTGTCATTAACTAAGTAATTTTGTGAAAATGCATTACAGTAATTACATGCCGCAGTCATAAGCTCATAACATTTAAATTACTTTTATGCAGCACTAGTATCCTTCAGTAAAAAATACAATGGAGTAATCGTATTCCATTACAAGCTCGTTTAATCAACGTCCATTTTCGGGCCAAATGTTGTGGCGCAGTTTAGGAAAGTGCAGTTTTGATGAGCGTTTGTGTCATCATTATCCTAACCTTAACCGGATTTAGTAGGGGTTAGCGCAACATGTGTTTTTCTTCCATACTTCTCTGTTAGTCGTCATGATTGTATGATGCTGAGTAAATTTTGTAATAAAATATTTTTTGAATAATTAATGGTTTAATACTCATACCTGCTGTAGAAAGCGGGCTTTAGTTTTTGTAAAACGTGTAGACAACTACACGTTGTACAAAAACTAAAACCCGCTTTCTCTCTTAACTCGGACAAGGCCCTCGAAAACTGTGCGCACAACTAGGAATAATGAGCGTCATTTTTTTCACGCTTATGCGCATAAATATAGAGGTAAAATGTCGCAGCTTGCGGTACCCAGTCGCGTAATTTTCGCGTAAAAAGATTTGGCGCGCGATCTAGCGTGTAAAGTATGGAATTCGTTTTTTTTTCTCAGGTATTTCTGGCGTACAAGATTTTTTCATAGCATGTATTTATTATAATAAGTACTAGGTGTGGTAACCACTTTTTTGTATAGGTACACAAGGGCAATTCAGAGTAGTTTTTCTGAAGACTTTTCCGTAATATCTTGTAGTTTTGTTAAACGGTATTGTATTCTGTAGATTATATATTTTACTGTTCATATACCTACACACAGTAAAATACATACGACGTATTACAAGGATACTATTATATACCTTTAATCCGTTCGTATTACAACGCAAAACTTTACATCACGCCTGTATTGTCCCGAAGGGTTAGACAGAGGTGTTCCTATAGTACACCCACAGTTCCAGTTATGTTAAAGTCCCACGTTATAGGGGCCAGCTTAATGCCATCAACCGGGCACAGATCCAGACTCCAGCTTGCTACTGAAAAATTCCTGATGGAAAAACCCAATAAAATTTTGCCCGACCTAGGCAAAGGTTAGGCTTTACGACCTCCGATGAAATACCAACCCGTTTTTTTTTCGCAATATAAGTACAGTTAGTTGACTGCACATCAGTGGTAACAGTTTCATGTTGACAGCGACGTGATTATCGTAGTGCGTGTAGTACTGATGTGTGGTTGACTGTACCTTCACCATTATTTCGTTACATTTGCTATGCTAGTAGTTAGTTAGCCAGAAACGAGTATGTTTAGATGGTTTGGTAATATTGAGAGGATGAATGTAGGGCGACTAACAAATTTACAAGGCAGATGTGAGAGGAAACCCCGGCAGGAGCCCTAGAAGCACAAATAATAGTGCTGATGTGCTAGTGTAGACTAGTGGTGATGTTCTTCAGAAAGTTCAGATGCATATTACTCGCAACCGCCTTGCTTGTACGACCGGATTTATGACCGTAAACAAAGCAAAAGCAGTATGTCAGAATCATAGCAGGTGACGTTGTGTAGTTTTACCTACCCTCATGTGAAGACGGTGTGAGGTTACATATCGTCGACCGTAGGTTCAATTGCTGTAAGGGACAAAATACCCAAAATGAGTTGAGTATACAGTTTTGTTCAGAATTTTTCGCTCTATCGAATGGTGAATATAAAAAAATTCTAGCTTAAAAAAAATGTCCCTTACTCTAATGATTTTTGGATCCAAATTTAGAATCAGCCCCATAATAACAATGTATCTGAAAAACTATGCAATATAGGAACTTAAAATGGTGTAATTATCGCCGCCAATCCACTTCAAATAAAGTAAGGGTCTTCCCAATCAACGAATTACCATTACATGGTTTATTTTTTAAGAAAAAATAATAAAACTGGCCTTACACTAATGTCTTTGTTGTCTCAAAAAATAAATATCATCCATACTTTAAATGGATTGCACGAGTTTGGACATAGTTGTCCCTTACCCCAATTTGCATTGTCATACTTTAAGCAGTGTCAACGTTACACCTATTTGAATCGAATTATTGCACTATTACCATCCTTTTCTATCTCACAACGTCTTTCTGTGTGCAAAAGAGAGGATAGTACCAATGCGAAAGCAGCGCGCGGGCATGAAAAAGTGGTATCAGTGCGAGTTCATCTGTCGTTAAAAACAACAAAAATAATGGCTTTTTGGGAAAACGAAGTGCTCTGGCCCCTTGAAACTTTGTAGTAGGGTAGTAGGTTTCAAGGAGCCAGTGTACTTAATTTAGCTAAAAACCATTATTTTTATAAATAAATGATAGAAGGGTTAATTTCCGGACGATAAATATTTTCGAAATTCATTCGGCACTTTTTAGTTGATTTAACAGAATTTTTTTACAAAGTTTCAAGGGGCCAGAACACCAAAAAGCCATTACTTTTGTTATATTTTATAAATAAACAATAGAAGGGGTAGTTTCCGGATGATAAATGTTTTCGAAAATTATTTGGCATTTTGTAGTTGATTTTCCAGAAAATTTTTACAAAGTTTCAAGGGGCCAGAGAACTTAATTTTGCCAAAAAGCCATTATTTTTGTTGTTTTTTTTTATAAATAAGCAATAGAAGGGGTAGTTTCCGGATGATAAATGTTTTCGAAAATCATTCGACACTCTTTAGGTGATTTATCAGAATTTTTTTACAAAGTTTCAAGGGACCAGAGCACTTAGTTTTGCCAAAAAGCCGTTATTTTTTATAAATAAACAATAGAAGGGGTGGTTTCCGCATGAAAAATTTTTTCGAAAATTGTTCGGCTCTATGTAGTTGATTTTCCAGAATTTTTTCACATGGTTTCAAGGGGCCAGAGCACTTAATTTTGCTAAAAACCATTATTTTTTGTTGTTTTTTATAAAATAAGTAATAGAAGTGGTAGTTTCCGGATGATAGATGTTTTCGAAAATCATTCGGCACTCTTTAGTTGATTTATCAGAAATTTTTTACAAAGTTTCAAGGGGCCAGAGAACTTAATTTTGCTAAAAAACCATTATTTTTGTTGTTTTTTATAAATAAACAATAGAAGGGGTAGTTGCCGGATGATAAATATTTTCGAAAATCATTTGGCACTCTTTAGTTGATTTATCAGAAATTTTTTACAAAGTTTCAAGGGGCCAGAGAACTTAATTTTGCTAAAAAACCATTATTTTTGTTGTTTTTTATAAATAAACAATAGAAGGGGTAATTACGGTAGCTGCAGGCGGAGGATTCAAAAAAAACCAATTTACTTATAATGAATTTAATTAAAAAAAGAAATTACAATTATTGATTATTGCTAAAGATTATGACTACGTTCGAGGTTGGAACCGAAGTGCACGTTTCCGATGCCCGGGAACTGGTGGCGCGATGGTTGTCACGTTGCGCGAAGTCAGCATCTCGTGGCCCGTCCTCGTGTCCGTGGCTGATGCAATATGTTGTTCGGTAAAAATGGGGTTAACGCATCGTCAGCGATCTGCCTTTGGTACCATGGTATAACACCTCCCGCCGTAGTTCAGCAATTATTTGAGTACTTTCGTCGAAAATAATGTTGAATAATGATCTGGCGTGTCAGATTGACGCATATTTGAAGTTTCAGCATTGATGTCTTGAGATGTAGTTTGCTTCATTTCAGTTTCTGATGATTCGTTAGTTCGGCGTTTTGCTAGGAGTCTTCGGATGATGATGTAACTACCTAGTGCAGTTGCACTTAATAGGATGGCGTACATTGGTATTGTAGTATGATATAAGGTTGTATCTTGAGGCTTCTTTATATTGATCGGCGACTGTAGCGTTATCTTAGTATTGCTTGCGTGTAGATTTTCCAGGTTAATTGAATTTAGGGTTAGGACTGGTTGCGATGACGATTTCAGATTGGAATTTCGTGGAGGTAAGTCTGTGATCTTGATAACCTGTCCCGTTGCATGGTCATTGTTATTGATGATGGTGAACTCAGGAGTCCGCAGGAAACAGTTATGAGGTAAGACAACTAAGAAGCTCCCTTGCAGATTGGTGTATTCATTTCTTCCGCAGGACGTCTGGACCTTAGTAGGTTTCGGGAACGTGACGATATAATGCCTGTCGTCTAGTTGCTCCAGTGCCCCTCTGGTGAGTATAACAGGGGTAAGGTTGCATGTAGAGTCTATTTTCTGCGTTGTGATCAGCTGTTGAATGCAGTCCACTTGATCTCGAGGTCTGAAGCTAACTTTTATCTCGCAGAGATACCAAGTGCTTGCCTTCGGACATTCTGTCTCCATGTACATGAATTCGTCCTCATGTATTGCAATATAGGAAGAGGATGGTATTAGGATTTCGTGATTTTTATTGGGTACAATAGAAAGTTTGTATAGGTCATAGGTGCTGGGCAAGGCAATCGGTACTTTGAACACTATAACTAAGTTATTACTACTATAATATGAACCCAATTTAATTATATCAAAATATTCCCTTATACTTATGTCTAATATTTCTTCCTTATTATATAAACTACGCACTGTATCTATCATACTTCTTAACGCATTTAGACTAAGCATTGAATGATGCGTACTTTTTGCATGAATAAAAGCTAGAAGATTCTCTATCCTGACTAATTCTTCTGATAAATTTTCTATATTATCTTCCAAAATTAAGAATAACTGTGCCAGATGGGCGTAATTAAGAAGATCTATATTAGTAACTTCAGTGGTATTAATCATTACATTAACTATGTGGGATATATTCTGCTGGTTTTCAATAATGCTTTTTAATACTTTTGAATGCTGTGATATCCAATCCTTGGTTAAACTTATATGCTGATTAAATTGCGACGTAATTTCTTGTTCGTTATCCTGAAGAACTTTAATGGCATTCTCATAACGTACAGCGTCTGTATAATCTAAGTTACCGGAGATGCTTTTAATTACTGAGCCTAGACCGTCTATAAGGCCTCTTTTAACGCGGTTGGAATCGAATGTCTGCAATTGACCTGTAATCTTATCTAACTTACTTTTAAGGTGTGCGATGTGCGGTTCGTACAGGGACCGAGTTTTATTATTTAACTGGGGCTGAATATAATTCAATTGAGTTTTAACTATTGTTACCTTCGATTTAATTTCATCTATATTGATAGTCTGTAAAAAGGAATGATGCTGGGTTATGATCCTTGCAGAACCTAGCTTAAAAGGGAGAAGTCCTGGTCCATTGTCGAGGCTCTCAAGTGTTATCTCTTGAGCAGCTACCGCTTGAAGCGTGTACATCAGTAGTATTCTGTAACAATTGTGCACTGTTAGGCACTCTCTTTAAACGGGATTTGGCGATTGGACCGCGTTTTTTCTTTGTATAGATATGTATTGGGAGATCTGCCAATACTGTATCTTGTGTATACCGGGGTGCTAATTTTTGACGACTAGCCTTGGGATTCTTTATAAATATCTGCTGCTCGGGATTATAACTTTGCTCGGGCTCACGACTCTTATTCAAGTTATTAATAATATCAGTTCTGTCGTTTAAAGAACTTTCGCTTATTAATTCATAGACTTTATTCATTCTAATCCTATGGTTCTGAATATACTGTTGCATTACGTGCTCTGTCGCGTCCATGTCTAATGGATCACGAGGATCAAAGTGTCCGCTTATAAGTTCTAACGGTCTACACTTGGTAAAACTGTGTATGCTGCTGTTATACGCTAGTAAAGCATAAGGCATTAAATTTATAACTGATTCACTACGATTTTGTAATTTTAGTATTCTTAGGTGTTCTAATAAAGTAGAATGGAGACGCTCAACCATCCCATTTTCATTGGGTGTGTGTGCTAATATTTTATGATGGTTTATTTTATGAACTCTTGTAAATTCTGAGAATAACTGGTTTGTGAATTCTGTGCCACGGTCAGTTACTAATGTTAATGGTACTCCGTGGTGAGTACAAAATATTAACAAAGCTTGAACGACACTTATTGCAGTTCCGTCCCTTAAATGGTATGCTTGGGCATACTTTGAAAAGGAATCGATGAATGTGAGGAATTTTTCAGTTTCAGCTGTGAACAGATCGAGATGGATAACTTCAAATGGTTTCGCCGGTGGGGGAACTATGTGCAATTGTTGGTTTATTGGATGACGATCGTATTTACCCTGACCGCAGATGGTACACTCATTAATGTACTTCGCGATGTGTTCTTTCATCTTAGGCCAGAAGTATCGCCGGGACAATGCAAGGTAGCATTCGTTAATACCGCGATGGTTGGTTTTACCTTCGTGATATTTCCGAATTATTTCTTGCTGGCGTAAGTATTCCTTCACATTCTCTAGCTCAATTTTTGTAAGAACAAGATTCATGGATGAGCTCTTGAAATGGTTTTGGATTATTGGGATGATGGAATACATTTCTAAAGGTGGGTTAATTAATATTCCTGTCTTTACTTTAGGATTAACAAATTCTTTGATCGCGTTCACAACGTCTGTTTCGAGGTTAGATTTAGATAATTGTATGGCTGTACGGGTATGGGTGTCAAAAGGTTTTGTTACAACTGTTCTACCTTTGAAGTCACCTACAATCGTGAAATGAATTTGTCTATTGAATTTATTGAGTGGATCGTCTGATATCGGTACTTCTAAAATAGGTTTTTCCGCATCAGTATGAGCTGTAAGGGTCCTAGATTCGTCTAACGTGGGCGGATTAATAGTGGGGTTAGCTATTACGGAACTTGTTTCCTCGTTGCATATTTCTATCCTAGATAAGGCATCAGCGTTAGTGTTTGACTTGCCTTGTTTATAGATTACTGTAAAATTGTACTCGCTTAATTTTAATCGCCATCTCGTTAATCGGCAATTTGGCTCTTTAAGATTCATGACCCATTGGAGAGGCTTATGGTCCGTGATGATTTTAAACTTGCGGCCAAATAAATAAGGGCGGAAATACTTAGTGGCCCATACTATGGCGAGCAACTCTTTTTCAATCGTGCTGTAATTTATCTCACTGGAATTTAATGTACGTGAGGCGTAAGCTATGGGTTTGTCCTGTCCTATCGGACCTTGGGAAAGTACGGCACCGATTGCTAAATTGGATGCATCTGTTGTCAGCACAAATTCCTTATTAAAATCGGGATATTGAAGTATAGGGTCATTAGTTAAAAGGGTTTTACATTTTTCGAAGCAGTTGACATAATTTGTATCGAGAGTGATTTTTGATCCCTTTTTAAGACACTGAGTAAGTGGTTTTGCTAGTCGAGCGAAATCGGGAATAAACTTGCGATAGTACCCGAGTAGACCAAGAAAGCGTTTTATTTCGGTAGCGGTTTTCGGTAATGGATAGTTTTGTATAGCTGATATCTTATCGGGGTTAGGTTTGATGCCGTTTTTACTAATAATATGTCCTAAATAAGCTGTCTCTAACTTTAAAAATTCGCTTTTATCCAATTGGATTTTAAAATTTGACTCCCGTAGCCTTTGGAACACTTTTTCGAGATTGTTCATGTGTTCTTGTAACGAAGTGCTAAATACAACTACGTCATCAAGATAAACCAGACATATTACATTTTGTAGGCCTCTCAGCACATTGTCCATGACTCTCTGAAATGTAGACGGCGAGTTCTTAAGACCCATAGGCATTCTTAAGAATTCGAAGTGTCCGTGCTCAACATTGAACGCTGTTTTCGGTATATCCTCTGTTTTCATCTCGACTTGGTAAAACCCGCTTGCGAGATCTAGGGTGGTGAAGTACTGGCAGTTGCCCAACTTATCTAATATATCCGCGATGTTTGGTATCGGATATTTATCATCGATAGTCTTTTCGTTCAATTTTCGAAAGTCTACGACAATTCGCCATTTTGTTTTACCGGAGGCGTCTGTCTTTTTAGGCACTACCCAAATGGGAGAGCTCCAAGCTGATTGTGAAGGCCTAATTATACCCTGTTCTAACATTTTCCCGATTTGGTTCCTAACTTCCTCTCTATGCACATATGGATACCGATAGCTCTTCGTGTATACGGGTACTTCATCTGTAGTTTTTATGGAATGTTTAATTTGGTTGGTAAATGATAACGGTTCGCCTTCTATATAGAATACGTCCGCATATTGTGCGCACAATGATTCGAGATTTGCGCGTTCTTCTGGGTTTAAATGGCTAGTACGTAGTTTGGAAAGAACGTCTTGAGCGCGTGGCGATAGCTGTTTAGTGCGAGCGCACTCAGCATTATATACTTCGGCACTAACTTGACGATCGACAGAGAATATTAAATCGTTTTGAGTTGTGTTTGTAACTTCTAAAATACCTCGACTATTGCTAACCGACGTAATACATTCACCTATGGTACAGTTACAAATGACCTGTTCCGGTATATAGGCATTTCCATCTTCTATATTTATTGGTAATTTAATTAATTTAGAAGAACGAGCGGGTATTATATCTTCATAAAGATTGACGTTGCGAGAATCATATACCTGAATCGGATTAGTGGCGTGTCTGGTATTTAAGCGCATATTTTTATAGTCTATGGTTGATTCCCATTTACTTAATAAATCTGATCCTATTAAACCGTCAAAGTAATTATGAAACTTATACACGAATAATTTGATATTATCGGACTCATTGAATTCTGGAAAGCACGGTAATGTGATCGAGTTATTGTTTCTGCTAGTCGCGTGGACATTTACGACTTCAAACGGTTCATAGTTTAGCGGCGTAAGCGGAAAATATTTCTGTATAGCCTCAGGGCTAATAAATGACTGATTAGCACCTGTGTCTATCAGTAATTTTAAAGGGGGGTTTGAAATTTGTATAAACGGAAGCTGTCTTTGTGTCTGAATGTTAATCTCTATTTTGGCTTGTCGGATTTCGAATCCGTCCGAAAATCCTCCTTGCTGGTGGATGGCTTAGATTCAGTTATAGGTTCGCTAGTGGCTAACTCATCAACAACAATTAATTGACCATTATTATAATTATCATCGGCACACACAAAGTTATCATTATACTCCGGCTCGATGTAATAGTACTCCGAGCAATCGTAGTAGGGGCCGTATGCATAGTACGGACATTCGTTAAAATTTAACTCGCGAGCTTTAAAGTAATTGCTTGGTGGTGGGTTGCCTGATTTGGTCCAGTCGTGTCCTCTAGCAGGCATGGGTTTGCTGACAAAATGACTTACACCACTCATAGGTGTAGGCTTCTGTGGACCGGGTCCACTTTGCGTATTCACGGGTGCGTTATGCGGAATCATTCTAAATACATTACTCCGATCATTATAATTTGGTGGTAAAGCCCTAAATATCTGCTGAGTACGTGTTGGCCCTCGGTTAGGCTGAGGTGGATTATTATTATTGTTAGGTCTCCATGGCTGTTGAACCAGCATCGGTGGTTGGCGTGAGGGGCCAGGCATGTTAAAATTAATTGGTGCCATGGTGAACGGTTGATTATTTGAGGGTTTAGATTGTGAGCCCGCGGGATTACTAGGTTGTTTTTTACTATCTAGGAAGTTATTATTTCGCTGTTGCAAATATAACGTATTAGTTTCTTCTTGCACGTACTCCAACGCCTTCTCTATAGATACGGGACGCATGCATCGAATACGAGAACCTAGCGGCTCTTTTAATCCGCGCAAGTATGATTGCAGCGTAAGCTTTCTGTAAAGTTCACGCTTCGCTTCTACGGTGGTGGACAGATTATCGTGCAACGTTACGTATGTCATAATGGTACTAAATAGGGTTTGACAATTTTCATAAAATTCTTGTGGCGTACTTTGACCTTGTGTTAATAATGAAAGGTCATTATAAAGCGCAGTTTCGTCGCGTTGATCCGCGAAATTATTAACTAATGCTGTACGAATGCCAATCCAGTCAGTCGGGATACCGTTAGAGTTAATAAATCGGGCGGCTGGACCCGTGACTTTATTTAAAATTCCATTAAGCAAGGCTTGGTTCTCCAGCTCATTTCCCGGATTAGGATTGAGAAATCTTTTAACTAATTGATCACTTAAATTTATAAATCTAGTTAGTGTATTTGGGTTCCCATCGAACTCTGGGAGTAATCGAAGGGATTTAAATATAGCGTCAATTTGGTCTCCTTGAGCCATGGCGCTTGTCTCTTCTATAATATCACTTAGGTCTCTAGCTTGGTCTAACCTACTCTGTCTTACGGCCCTACGGGTACAAGAACCAGATTGCCTAGGATGAAAAATCTTGAAGGATTAACGTAAGACTGGAAAAAGGAAAAGTTACAACTATAGGGAAGCAACACAAGAGTGATTCAAGTGTACTCACAGTTTCATTTCTTGGTGTCTCTGAATCAGCATCGAAGTCTGGATGCACCAGCTGCAGCTTTCCGAGGTTCTGGATACTCGATGAAGGCTTAAAAGCTCAGGCAGCGGCTATGCGGAGCCGACAGGATCGATTTTAGAGTCCTTTACGCGCCGCGCACTGCTTCGAGTATCCTACCGACTGCGCCAATTACGGTAGCTGCAGGCGGAGGATTCAAAAAAAACCAATTTACTTATAATGAATTTAATTAAAAAAAGAAATTACAATTATTGATTATTGCTAAAGATTATGACTACGTTCGAGGTTGGAACCGAAGTGCACGTTTCCGATGCCCGGGAACTGGTGGCGCGATGGTTGTCACGTTGCGCGAAGTCAGCATCTCGTGGCCCGTCCTCGTGTCCGTGGCTGATGCAATATGTTGTTCGGTAAAAATGGGGTTAACGCATCGTCAGCGATCTGCCTTTGGTACCATGGTATAACAGGGTAGTTGCCGGATGATAAATATTTTCGAAAATCATTCGGCACTCTTTAGTTGATTTTCCAGAAATTTTTCAAAAAGTTTCAAGGGGCCAGACCACTTAAATTTGCCAAAAAGCCATAATTTTTGTTGTTTTTTATAAATGTAATCTGATTAAATTGTTCCCTTTTTATTATTTAGATAATCGCTCTATATTTTTTTTTCTAATGCAATAATAACAATATGTTACAATGATATGTCTTATTAATCGTAATTAAGGTTTATTATTCAATATATCTTTCATTATTTCGATTTTTTGCATATAAGAAAGTAGTAGAGCAGCCTTTTCTACTTTTGGAATTCAAACGTTTGGAATTTCAGCTACATGTTTGGTCGGGATTGTGCGCGGTTTTTGCAGCTACTCTTTTATTTGAATAAGAATTCAAAGTAAGTATAGGTAAAATTGTTACCATTTTTTTAATAATTTGATTTTAATAAGATGTTTACTAAAATCAAATTATTAAAATAATGGTAACATAAATAAAACAATTATTAATAAAACAATTTTTATACTATAAAATAAAAATTGTTTTATTCAAACTAATACAAATTTGCTATTACAATGTACAAACATTGCATGTAAGCGACATACAAAAAAGCACACACACGGTTCTAATACATTTTCATGTCTTTTAAATGATTTCTTATAACGATTTCCAAATTTAAGATATCCGTACGTCAAAAGTGTGTACTTCATTTTCTGTCAAAAATCTCTTTACATTGTATTTTTTTCATAAATTTGTTCAACATGTCCTTTACACTATTTTTTCATTAATAGATTGGATCCAACGTAGAGGTCAATTTAATGTAAGGGACAGGACTACAAGATACTTGGGCAGTAAGGGACATTACTAACAAAATACGTTGTTGTAAGGGACATCTATTTTCTTAAATAGCTAACTCATTTAAATAAATGTTACACATGTAGATAGAGCACTAAAATACAAGTTTATGTGTGAAATCAGACCCGAAAAAGGTTAATAACAAAAAAAGTTATGGGCGATTTAGTCCGAAAAAAAACTTTGTCGGCCTCTCCTGAAAAATCGTATTTTGTCCCTTACTGCAATTGAACCTACGGTCGACGATATGTAGTAGATTCTTTTACGCTGTCAGGTGATTGTATCATGAATAAATAAATCAAGCCAGTCAGTCACGAGTATAACCGAACGGTAAAGCCAAAGATATAAAATGTCGATACTCCAGTCATGAATGCGCAATGGATCCGACTTTGGTTTATGTCGCGAACTGTTGACGGAGTTCGTATTATCTACGTTCTCAGTTCACTTCCCCCGCGAGGCTTTATGATTAACATGTGAATTTACTTGTTATGTCTACTTGGATAATTTGCATAATATTTCCTTTTGTATAATATTTAAAAGCTTTATATTATTTATTCGCTCAATCATTAAATCTCTACAACTGTAGATTGCAATACAGAATATTGCGTTTTAAATTTCACCCTAGAGTGTCAGTGGTGTTTGAAGTTAGTTAAATAACCATCGTGGTCAAGGTTTGGCACAGCAGTAGCGGTCATTGACCCACGTACATTTTCTAGCATTTTTTTATATTTGAAAAACTGTAATGAAATCCGTTAACATCCTGAATCAATATATGATAAAAAAATTTAGGTTTAGTGCTCCTGTATATATCCGATGCATCCAAGGCAGGTACCCAAACTACCAATATAACTGTCCAGTAACTCTTTTGAACATGGAGGAGGGAAGAGCTGTTCTCGTATAGCCCGAACGATAGAGGAGAAATCCTGTTCCAGGACATCTAAAAACACGTTTCTTTTATCCCTTTAAATTTTACTAACTTTATGATATTTTTGTTACAGCGGTAATAGAAACACACACTCTATCGCAATTTCAACTGCCTACCTATTACGGCTCATGAAATACAGCCCGCTGACACGCAAACGGACGAACGGATGGCGGAGGCTTAGGAATAGGTTTCCGTTGGTAGCCTACGGGTACGGAACCCTAAAAAGAACAAAGGCCCCTATCGTGTCACAGCCACCATCAACCGTCGCCATTTAAATAAATCGAGATAACGGTAATACCCACATATATTAAAAGTTCGCGAGACAGGAACGAAACCGGTACACTTCCCGCTATCCGAATAAAAATCACATTAAAAACGTGAAACGATCCAACTTTTGTAACTATATCGTTATTTAATACGTATTCGAGGTATTCTTTTTATAAGAGTTATAACAGATATCTGAATAATGATAAAACGAAAAAAAAAAAATGTTTTGATTGTAAATGTTTCGGTCGACGACCTTATGTGGAAAACGATAACCATCACTTGTTATTCATGGTGATAATGCCTACCAGTTTAGATGACAAATTCACTAGATTCTTGTTTTTCCTCATGTCCCCGACCGCCATCACGTAATTACTAATTACTTTACATACATATAGGTGCAAGATCTTCTAACTTAACAGAGTGCTGTGCTGCTGGGGAGTTTTATGCAAACTTCTTCCCACCTGAAGCACTAGGATTTGGTGAAGCGTCTTATGTAATTTTGACGTTCAAAAAGTGCGAGTGAGAGAGTGAGTCTCAGCCAAGTTTGAATATGATTTTTATTTTAGATATAAGGAATATGGCCACGCCTCACAAGCGATTGCAAAGTCTAAGCCCCTTTGTACACGGCTCGGTTTTTTACGGTACGGGCGTAAACCACGCCGTAAAAAAATACGTACAACACTGACGAACCGTGCCTACACACGGCGTATATTCGTAAACCGCGCCGTAGAAAAAAACGTGTCCGTCAACCAGCTCACACAGTGATCGACACAACACTAAGGCCATGTCTACACACACAGGGAATAAACCGTGATTTTTCAAGACAAGAAAAACGTGTGTGTATGACCAAAGACAAGAGACAGTGCCCAAAGAAGCATTGTTATTTCCTCACGAAAAACTTAAAGGAAAACCTATGCTGTCTTTCTTTATACCCAAAAAGTTAAATGGAAAAAGTGTTTCATAAATTAATTCTTACAAACTACTGTTTACATAAATAGGTACTTACCTAAAATACACCCACACTATTGCCCCAAAACTGGGCCTTTAACAGCACCCGTCAAAATACCCCACTTTCTATTCAGCTTCACATGTAAAACTTGTTGGCAGGTATCCGACCCATCAAATATCATATTTATCTACTTATAATAACGCTTCAATAGTTAGTGAACTTCGTGAGCGTGCATAATGATGCGTTACCTTGTTTTTATACGCTATTTGGTTCCGTACAGCAGAAGTTTTAATTCAAAATGTCTTTAATTACTAGGAAAGTGCTTTAGCGTAACGGTTATTGAGTATTTAGATTTTGTATCTTTGGTTTGGTTCGTTTGTGTAAGTATTTCTTTTTCTAGTGTTACATAGCTAGTTCTTATACTACCTGATGGTAATTATTATTATTATTATAGTAAATAGGTTGTACTTCCGAAGGCCAATTTCCGTAATTAAAAACCGACCAAGTGCGTGTCGAACCACGTGCAATGAAGGGTTTCGTGGTTTGGATGAATTTATCCCGTCTATTTATTGTAGTTGAAAAACATGTTCTCCCATAGATTCCAACTGCAAATGTAAGTTGGTCGACTATTACTCGTTAACCCGTTGTGGCACTGAACGAGACACAATTGAAGTTTTACTGTTATTACGTCTGGGGGCGTTTAGTGTCCCACAAAGTGTTAACTTGTAAAACCTACTTAGCTGTGATAGTTTTCCTTTTAACTCTTTTATATATTCTATAGTACTATCGTTAGTTTATCATGTATCCAAAAACCACCATTTAGCTGACAGACACTTGAAATGACTATAGGAAAAATTTGGACTTTAAACCTTAATATTTTTCAAACGGATCCCTGAATCGGAAAATGGTTTTCAGACACTCGAACTCGTTTTGAACGGCCTATACAGCCAGTTGTCGGCGTGATTAATAAATACTCAAGCCATATTACAGCTTTCCAAGCCGCGAGCAGTCAGACGGACGGACATGACGAAACTATAAGGGTTCCTTGTTGACTACATAACACTCAAAACGTTCAAAATTTAGTCGCAATTTCATCTCAGCGACAATCAATGTCAAAAACTTGCCAAAAATTTAGGGAAATAGAGGTATTTCCAGCAGATAGAGATCGGAATGTGTACGTTCTTATAAATACGGAAATTGCCCACAGGTTACTTTACAACGTTTTTCCTCAACCCAGTCTTAAATTACCTACGCAAATAATAAAATCTTTTAGTTTCTTATGATTTCGTTCGCGTATAAACTGGAACCCATTTCTACAACCTAATTGCGTAATACAGTATCACACAATCTAAATCATTTTGAAGAATATTGCTAATCCATTGCTTTATATGTTCGAACAATTTGTCTGCCCAACAACATAAATAACGCAATGAGTTTTGTGGAACTGTCAAAATGAAAGCCATTGCTACTGATAGTGTGTGAGGCAATGACCCCTCTGCACAGTGTGATTCTTGTTTCAAAGCGCAACTGCTGAGCATGAGGTCCTGGGTTCGATTCTCAGGTTTTACCATCTATAATTTCTCAGTAGCAGCCTGGAGTTGGGATGCGGGCCCGGTTGGTGGCAATTGGCTCGCCTCCTGTTACATGGGTCTACGACATAGCTGGCGAGGTATGGGTGCAATACAGATACACCTCTGCCTAACGCTTTGGGGATTACAAGCGTGATGTTATGTTACTCTTTCTTCACAGAACAGTTCAACATGCATAGAAGATAACGTTAGATATCAAATAGGAAGTTGAATATTACACTTCTTGTAACCTGCTGCTTTAAAAGATGTTTGCAAATTAACCACTTATCTAAAACACGACTTCTACTTTTCTTTATTAGCTCCTTCCTGCCACGTACTGTAAACTAAAGGAGCTTCCTTTTATTCGTGTTGGCAACACTGAGGCTCGCGGCGAATTTAATTAGTTGATGGAGTCAGGTGTTGCTAGAGGAAAATAGTACCTAATTATGTTATAACATTTTACGGGGTTAGGATGTGTTACGTAGATGTCTAGTTTTTCTATAGTTTTTAGATATGACAACCTTTCTTTACAGTCGGGTAAAGAGAATTCTAAAACAGAAACACGTAACTTTTGTAGTTGCTACAGGCTCTTATAAATGATTTACAGCCATTTTTGGCTATAGTTCTACAAACTATAGCACAGTAGTTACTCCATTTAGGGTTGATTTTTCGATCGACAGATAATTTTTATTCGTGGAATAAAATTGACGTCTGAAAGTTTTTAGGGTTCCGTAGTCAACAAGGAACCCTTATAGTTTCACCATGTCCGTCTATCGGTCCGACCTTCCGTCCGCAGTTTAACTCAGAGCCTCTTAGTAAAGTAGACAAAGTGGTAAAATAAAATCATGAAAAAAAAATTTTTTAGGGTACCTCTTTGTAAAATCGGGATGTTTTTTTCTCGTCTACGTGGGGTATCGTTGGATAGGTCTTTGAAAAATATGGAGGGTTCGTGAAAACATACATACCTAATTTTCGATTCAGGAATCCTTTTGTGAAATATTAAGCTTTAAATGACTAACTTTTGTTAGAGTCAAGTTGTAAAAATTCAGTGTAAATTGTATATAATGCATGAGAAGGCACCTTCTCATGCTCATCCATGTAACTGGAGAAACCTCGACTCCTGTCATGCAGCATTTCCTAGTTCGCAGTTTGGAAAAAAAAATGTCAATTTCTACTATTACTTTTAAAAGCTCCAACAAAAAATGGTTTCTCAACTCAATAATGATGATCATCTCGTTCACCTGTCGATATTTTTTTGCTCATCAAACCAAGTATCATTCCCAAGATTTATTTTGAATTTTCCTGCTAGGTATTTAATAAGTGTTTCTATGAATGTTAGACACGTGTAAGATTCACCGAAGCATAGTTCAGTCCCAGGATTTCCCGTTAAGTTCCTCTTCTGAGAAAATTCCTTACCATGAGAGCTCGGAAATTAAATATTAAACTATGTAAACTTAGTTGAGTTTGGTTTCCTCTCGATGTTTCTAAAACAAAAGTTTTGCAATTTACGTAAAATATATGGTGACAGGACAAGTTTGGCGTATTTCGTTGAAAATTTTCATAAAATGCCGCATCTTAGAAGATATATTATTTAATTTTCTGGGAAGATTATCTGTAATTTATACTTATTTTAGTCATTTATCCAAACACAAAAATGACTCATCATCGGCCTAGCCTTTTTCCCCAAATATTTTGGGGACGGCTTCCAGTGTAAGCGGATACAGCTGAATACCAGTATTTTACAGGGAGCGACTGTCTATTTGACCCCCACAACCCACTTAGGTACTGGGTAATATGATACCCCTTGGTAATACTGGTTATTAGATTTTGGGTTTCTGATGGCTAGTAGCGACTGTCAAAGACCCACGTATGACAGCTGAAACCTTAACCTTGAGCTTACCGTGCTTTCCGTGGCACGAAGGCGTCTTGTTATGTAAAAATGGTCACACAGTCACGGATCAACAGTGGCAAGCGTAGCTTAACTCACTGAATGAGACACAATAGAAGTTTTATTGTTATAACGTCGAGGAGAGTTTAGTGTCCCGCAAAGTGTTAACCTGATCTATCAACCCGTGCGGCTTTTAGTACTTAGTCACGAGCCCCTTTTTTGGGTGGGAAATTATCAAATAACTTCTCCGGTTTTGTGTCAGAATTTTACTGACTAAAACCCATCAGTGGTCGGTCAGTTGCCTGTGTCACGGGACACGGAAACTCTTTCAGACAACTCGCGACCCTGGCAGGCATCGGCCCTGGCGGATCCCGTCAGTTACTGCTGATATCTCTTTGAGGCGTGCGTGGAACACAACGTGTCGTCGACCTGGGCCTGGTCCTCCCCGGACGATGAATTGCCCATTGCACGCCGTCCGCAAGCCCGCGCCAACGGTGGCCAGGAGTTGGGAGCCACGAGTCCCTCAAAACACAAAAATGACTGCCATACATTATAGGTTACCTATATTTATTATGACTTCGTAGTACAAGAGGAAATTCAGTACATACCTAATACTGATGTAGTAGCAAATGCTAAGAGGTAACAATCCTTTTGCCTTAGAAATACTCAAAAATTTAGATTTTAAGTCATTTCTCACGTCAACTTCAAAATAAAACAAAAAGAATACTACAAAGATTATACCTAACATACACACTGCAAGTTTAAAATAAATAAAAGATTCAGAACAAAGCAAGCAGAAGTACATCAAACAATGGCGTCAAAATGAGTTTGAAGTCGAAATTCCCTCTTTTTGAAGTCTAAAGTCTTTCTTTCTTATCATTTGAAGACCCCGCCAAAGTAATGACATGACAGATCAAAACGGCTGCAACGTATTTTAAATGTCTGAGGGATAACATAGAAAAAATATGCAAAACGTAATTTTAAACGAGGCGCCCCGGAATACGGTACAAATTACGTGAAAACGTCCGTAATTGAGTTTACATATTATATACCTGGCGCTTGGGCTTCGCAGACAGCGGATCAGGAGTATTATTAATTGAAAGTTTTATTAATCGTTTGAACATTAACCAATTTCTTTCTTTTGTTGTAATGAAGAAAATAAAACAATGGAATATTCTTTTGTAAATACGCAAGTATGTGTATTTGTATATTTTTTTCTATTTATTTCTTCTTTTCATTTATAAGGGCTTGTGGCTAAATAATAACAGCCGCAGGGTCGATAGATCAGGTTAAGCTACGCTTGCCGCGAGTGGTCCGTGGATGGGTATCTTTACATACGAAAGCACGTTAAGCTGTTGGTCCCGGCTGTCATTCGTGAATCTTTGAGAGTCGTTATAGGTCGTCAGAGGCCCGAACGTCTGTCAACCATTCGCACCAAGGGGTGTGGTATTACCCAATAACTGGGTTGTGGAAATCAGATAGGCAGTCGCTCTATATAAAATACTGGTTCTTAGCTGCATCTAGTTAGACTGGAAGCCGAGCCCAACATGGTTAAGAAAAGGCTAGGCCGATGCTGGATCTTCTGTTCATCATAATCATTATCACCCAAAGCTCGACTTCACTCACTGCTGGTTATCGGTATCTTCCAGTACCTTACCTATTTTCTTTCTTATTTTATTTATATCTGAATCGGTTATCGGTTATAAATCAAATACTAAATATACTATACTCAAATACTAAATATACTAATTACTAAATATACTACACAAAGATCATCTTTTATTAAAACGAAAAATCTTTTCAATTTTTGCAGCCGCAAAACAAAGCCTTCCATAAAGTCGTGAAACATTTAACGTGTATTTGTGCCGCATCGTCATTCAGTACTGAATTATTTACAGCCCGTTGTTTTAGTGCCCCTATACATGGCCCGACGGTACGAGTAGCGGTTGCTACTTTCACGCGGTGCAGCATGACTGTTGTAAAACGTTTGTTTTGTAGTTTAGTAAGTCTTTGATTGTAGATTTAAGTTTTTCACAGTATTTAGTTACTGTAGGAGAGGTACATACATTAGTAACATAATATATTTCAGATAAAATCTATATTAAAGAAATCGTTTCACGTACTTTTTTTTTACTTTTTGGCTTGTCAGCCAAATCTGCCGCCTTCTTTTTTATTCCTTCCCAATTCGTTTTGGCGTTTATCTTAAAATGATATGCCATTATCTTGTAATTACCAAAAAGGTTGCATGCCACAAACCGATCAGATCATAATCTCTACAGTACTCATGGATTTTTTTTTAAAAACAGGATACTTGTTTAAACATCTTATAGAGATTTTTAAAACAAATGAATTTATCACAGTCAGTTTCTTGATTATTTCTTGATGTTCTTGGCACCTTTCTGCACATTTATTTAGTTTTATTTTCCGGTTTCCCATAAAATATCGTCTTTTCACAACTAGAGCGATAGTGAATCGACAGATTACACGGTAATCGAAACACGATATCACGGCAATTCAGCGCCGAGGCTACATAATTGCTCGTGTAGTGGGGCACTTGTATTCGAAGCTATGATTCATACCGGGCTCATTTTTATTCATAAGGTTTCACCGGTGTACCTTTTTGTATAGTTCAATAGATGACACTCGCTTTTTTCGCATTATTCATTCAAATGTATCTTCGAAATAGAAAACGGAAGAAGTCAGCGTGTTAATTACAGGCTTTTTAAAGTGTTGAAATTAATTACACGTAAAATTGTTGTTTCTTCTTACTTCTTACCAAAATAAAAAAAAATTCCAGTAGATAACTATCAAAATCAAAATATTTTATTTCAAATGAACCTACATGGGCACTTATGAAACGTCAGAAGCTAGGTGCACATTTCCAATTGGTCGTTTCCTATGGAGAAGAGCCGGCAAGAAATTCCACGGCTACTCTTTTAAAAATAATTGGCTTGACCTGACACTATCGAAATATTAAATAAATACTAATTTGGCTTAGCTGTAAACCCTACTAAGTGTCAGGCGATCATCATTGGCAGTTCTCGTAGTATTAGCAAGATAGGTGGTACAACCCTGCCGCCAGATCTCTTCAATGGTACGATAGTTCCTTTTGGTGCTTGCACATTAATTGTACCCTGAACTGGTGGACTCAAGTCGCTAGAGTGCGCTGCGGCCTCTGTACCGTTTGAAAAATTTATTGCCGTCAAGTACGAAGACAATGCTTGTGCAGTCCCTTATTTTCCCTAGCATCGATTATGGTGATGTATGCTACTATGACCTGAATGCAGATCTCTGCCCATACGCCATCGCAGAGAGCTAAGGGCGCTGACCAACTTGTTTTCATTTCATGATTCTCCCTCTTCCCCTGGTTATCTAGCCCCCCACTTTCAGTACATTTGCGCCAACCACAATAGAATAGAAAGATGAAATCTACGTTAATCACACAATCGTCTTCTCCAATCTCCCACTCACCGCATAGACTTCATTCACTCTTCCTTCTTCGTTCAGTCTATCTCTCTGTGGAATGCGCTCCCACAGGAAATCAGGATGGCAACCAACCGATTATAATATCCTTTAAAGTTAAGGTTCGCGAGAACATTCGTAAGAAGCTGGCAGTATCATCACAACGCTAATATTTTCTCATTGTTTGTCTTATTTCTTACTAGCGACCCGCCCCGGCTTCGCACGGGTGCAATGCTGATCACTACATAGTATAAAACAAAGTCGCTTCCCGCTGTCTGTCTGTCTCTATGTATGCTTAGATCTTGAAAACTACGCTACGGATTTTGATGCAGTTTTTTTTATAGATAAAGAGTGATTCAAGAGGAAGGTTTATATGTATAATACATGCATAATATAGTAGAGAAACACTGATAATTTTAGAGCCATTATTTCTCGTAAAAAGTATAGGATAAAAAATGGTTATTGTGGGTTATCCCTAAGAGATAGACATATACCATCCCGGACTTTTTTGTAGAACTTTTTAAGGTGTACAATACTGTGGTACATTATTTTGATCTATCTTGAATGGTTCAGCCAGCGTTTACAATGTAAGCGCAAAAAAATGTGTTTATTTACGACATCACATTAGAAACCTCTAAAATTATCAGTGTTTCTCTACTATATTATGCATGTATTATACATATAAACCTTCCTCTTGAATCACTCTATCTATTAAAAAAAACCGCATCAAAATCCGTTGCGGAGTTTTAAAGATCTAAGCATATATAGGGACAGACAGACAGGGAAGCGACTTTGTTTTATACTATGTAGTGATTAGTATATTCATGTATTTATGCATATTTATTTGTGCTTATATTGTATACTAGCTGTGCCCGCGACTTCGTTCGCGTGGATGACGAAACTGATCAATGAGTTTTTTTGTGTAACGATCAAACATCTTGGTACTGTGTAAAAGTCTCAGACTCTTGCGATAGCACATGAAGTTCGCGATCAGCAGTGAGGCGTATATCCCTTACTGTAAATGTTTCCGAAGAGCGAGATAGTGAGTGACGTTCGCGATCAGCGGTAAGTCGCTCGTTTCGTTGTTCAATTGACTGAGAAGAACGCGAGAGTGCGTGTCGTTCACTATCAGCACTTAATCTCAATTCTCGATCGGCACTGGTTCCGCGTGCTCTTGCTTCAGTCATGCTATCCCGCATGCGGCTTAACCGGGATTCTCGCTCCTCAGCTGATTCTTGTGATCTGGCTAGTCTCATTCGCCTAGCGTGTCTCGATGTAGCAGAAAGAGATGGTCTCTTTCTGGAAGGCATCGTGTTATAAGTATATCCGTATTAAAAATAAAGAAATCTTTAAGACTCTCCTTATAGAAGAGCCCTAACACCTATCGCCTACCTACACTTATTATATGTATATACCAATAAATAAGCAAAATCCCTAAAAACTAATATCTATACGAATGACTAATCCTACCTAAGAGTCATCATCTGCCTAGCCTTTTCCCAACTATGTTGGGGTCGGCTTCCAGTCTAACCGGATGCAGCTGAATCCTACCTAAGAGTACCTACTAAAAATAACCTAGCTACGTTACACACTATCAAATATACTAAATATACTTGAAATTAAAAAAATTACAATCTACCTAAATAAAACTATTTCTGATGATAACTAATCTAAACTCAATAAATAAGCAAAATCCCTAAAAACTAATATCTATACGAATGACTAATCCTACCTAATAGTATTATAAAATAACCTAAAAATATACTACCTATACTTTCAAATTAAAATCTATACCTACGACTTATAAATTAAACCTAAATAACTCTACCTTAAACTATACGGTAGCGATCCGTGGCGGCCGCGTGCCACGCGTGTGCAAGCCAAATTCAACATAACTTAGGGGCGCTGCACACGGCTAAGATACTATAATATTTTATCTTAAGATACAATATCGCTCGCAAAACTATGTATATTTCATTATTACTTGGTGCAGTTGTAACAATGTTCTTAACCCAATTACAGACGTGCTAGAAATGAAAAATTGTAAAGACAAAACAGTCTCCTAAAATCGAATTAAATAATTTCAACTAACACAAATAGTCTCGGGTTACATAAAACAAATTCAGAATACTCGAATTTATAGTCGTCTTGAATTCTGAATTTAGATTTATATATATGTTTTGTATTTAATTACGTTAAAGTTTACCTTTGTTTGATGGTTAGTTCTCAATAGATTTTAATTTGGAGGTCTAATTAATCTGAGATCTGAGAATCCATCTGTAGCGGTATCTACAACGTCACATGCGAACTACACGTCATACTGACGTCACGCAGAATCCTGCATCGCGCAAGCAGTTTACCGCGCAACTAGCGTGTATTATATTAAACGTCCTGACATTAACGTCAGGCAGATTTAATTCCGATCCAGCCTGTCCCTTGCTGCCCTCTCCCAGCGACGCCCTAAGCCGAGGTACGTACCCCACAGGGGGGCCCTTAGCCTGTAGTCGCTTAGTTTTTAAGTTTTTTTAAACTCTGGCTGGAGGCCTTAATTTATTGAGGCATCCACAGGCAAGCTCGGTTAAGTAGTCGACAACCTCATAGGTTGAACTGCGAGATACCATTAAGAAAAAAAAAAAAAAAAAGTCAGGCAGATGCCCACCAGACACGACACCCGTCTGGTGGTCTGGTGGGAGGATTCTCCCTTTTTCTATGGAGGATAAGTGAATTTTACACCCTGTTCCTCATACCTCTATACATCCATCCATTTTTCTCCGGTCATGTCGGATTGCATCCCATTGGACTATGAGAGTGAGGGAAAAGAGAGTGCACCTGTATCGCGCACACACTTGTGCACTGTAATGTCTCCCGCGCCGAAGGCTAGTCTGCGTTGAAATCAGTCGTCATGGCCGAAATACGGTGAAAATAGTATCACAATATGAGTGAAATTTTTTATTGATATTTGCTAGCCTACACTTGTGTGATCGTTTCTAGTATTACACAAGGCCAGACTAAGCTAGCTCAATGGATAAGTTATTGTAAGTAATATCTGAGCACAACTTTCTACGCTCACAATGATTACTGTTTCATCAATTACAAACGTTTCAATAATCTCTGTTACATAATCAATATATTTATTAGTGAGTTGTAGTAAGTCCTTTGAGCGACACTACTTTAAACTGTTAGCATACCAAACTACTATTTACCTACTAATCCACTGCTGAGCAATAGTTTCCCAAAAATGATTCGTAGCCCAATGATGGTATAACTACTACACTTGGGAGCAGCATTGACGGATTTTCTCTCCCCATCTTGATTCTTAACCCTCATACACACGAGCGATATTTTCCCGCGACGATGTTTTATCGCACACTGGATTTTCAACTCTCAGTGTTGAGCCTAGTATTGAGAATACAACAGAATGCATCCCAGCGCGTCAAAAAAATTCACTGTTGGATTTTCAACTCTCGGCGCTAAGCAACGCGTCAAAAGTTCAGTGCGCGATAAAAAAAGTGACGGGGAAATAAGCCCTCGGGCTTACACGCAATTTACTGACACCCACTGAAAGATGTCCCTTTTTTTGATGGGTCAATTTGCTCAAAATCCAAATCCCAAAAATCCGTACAAAATTACATTTTATCTACGTCCGATTCATAAGCCTGAAGGATCTAGGCAACATTAAGGAACCAGAAAAAACGTGAAATACGTGAATTAGCCTCTTTTATAAAGCCTTAGTGTTCCAACATAAATTTTAATATGATTAGACTTCTTGAAAAGCTCTTAGACGAACTAAAGGCATTACAGTGTCCGACTTCTGTTGGTACAGTTGTACAGTAAATTAAGACATTTCGTCTTTTGACTATTTCTGTCGTTCTTAGCAAGTTCCTACATTCTTATAGGATCATTTTTCAAAGGGAAAATTTGCCCTGATTATTTTAATTAAAAAAAACCGGTTTAGCATTCATTCATTTGAGCATCCATATTTCTATTTCAAGTTTCTACTTCCAAAATTATTTTTTTTATTTTGTAGTGTTTTTTGGAAGTCTGTTTTTTATAATAAAGTTTTTTATATTGTGTATTATTAAAATGAAGTTACTTCGAAGATACAACATGTGATGGAGCAATCTTCTCAGTATAAGTCATTAGTGCACTATTGTAGCCTTCTTTTCACTAGCGACAGCGAGGCGCGTGAAAAAACTCCCACCGTAAAGTTGACCCAAACCGCAATGTATCGCAGTTTTTGCTATAATCAAGTTGCCATCACGTTTTTCTTATTTACAAAGAGCATTTTTACCATGACATATTTTTTACACAACTGCATTGTTTTAGGTTACTGCAAGTGTAGGTTTTTGGTACTAGTTTACACATTTTTAAACGAATTTCACGCCAACGTTAATAACTTTGCGGTTCTCCAAGTAATTTAAAAAAAAAAACAGCCCCTCAATCAACGAAAAGCTTCAAAAAATATTTTTTCGGTTCGGTAGCGTCCGTATATTACGCTCATCACGCGGACTGGCAGAAAAAAAATGTTTGGACAAGAAAAACCTGCACACGGAACACGTATATAATATTTTATAAACGTTATTTTAAAGTTATGACCGCTATGAGCACCTTTTGAATCTGCGACTAGGAAATATTTTACGGAATGAGGTCGAAGTGAGGGCTCTGAAGACTGAAGAGCCTTTCAACCGCTTTTAAAACGCGTGCTGGTAATCTGCAAGATGTATTTTATTATATCTTTGGAGCGGGAATTGAAAAGGTATAATTAGGTGTACCCGTTTGTGGAGGTCTTTTGTCTCCATTTAAAAAATTTGTCACCACTTTGCCCCATTATGACAAATCTGAAACTGATTTTCTTTTTCTACTTGGTTCTGTTTCACCGCTGTTCCGACTAATGAATAAATTTCATGAATTTATTTAGCAAAATAGGCTAGCAATTTCTTAAAATTATAACATGTACAGACGCCCGCACATCATGCTACTACAATCTGTCAAATTTCTCTAATAGATTTTCAACTATATCGCTAAAGTATAAGGTTCAAAGTTTATTGGGAAAATTTGACAGTTTCGGGTAGCTTGATGTGCTGGCGTCTGTACAAATATTGTAAATAAAAAGGAGGGAAAATAATCACAGGGTATCAACAAATTCATTCGCATCGCTGTCAACAGAAAAACTGCCCAATAGTATGGCAGCATTGCCACGTTGTATGTCAATGCTGATTCTTTCGCCAAAAAATAGGCTAGCCCTCTGGACATGTGAAGAAACCTAAAAACAATTGAATACATGCCCGGAAAACATTTAAACCTTTCACGACTACAAAGCCACTTTATGTTAACTCTGAAATCAAACAAAGCTCGAGACGAGAACTATGCTTACGTAGGAACTTACAAACAGGGATATATTGGCTTTTTGTCATGCCGCATAGGTCGTAAAGTTCAAGTGTGAGAAAGGGTTATCTGTTCAAACGACGCCCGCGGGAAATAAAATTACATGATCTGTTCGCGGCGGAAAAGAAGCATAGCCATCTGCGAAGGCTCTTACAGATGCAATAATAATTTACTCGAATTGCATGACATTTAAAAAATATCCGGCCAAAATGACCTCGTAAGTTTGACCTAATTCTGACCACTTATTATATAAGCAAGTATATATAAGCAAGACCCTGATTTGTTGAATATACACGTATTTATTCCTTGCTGGAAAAAGCAGCCAAATGCGCAATGGCTTCTGCCTTGCTTCTCCTCCCATGCCATCAAAGCTTTAAATAATCTTCTAATCACCAATCTTGTCCACAGCTAGAAACAAGAGTATTCAACAGCACAGACATCTCCGTCACAAACAGTTCGTGTGACATTGAGGCGTGTGTCATCACAGTCAGGCCTGAGAGAGGGACTGCGAAGTACACGTGCGAAGTCTCCAGCGAAGGACCTCGGTTCGCTGTTGACAAGCGATCAGCGAATATGACACTTGCTGGTGAGTATGCTACCCTAGTAACTTTTGCTTTAGGTCTGAAGATTATCACAGATTATGTAGATTGTGATTTCCTGGACATAAGAATAAACTTATCTTAGACCATGGAAGTGTGCCTAATTCAATCTCGATTGTTTTACGAGAATATAACTAAAATGTATAATATATGGTACCCTAGTACTATAAAAGGAAGAATTTATAATTTCAGCGAACTAACCCAAAAATGATGTCAGGCCAAAAATCATGACCAAACCATAAACTGACAACAATACACATATCAATATACAATAAGAACATAATTTAATATCAATACGCAATCCCACAGATAATAATCCATACGGACAAATATTACGTAATTGGTTTACCGAACATTATCTCATTATGATGAGCCCAATATAATATACCGTCGTTCTACACTGGAGATTATCGTGTGGAAGCCAGAACCTACGATAATGGTACTAGGGAGGCAGGGCGCGGAAATGATATTAAATCTAACATTTCAGATGTAGTTTCCCTTCGACAAAGACGTTTTAAAAGGAAAATGTGGTTTAGGAATACAACAGGAAATGGAATACAAGTGATACGACTGATGGCATATGTTTTTTTTTTTGTCTGAAAGTAGCAGTGTGGCAAGATTTTCAAACATCAACCACATTTTACAAATTAACGTTTGTATGAAATTCCCACCCTATCAAAAAATGCTCTAAATAGTCACAGACATCACATGTTATTATTATTTTGTTCAGTGCGGGAAAATTACAGCTAATATAAACAGTGTTCTTAAACAATATACAGTTGAAGGCCATTTATACGATTCCATTGATAAACACTTACTCGTAAAACAAAAAAGACAACAAAAAAGGTCGGTACAAAATACCTATAACATAAATTAGAAAATAAAATTACACGATCGACTAATACAAACTAAAAAGCACACACAAACAATTAATTTTCCGTAAAGAAGCTATTTACCAACAAATGCTTAAGACGAGAAACACTGGTATTGAATATTATCCAAATCATGTTCACTAGTCAGTTTATTAAATTTGTTAGTTAACATGTTAAAAAACAGCATGTTTGTTCAACATAAAACCAAAAGAAAATTATAAAACAGCACACATTTTTGTCGAGTATGCAAAGTAAACAACGTACAAGATAGTTTTGACAAATCTATTACGTTCCCAACCTTTATTTCTGGTATGTTTATAGCTGACAGCAATTTTGGATATTGCAGTAGTTTGGTCTAGTTTTTCACACATACAGTAAATAAAAAATCTTTGAAATGCAATCATTTATTTTTTTTTATACATATCTATGAATATCGTGAATGTAAGAATACAATAGAACTAGCTGAGTCCCACGGTTTCACCAGCATAAGTCTCGATCCCATGAGAATACAGGGATAAAAATATTCTATGTCCTATTCCAGGGCATAGTCTAACTATGAACCAAATTTCATCCAAATTCGTTCAGTCACCCTAGCGTGAAAGTGTAACAAACAAACAAACAACAAAAATCAAATCTTTCCTCTTTATAATACTAGTTTAGGTGGATACCTATAGTAGGTATAAGTAAGCCTACCCAAAATATATTGGATATCCCTCGTTAGGCTCGTAACAATAAAATAACCGGCTGAGTTAAAAGTTAGGGCAAGGGTTTCTCTACAAGCCGTCCACTTTAGTATTGATTATTTGGTTATACCCCCAGTTTCATAACTTGTAAAACGATAAAGATGGAATATTTGGTTGTGTTCTTTACGTTTTATTATGTATATACCATAAGTATGTGCAGTAAAATCCTAGTCTTCAATATTAATATATATAAAATATATTTGTTTATTTATTTATTTCTCCACTTAAATCTACCATTACTGGATAACCCAATTCGGTAAATGCGGTTATCCTAACTTATATTTAATCATACTGAGATGTAAACTTATTATAAACAATGCATTCCTTGAGAATTCACTCAGATAACAACAGAATAAGTCCGTCTCACTCGCTATCAGGATGAGTGTGCGGAGTCCATGTGCCGGCGGTGCCTCCCTTAAAAGGTCTCGGAAATACAAAACTATTGATAATTATGTAATTACTCGTAAATCATGATGATTAGACCATGACTAACTTGCATTTAGAACAATGAAGCTGTAATTACAATGATACAACTACATTAGCCGTCAAACTTATAGCCCTTGGGCCGTCAAACTCCGCCCAGACGTGTTCTCGAGTGGAGTAAACGTAGGACCACCCCCCCTCAGGCTAGGAGGATTGTTGTAGGTTGACATAGAATAGAAATTTTATTAATTTACTGTCCAGGTAATACAGTAAGCAGGTTCACAGGTTAAGACGACATGAGTAGCTTAGGATACAAGCTACAGCCAGGTTAGAAAGTATTATATGCCAGCGAGCCTCAAACCACAGCTAGTCAAGCTATAGCGAACGAATCCCAGAGTAAAGACTGATGACTCGTGATTTCAGGTGTGGAAGGGCGTGTAGCGTGTGCGCTTGATACGTGTGTAAATATGCGTGTTTTTTTCTCATTCTGATCCATTTAATTCGATGGCGAATACTAAAATTATATTTCTATTTCAAGCTTTGATACAGATAACTATAATGCTATTCTTTTCCACCAGTGATGCCAGAGTATGACCCTTTAATCACGGGTCTACCAACGTTAGTACAAGTTGGAGAGCAGGCGCTGGTCAACTGCACCTCCGACTACTCACTGCCGGCAGCAACCATCGACTGGTTCGTCGATTCGGAGCCTCAAGAGGTAAGGAAAATCTTAATTGTACATAATTAACAGAATAGTATAATCTTAGACCATTGTTGGCCCAGTGGTAGCGGCTGCGATGTAGGTCATGGGTTTGAACCCAAGCAGGCACTTTACTTTGTGTAAATTATTTCATCACCACATTGCTCTCAAAACGGTGAAAGAAAACATCGTGAGGAAACCGACATGTCCTTGAATCAAAAATTCAAAGAGATGTGACATCTATCAATCCGCACTGGGCTCGCGTGGTGGAATATGGCCCGCTTCCTCTCACAGAGAGGAGGCCTCTGTCCCAGCAGTGGGAACATTATGGGCTGATTATGCAATCATCGTTCGGGTTATAAAAAGAGAACACTATTTTCCAATACGGAACGTTCTATGGATGAGTCCGAAGACGTACCCTTGGGGCACGCCTTACGACAGTCAAAAACAAATGAAATCCCAGCAACAACAAGTGCGACATGTGATCAAAGTAATTAGGTAGGTATTATCCTATTTTTCACTTTAAATTACTCCTTTTTCACATACAGAATAGTCAGGTACGTACCTAGTGTGATATACTGATTCTTTAGTATGTCTTCATCTGAAACGTAAGAAATATAAAAAATATATATTCCAATTTCCATTGCCTTTAAATAAAATATTCTGAAAGCCCTAAACCAAACTATAGTAGTATAGTTATAGGTATTTGGCTATAGTCGTCTTACTCCGCAGAATAACGACTTACATTCGTACTTAGCTCTTATCGAATTCCAAATAAATATAGCTCTCAGTTCGTAAAAGTTGAGTTTTCAGGTATAACCACCAGCATGCTATTTATTTTATTGAAAACCTATAGCTATTCTCGTTGAAAGCTGACGATACCTGATGTCAGCCGAATGGCGAATGTTGAAGCTTTATGTTTGCTTTAGAGGGTTTCATACTCAACATCACAGCTTGCAATGTCTTCATGGATTGTTTTTATAAGCTGGCTTACAATTGCTTTGGGTTTTTTATGAATGTGATATAGATTCACCATCATTATCAGTTTTTTCGCTGAATATCATTTTTCCTATTAAATTGGAGACGTTATCCTGATAAGTAGGGAGCAGTGGTGGGAATGGTCCCGACCTACGAGTTGTGGGTCATGGGTTCGAATCCAGACAGGCGGTTTAATTTGTGTAATTAATTTCACTACCATTGCTCTCAAAACAGTGAAGTAAAACATAGTGAGGAAACCATCCTGTCCCTCAACGAGAAGGGTTACTTCACCGTAGGCTACGCGAATGACCATAATAATAAATGGCACCCACGAAAGCACCCTGGGCAACCAATTGCGCCAGGCCCTGAAAATAGTAGAGTTGGTTTAGTAAACATCAACTGTTAGTGAACCCTACAAAAACCGAATTGATTCTATTCACAAAAAGAGGAAAATGACGACACTACAACTACCACGATTCTTTGGTGCTACCCCAAGCCTATCAACTAAAACCAAATACCTAGGCATATTTTCGGACAAAGAGCTGAATTAAGCAAAACACACCAACTACATCACTACAAAAGCCAACATGTCCCTGTGGCAAGAATTGGGGATTAGACCCATGGTCACTTACTGGCTAAACACCACAGTTCTGGTGGCTCAGAACAGATCTGAGCACAGCCCAAAGATACCTCGAAAAGCTGCAGCGGTTCGCTTTTGTGGCAATCACTAGTTGCATGAGAACTACACCCACAGCTGCCCTACATGCTATGTTTGGACTGCCGCCCCTACACTTTATCGTGTGGGAGGAGGTGGCCCTGGCTGCCATCAAGAACCCTGAGCAAAGACTCCAAGGTCAAGTACATACGCTTAAAGGAAAATGCGATCAAACAGCAGCCAATGATGACATCACCCTGCGACAAAGCCCCGAAACAATACTGCTTTCAAAAGCATTGCAACATACCGCTTAAACAAGAGCAGTGCGACTACTCAGGCCTAAAAGAGGTGAGAGTTTACACTGATGGATCAAAGACCGACTTCGGAACTGGAGTTTAACTTCTGGAGGGAGGTAGGCTGGTTGGAATAACTACCGACGGCCGCCGTGGCCCAAGCACAATGGTCCACTTGAAAGACTTAGTGTGGAAACCAGACCCATAACATAGAACATAGAACCGTCCTGTCCTAGAACTGAAAATTCAACGACATGTGACATCTACCAACCTCCACTGGTGGTAGATTATGCCCACTCCCTCTCGAAGATAAGAGGCCTTTGTCCCAGCAGTGGGAACATTATAGGCTGATTATTATTTTTATTATGCCCTGGTATTATGTCCCTCAGATTTCCTTTAAAGACGTTTTCTTTTTATTTCCTTTGAAGACTTTTCCTTTAAAGATTTCTCTTCGGACCTCTGGCACGACAATATGTCGTCTATATAATAAGTAATAAATAACAAAACATCTGTAGTAACAAAATCATTCATCAGACAAAAAGCCTCAGTTCGGACACATTTATCAAACAAATTACACGATCTATTCACGGCTCAAACGACCTGTTGTGCTAGAAATTATTTTAATTTCTCCTCTCTATTGTTGGGCTAACGATTTTTCTTTTCAGAACTCCGTATCGGCGTCTACGTTCGCCTTTTGTCAGTCCCAACGCTCGAAAAGCCGGTATATTTGATTTCGTATAAAAGAATTTGGTGATATATTTTTAAAGCCAGGAGTCCGTTAAAGAGAGGGCTCTCAAGCCTCGACTGCGGTGAGATTTTACTTTAGAAAGGGAGCTACGGAATATTTAATTTCAAATGCAATGTTGTCTATATCTCTCTTCTATCGCGTACTATGTTTAAATCCCTAGCGTATATTTCGTAATACTTACTTTACGCAAATATATCATCTGTCTAGCATTTTCTCAACTTTGTTTAGATCAGCTTTTAGTCTAACCGGTTGCAGCTTTATATTAATATTTTTCTTGGGGTGACTCCGAACCTAAACCTAACTTTGTTATGACCTTCACACCCCTGGTACTGGATAACACGATGACCCTTGGTAAGACTGTTTGTTAAACTTCCGTACTTCTGGCTACTCGTAATATTTTATATTCATTGAATACTTTATTATTCTCCTTTTCTACGACATGACGTATTACGTTGTTACATCATTTGAAATGTCTTAAAAACCTTGTCTTAAGATAGAAATTGTACTCGTGGCATTATACATATTATACATAGACTGCTTCACAAGCTTAACAGTCTTACAAACGTACATAAATAATATAAATCTTATTCTTTACTCCATCTTCTCGTACCTAAGGTATTTTCTAAAATATATATTTTTTTAATCTTTATTTATTTAAAGAGGCTTTTACCTTACTAAGTTACGTCAGTCTCATAATACCCTAATCTATTATTACACGTAATAATGGTACTATTAACACAAATATATTATATATTATTGCGTAAGCAAGGGAGATAGTGATGCAGCAACCATTTCATAAATAAGTTTCACTTCTCCCGAATTAGGTGTAGATAATATCCTAATGAAAGCTCCAACATCATACATAGTAACTTTTAACTCCTGCATCATCGCTATCTCCATTTCCTATTTTTTTTTTTTTTTTACTTCTCTTGTAAGTTTATTTTTCTACCATTGTAATCATTGTCATTCATCTTCATTTAGGTACTATTATAAAAATTTCATTAATTCCGCTGTTTCCTTAACAATTTACTTATCTACATTATTTCGTGAAACTTCTTAATACAATATGGTGATAATTCGTTTGTCTGGAAAATTGATTGTTCTGCTTTAGCAAATATTTACAAGACAACTAGGTATAGAAAATCTTTTGACAGGTTGTCTACTTCTTGTAAATCATAATAATCAATTTTTCTTTGGCTATAACTCGTCACTTCCACTGTGTCAGTATAGTTCAGCTTTTATTGAAACTGAATTCTCAAATACATTCATTATTAATGAATTACTTAAAAAACATAGCTATTCATAACCGTGCGATACGCTTCCGTGCCGAATCGATCATCAATCAATTGTTATCTAAAGAGTCCTTAAAAGGCTGTTGCGAAATCCATAACCCAAATTTTGTCAGTTTAAATAAAAAAGACAACCACCATTCTTCCGATAGCTATTTTCTGTCGAGGGAAAGGCAAATAAGTAATTGGAAACGTGTCATTTTCTTTTTTCGTTTTGAATAGCTATGCAGGTCTACTACAACAAACTTACGGAAACTTTTTCTTAGAATAATTGAATTGCAGAAGGTCGGAAAAGGAAAGGCTATCTCAAACAGGAAATATAAACAAACGTAACTTTATAACTGTGGTAAACGTTTGTTAACTTTAAGAAGACAATTCTCAATGGGCTTCAAATAAATTAGATTTTGAAAGTCCGAGAGGAGTCTTATTTCTTGAGTCATAATGTTCATGTTTTTGTTGCGATCAATTTCATTGTCGTGCAAAATAAACAATTGTTTATTTTGCACGACAAGGGGTCTTGAAAGCAATTCATATTTGTAGAATTTTTCCTCGATGCTCTTACATTATTTTTTAGTTATATAGGTCACCTAAGTTAGAATTAGGTTTATCCTACGTGGCTCGTTTTGTAAGTCAGGCTCTTAACCTAAAGTAATCCAGGCCATTTTGCGCAGACCATTGCCAGTAACAACAATGTAATTAAGATTGATAGATAACCTTTGTCTGAACTTTTCAAAAGAGACTTTCGTTTTGTGAATGAACTTTTCATGAAATGTTAAACATTGAAGATTAACAAATTTTACAGCAGTTTTTTTTAATCCTACTTACCACTTATTTTATTTCTTATATGAAATTTTTGCAATATTTTAAAAACAAAATTCTCAAACTCCAAATTCCAAACTTCAAAAGTACGTTTTGATGCGCTATAACATACATATATGTGTCTATTAAAATACTTCGCTCTCGAAACTTCATTCCCTCTAATGTATTTATCTCCTGGTTTGTGTTGTGCACAATCAAGTTAGGTGTACTAACTCAGCCTGGGTCTAGACCTAACCTGATTAGCTACCTATCTCCGCTGGTGACGTAAGATTATGGACACGTCGTGAACTGAGTTTATGTGTGATTCTGTTATAAGGTTTATTTGTGGTGTGGGTTGGATTAAATTGTATAAAGCTTTGCTGCTTATCAGAATTTTGATAGCTATTTTATTTATTGTCTCCCATTTCTCTATTATTATTTCTAGTGAGTGAAGTTTCAGTTTTATTGCTGATTAATTTTTTTATTGGTTAGAATGTCCGCAAATGTAATTGCAGTTTCGGCGAATTTCATTTTCAGCTGATAAAATGGGACATTATTACCAAAAATGTGCCAACGGCAATTCGTTTGATGCAAGATATTACTAAGCCAACATTACGGTACATTAATCGTACGACTCCTTCACAATGCACTTCCTCCTTTCCCTCCATTAGTAGCACAGTAAGTACATACTTTTGCTAAGCACTCGCGTGTACATTCCACACTCACAATTTATCATTCTTGAAATTAAAACAGTAAGCTACGCGGTGTATCATCAATCTTACAAAAGTAAGGATATACAAACCCACGCCGAAAGTCTCGACAGCCAGCCACAATGCAAAACAAATAACACATGCAATTTAATCCAGTTTCCGGCTCCCGTTCTCAACCCTCTTTGATTGAGGTCTGTCGTAATATATATATGTCTGAGACCCTATATCATAAATTTTTATGCTCGTCACATCTTCAGCCAATTTTAGGAGTTCACATTCAAATGTACTTACATTTGAATGTGAACTCCTATGTGTTTGTCATTGATCGACGGATAGAATTGGTTTAAGTTATATGTGATGAGTCGCGGCGTCTTCGCTCGCGCACAGAATTTTGATACGCGGATTTTCGTCTCAAAGTGCGGGAATTTCAAAGTCACCGACAGCACATCGATTTGTCACGATCCTCTGAAAGGTGATGTTCAAAGACTGGAAAATATCTGAATATTTTTTCTTAGAAATTTTAGCGGAGATGGTATTTTTTTTGCTTTTAGGGACCTCATCCGTCATCATTAGACTGTATTTTCTGTTATTCATTTTTATATTACTTAACGTGTACTGACGGGCCGGATCTATATTAATACGTTGCTTGCGTAAAGTGTTTTTTTTTTTTTTTTTTTGATAATTAATGCTAAAAACGGAAGCCGTTAAAACCGCGGCCATTTTGAAGAAGTAATAGCATGGATGAAGTTGAAATTGTTTTATCGCACTAATCTGTTTTACCAATATGTGTGTGCATACACACGAGCGACACGCGTCGACCACAGAGGCAACTGCAACGGACGACGCATGTTGGGGGCAGCCGACGACGGTTGCAGTCGCCTCTGTCGTCGACGTGTGTTATTCGTATGTATGAACACTAAGGTACCAGGAAGCCACAAGATTTCCTTATTTCTCTACCTCTAAATTAAGTCTTATTTGCAGCCATATCAAAGAACGAAAATAATTAATTTAATGCAAAACGAAAACCAGTAACTGAAAGTTAATCTGATACTGTTTTTACATGGAAATAGCTCGGGTGTAGTTTGTTTCATAAATTCATGGTACTGAATTGTTGAAAGCATTAGTCATGAAAGTATTTGCTGAAACTTTTAATAGATTCGCATGTTAGTACTCGTATGTGCGAATCGGAAGTGCTTTAAACATTTAATTATTTAGTACTTATCGCTTGTATTCCACGAAGGGGTAAGCAGAAAAATTTGGTTAAGTGCTTTTAGTATTACGTATACTTATACGAGTCATCATCTGCCTAGTCTTTTCCCAACTATGTTGGGGTCGGCTTCCAGTCTAACCGGATGCAGCTGAATACCAGTATTTTACATGGAGCGACTGCCTATCTGACCTCCACAACCCAGTTACTGGGTAATACGATACCCCTAGGTAAGACTGGTTGTCAGACTTTCGGACTTCTGACTATCCGCAACGACTGTCAAAGATCTACGAATGACAGCCGGGTCCAACGGTTTAACGTGCTTTCCGAGGCATGGAGGGGTCTCGGTATAAAGATGGTCACCCGTCCACAGACCAACCGCGGCAAGCGTAGCTTAACCTGATCGATCGACCTGTGCGGCTGTTATTATTTAGCCACGGGCCCCTCATTACGTATATACGAGTACAGTATGGAAACCACTTATATGCAATAAATTATACCACATACTTGTTATCGCCTTTTCTACTTTAATACAAAAACGATATCGCTCGCGAAACAAAATCAGAGGCTCCCTACATTTTGACGAGCAACTTGTTATATGTAGTTTGCATACTGTCCGAGTGGTATTGTGGACGCAAGCACTGCTGCTGAGAATGAGGTCCTGGGTTCGAATCCCGTGTCGGAAAAAGTATTATTGGGTTTTCCATCTGGAACTTGTCAGTGGCAGTCCGAAATCTAGATTTGTACCTGTGCATCGGTGCAACTGTTCCCAGCTCTTCGGGGAACACAGGCGCCATGTTATGTTACAGTATACAGTAATTCATCATTTTTAACCGACTTCAAAAAAAGGAGGAGGTTATCAATCCGGTTTTTCTTTTTTGGTTGGCTAACGAACCGTAATCCGGTCTAGCCATTCTAGAATTCAATAAGCCCAAAAGCCGTTAACGTAATTGTAATTTTATTAATACTACGACTTCCTTTTAAATCAACCAAGAACCGAAAAGTCACAAAAATATAATAAATTCGACGAACCGTCCTCAATTTCACGCCAAAACAACCCCATCAGTCAATGTAACATTAATGAAACAGCCAATCATCAAAAAATCTCATTAATTTTAGAGACCTTTTGTTCTGATTATGAGGGCGCGGCCCCAATAAAGGAAATTAAACTGTACTACGAAAACGATCATGAGGAATTTACTTTTGTACCCTGTAACGGAGCGCTTGTGTTTAATTTATTTAAATGAACTGAAAACAATTAGAAATACGTTCGTCGATGGCGGCTCAGAAAGTGTGCCGCTGTGCCGGACATCAGACTCTAACTCATTAGTTGGGGAATTGTTGCCTTATTCGGCTCAGCGTCCAGTGAACCGGTAAAACGGAATTTTGTTATTTTTCCGCCTTTTCCTAATAGAGCTATAGTGTAGGTTTGGGCTTTGAAGGAGGAAGCCAACCGGAAAATCAATTTAGAGATAACAATTAAAACGTATCTCGGTTTCTTCATGTTTATTGTAAGTTGATCAGTTGTGGGTTGTGATCTACATCGCCACATGTGAACTACGCATCACACTAAAATCACGCAAAATGTTGCATCGCGCAAGCGAAGTTCACCGCACAACTAGCATAGTTGGGAAGTAGCCCACCAGACACAACACGCGTCTGATTGGAACCCTTTTCTATAGAGGATGAGTGATAAAAGATTTTGTTTCTGTAAAGAGGTTTGTACACGACAAGTGAACTTATCACCCTATCCATCATACCCTGTAGGATCACTACTGATCTTTACATCAGACACATGTAACAGTTCAATAACTGTTTATTCAATATTATAGTTGCTTTCAAATGGATGTTTGATTCTTTCCACCGCGGCATCGTGCGGAAACCTGGACTTGGTGTCTATGATACAACATGCAGTGACAAATCGGTAAGATTTTTTTAATATGAGCTGTGTCTTTTGAATTCCAGCTCGGTGGCATGCCAGGCTGATAATATATTATAATAAACGGAAGAGACAAACCAGTCGTTCTATTCTGTTAAAATCTCAACAAGAAAACATATGTAATGTGAGCTGAGTACTGTGTGACAATCCCTAGCTATAACTTCACTAACTAACTTGAAACTATTACTTAAAGCTAACAAAATCACTACTAATGAACGTCTCACTTTAGACAAAGTCGGGCGACTCTTACAAACGTATAATTTGTACTTGGACATGGTCGTCAAATTATTTAATTGAATTAAAGACGTCCGGATGTAAAGTTTACTCAAAGTTCAAGTAAGGGAGGAGATTATGGTTCCGTTGTAAGGGTTCTTAAACTTTACTACAGAATAATGACTGTTTGTTACTCTTCTACTGCCGGGAACACCCCTTTCCCTATAGCATTGATTTCTTACTCCACCAGCTCACTACTTGTAAGGATTTTGGTCAATTATAATCAGGTTTTACAGAAAATTAAACCGGTACGCGGCAAGTTATAGCTCCTCACACAATGTCTAACTAACTTTACTGCTAACTAAGCTAAACGATTTATTCGATCCCAGGAATACTGTACTATTATTGCTTACTCAGTACTTATGTAGGTACTCACTTACTTATGTAGGTAATGTCAGCCAAGTTTTGCATGATTTAAAAAATCCTGGAACTGAGAATATTATTTAGTCATACATTGAAGAGAAATGTTATGTTTTCTCCTTCGTCTAGTCGGTATTCGAGTAGGTATCTGTTAAAGGAACCTTTAAATATTCTTCAACACATCTGTACTTAGAATATTTACTAGCTACACTAGTATTTTAATAAATATTTGGTGTAGCACTGACAAGTAGCTGCCCATTCAGAAAACATTTTATCCAAGACCCTACTTTATCTTAAAAACATTTTATCCTAGACTACTTTTCCTTTTTACGTAATCGAAAGAAAATCCAGACAGATAGACACTTTTATTTCCATTTCTAGGTACTCTTAAAACATCATTACATTTGAATAAAAGTTGTCGGGTGCGTATCGGAATCAGATTAGTGGTGGGCGACGAGGCCACGGACCTGAGCGGACCCGACCAGACCCGAGCGAAACCGAGCGGATCCATTCCTCATGGATGCTATCAGATCCGATAGGACTCAGACAGACGAGTCCTGTGTAACAGATAGGAGTTTTAAAATAAAGTTTCACTTCGTTAGTATAATGCGATGGGTCTTTATCGGGTTTTAATGGGATTGGTCTTTAGGTATTTGCCTGAGGTCCAAGATTATAATTAGCTAATTACTTAACGATTCGTGCTTAGAGAGGGAAGGGATCCGATACTTAACAGTTTCACTTGTTCGCTCAATGAGCTGGTGTATTTGCATTACTGAGCCAAAAATAAAAAATAAAAACTTATTGCAATCTTTGGCTCAATTGAAACCTTAAACACAACAGTTACTAATATTTTCTTTTGGTGCCACTTAATACTCAATCATTTATTGCATTCCAATTTGTGTACTTAGGTGGTTACCACCTATTATTGTTGAGATCATGAAGGACCCTGTCGGCCACAGCAGAATATTAGGAGAGGGACAGTTTTGGAACTTACGTATTCTTAATTTATATATGATGACATTATGATTTTTGTTTATATCAATTTCGAAATAAGTGTATAATAGGTACGAGTAACACATAATTTATGGCTTAAATACTCGTTTATCAGCATTTTTTTGCTAAAAATTGTATGATCTTTTCTTCTTTTTTATGAATAATTCTGACAGTTTGTAGATATGGGATTTGTAGAATACTACTATTTTGATTACATGAGCAAGTAAATTGCACACATATAAGTGGTGACACACTTTAAATACCGTGTACAAGCATACCATTTTTTTTTCCTTAAGCAAAACACCACCATCGCTGCCCACCCCTTCACGGCAACCACATAAACACCTTGACACGTCCCTAAGTGTCCGACAAAGTGCGTCGATGTATGGATCACATTTATTTGCATATAACAGGCACAACCACTGAATACTAACCATTTCCTAAGGGGTCCGGAACGCTACCTGACTGACAATCCTTACCTTTGAATGTGAGCAGAGTTGAATTTTACAGGTATTTTATTTATTTTTTGACCGCCTTTTTGGTTTTGTGGCCTCAAGTATGAGTGCTGAGCAAGGGGTTCTGTGATTGTGTTCTGGGTTCGATCTTTGGGTAGAAGTGTTGTTGGATTTTTCCGTCAGAAATTTCTGAGTAGCAGCCCGGGTTCAGAAAGAGTGCGGAACGCGGAGGACAGGGTGTTGTGGTGCAGCCTGGGAGAGGCCTATATGTCTAGCAGTGGACTGCGAAAGGCTGAGTTGATTGAGCCCAGAGTCTAGATTTGTGACCGCTTTATGGTATTTTAAAAATAACTGCTGAAATGTGGGTGAAGGTTTTCGGGGAGTGCAGGCGTAACATGTAGTATATTATTTTATTTCTTTTCTATTTACATTTCCTTCTCTTTGAGGAAAACGCTTATTACGCTTAATTTACCCTATTGGTTTCATAGGGTAAATTGGGCTTCTAAGGCATTTAACTTGAAAGCCTCCACATCGGCCTAAAATTACACATGTTTTTTTTTAAATTTCAAAGAAACATTTCCGAGCATTCGTAGGCTATTTAATAACCGGCAAGCATTATATTATTGAGCAATACCGAGGGTTGAAATTGTTCGCCCAGCAATTAGGTAGGTCCCATCTGACGAAACTAGGAACTGCGCATGGCAGAATCGTAACTTAACGTCCGAGATACTCGAGGAAGTCGAGGATTTTACATAGTGCAGATGGCCATCGAGTCGAATTAACGCGCCACTACACGGAGGACATCTAAGATATCGACCAGTGCGAGATTAAGGCAGCCCTGAAGCAGCTAAAGAACAACAATGCACCTGAAGATGACGGAATAACGACAGAGCTCCTTAAAGCGGGCGGGGCTCCAGTCCTGAAAGAGCTAGCGAGCCTCTTTAGCTCCGTCATCCAAGAGGGTACAACGCCCGAGGCGTGGAGCAGAGCTGCGGTGCTTTTGTTCTTCAAAAAAGGTGACAAACCCTTGCTGAAGATCTATAAGCCCATCTCACATCTGCACCACGTATACAAGCTATTCTCGAAGGTCGTCACGAACCGTCTCGCCAGGAGACATGACGAGTTCCAGCCGCCAGAACAAGCCGGTTTTCGAAAAGGCTTCAGCACTGTAGACCACATCCATACTGTTCGGCATAAACAGAAGACCGAAGAGTACAATCAGCTGCTCTGTATGGCATTTGTGAACTACGAAAAAGCCTCCGACTCCAACGAAATATGGGCAGTATCGTGACTGACTTGCTAATATTTTTCTCGCTATTGAATAATATTTCTGGTTAAATTTGACTGCCTGTCTGTTCACCTGAAAGATACCTACTTACCCTTCAATGATTTTCCAAAGATCTTGTCGAAATTATGAACGATATGTACGAACAGTTATGTGGGGAACCCTCAAATTTTAAAATATTATACTGCTTAAACATTGAATTTTAGTTACGACTATACAGGATGTAGTGCAGTGCAGTGATTATAGGTTGATTTTGCATACAGGGTGTCAGGTATAAAACAAAAAAATGCGCTTCCATACATTTCGACCGCGTAGGTACTATTTTTTGAAACACTTGATTTTATTTAATAGTCAGCGAAAAATGTCTATGCTCAGGTGTTAAGAATATTGTGCTGAATTCATGGGAACAGCTTGCGCGTCGAAGGCTCAACCGTCCTGTTTAACGTAGCTACGAGTACTTATTATTATTCAGTAAATATTATGTGGCTGCATTGTTCACTATGTCAATATAAACAAACCTCAATCCATTCTGGTACAGATCCTATATGCTACATCTTATCGAGCTTCAATATACTCTATTCAGACATAGTCCAGTATATTCAAAGGCAGAATATGCTTGTCATAAGCCTGTCAAAGGAACTGACCATGTTCTCATTAGCTGGGTTAGAAGCTGTTCCTTTATTCCTGGCACTGTATAAGAAGCTTAGGACTACTATGAAACCGTACCTCTGCAACCTTTTAAGAGATCTGGAATAAGATTTTGTTAGAGTCGAGATGTTTGTTTTTCGTCTGATAAAACTCTCCAACTCTCGCCCTCAAAGCCTCAAGTTGACAAACAATGAAATATGCTCAGAAGTTTAAGTAGTAAATCATTCAATCCAACTCCACAGAAAAAAAAACACTTGCGAAACTACAACACAATAAGATAATTCAATCAGTCGTTTCTCGAAAAATACTGAATGTGGGTCGTGTTGCTAGCTACATAAGTTAGTCGCTTCAGCAAAAGTTTTAAGAGATGAAATTGCCCGTAAGTGCACAGTTTGCCGACAAATAGACACAAAGACTAACTTTCTGTATTCGTCGGCAACAATAATAGCAAACTATTGCGGCTTCAATGAAGTATTTGTAAAGGAAAGTACGGTTTTGTGGTAGATTTTTATGAATTTGTAAGTGCTGGCCCGAGTTGTGTAAGTAAGTAAGAACTTGGTAAATTGATTATATGTTTTGTAAGTTAGAGGGCTACGGAGAATGTGTTCGAGTTTGTGGAGCTTTTAAAAAACTTTTGTGATGACGTCTGCAAAATGCAATTTCAGTTAAAATATGAGCCTATAATCCAGCCCAGCAGCGGACGTCTTTCGGCTAAATAGATAATGATAGTAGGCTATTAAACAAGATACCAAGACGTATTTCTCTTATTCAATTTCAATATTTAGTTACTGTTGCTATCACAGATACTAATGTTACAGATACCTAATAATAGAATACGTTTTAGTCACAACTTTACCATAGGTATCCAATATTTTTGACAAACGCAGCTTTTTCTACTTTTACCAATGATATTTGTAGGTACACACTATTTGTCACTACAACGAAGTCACTCCGCGAAGCCTGTGGAGCCCCCAGGAAGCTTCTGTACTTCTGGGCGGCGCTAGGCTGACTATTTAGCCAGGACACCACGTACACCACGGACCGAATGCGAATCTAAGAGTGGACAAGGAAGTCCACTTACATATGTACATATCCCACTAACAATCTCCTTTTCTTCCACCAGGATCCTTTAATAACGCCGGACACTGTAGTCTCAGGCGCCGACGGCGACGGTCTGCGGGCGTCATGGCGGACCCTGCACGTGTATCCGGACGACTACCCCACGCACCGCGGGTACCTGGCGCTGCGGTGTCGCGCCACGATACCGACGCGGCCACCGCATGTGCGCAGCATGTCTGTCCGGCTGTACGTCGCCGCAAGACCACATATATCTTCGTATATGTTTAGTAAAAATAGTAAGTATTTTTCAAATTTATTTTTTGTTGCATTATCAATTCATCGTACATGTGCGAGTGCGGTGCTCCTGAACAAACCTTGTCCCAAATGTCCGTTCACCTGCATCCTTGACGATCTGAACATCTGATGCCGCGATAAATGTGGCCACCTATTGGGCACAATCGGTATAAGTAACCTAAATGTACCATCGAAATGAGAAGAAGAAGTTGTAAGAAATAGAGCTTCGTTGACACGCAGAAATTCCAAGCAAAAATCGCCAGGCAATTTATTGCACTTATACTGCTCTCAAAACGGTACAGAAAAACATCGTGAGGAAGCCGACATGACCTAGAATAAAAAATTCGAATACATATCCAATCTACCAGCCCGCACTGGGCCTTTCTGGTGAATTATGGCCCACTCTCTCTCGCCGAGAGGAGTCCTGTGTCTCAGCAGTGGGAACATTATGGGCTGGTTATATACGTGTATACACGGTTTACATATACTCAGCCGTGAATCAAAAACTCGAATTAAATGATTTCGAATCACGAAATTATTGTCAACGTGTAAATGATAAGAAAGATAATTTTTGTATTTTTAAGAACTTTCGCAATCTAATCTCAGTCTCAATCTGTCAATAAAACTTGTAAATTACCTACTATTTTGTCAAGTTTTTTAAATTGATTGACGCTGGGATGCGATCGCGACTGGAGTTTGAACGTTTGTTAAATACGAGAATTGATTTCGTCTCTTTTAATTTGTTTTGTGAAATCTTGTGTATTCACACCTCAACAACCGTTCGAATTCGAAGTGATATATTTAGAGAACAATACTCAGCAGGATTGTTCTCTAAATACGTATATAACTTCAAGTTTTAACCTCAAGGGTACGTGTAATTCAATTAATTGTGAGCACGCTTAGTTAAGTAAGTCTATGTTCTACATAGGTTTTGGAACCCTGTTGAAAACAAAAGGACGTTAAAATTATCAAAATTGCGTGTTAAATAACAGTTCATTTATCATACTTTGGTAGTTATTTTTTTGAGTTGTTGCGGTAGTTTTACGTTGTTCTTGACTAACAAGATGATAATTTTAAAGTAGCGTTATAGATGTTTGAGAAACAAGGTGTTAAGTTTACTTATCCTCCATGGAAAAGGGAGGATCCTTCGTCCAGACGGGTGTTATGTCTGGAGGGCTACTGCCCGATGATTGTAGTCGGCTGCTGCCGCACGGCAAACTGCTTGCGAGATGCAGGTTTTTGTGTGACATCAGTCTGATGCGTAGTTTGCATGTAGCGATGGAGAGGCCGTCACAGCGTCTTCAAAGACCCATTGAAAACCATTCTGGCTTTTGCCCCTGCTTTTTGCCGACCGCGGCGAAACCTAAAAGAGTGAAATATTTTGCATCTACTAAAATGGATTTTTCAATAAATCGAGTATTCGCCTAAACTAGAAAGGGCGTTCCACGTCCACAAAGCGAGAACTTTTAGAATGAAGGTTTGGAACCCTTTTGAATGAGTGACGTCACCCCTCACATGTCAATGGATATGGCTACGCATTATCTTATCAACTAAAGTCCGACTTTTAATTAGTTGCAGTAAAATGACACTAATTCTTACTGTAATTTGAATTATGATGACACTTCTTACTGTAATTTGGATAATGATGTCACTTCTTACTGTAATTTCGATATGATTCTGACTAGTGATGTGATTAAAACGCGATGAAACATCGTTTTAATTTAGATATTATTCGAAATTGACCAATTTTGATTTAACCGTAAAGAAGCAAATATTTTTTGTATTGATCGGATTCAAATATATGTTGTAGTTTCAAATCAGCATAAATACATAGTCTACTAAAAATAATTTAATTTCAATTTTTACTCTAAAACTCTTAGTATATTGATTTAAGTAATCATTTTTTAAATAAATTAAAGTTTTCATTCCAGGAACCGGTCGCTAGTTTCCAATACAATTATGTCATTATTGATACGACAAGTATGTCCAACGCCCACAGCCATGTACACTTCACTAAACCAGTTATGTATTACGTCACATTCAGTAGGTTTGCATGTTAACTAGACACATAATAACACAGTTTCAGACATTGACTTATAGCTACTGTAGTGAAATATTTCAGCTGCAGCATATGTAAAAGAGTGGTTACCCAGTGATAACGGCTCCGACTAACGAATTGTAGGTCGTGGGTGCCAAGCCAAGCAGGCATTTCACTTTGTGTGACTTATTTCATCACCACTGCTCTCAAAACAGTGAAGGAAAACATTGAGGACACCGGCATGCCCTAGAACCAAAACATTCGAAGACATGTGATATCTGCCAATCCGCTCTGGGCCCGCGTAGTGGATTACAGCCCACTCCCTCCCATAGAGGCCTGTGTCCCAGCAGTGGAACGCTGATTATGCTGTATATCTAAAACTATACTGCAGCCAGTTCAAAACAATATTTTCCGAAACAATGGTGGGTGTCTGCTTTAACCCGATAAGAGTATGGCAAACACAAACTATACTGCTCAACCAAATCGTATTGTATGTAGGACAAGGATTTTTTTGTGGCCTAAAACTTAATAATATTTAAAAAAAAAATAACTGATAATTATGATTGTAAATGCATGCTTGATCAATCCCTAGTGTCAGGTGGGATGACACTGACAGCTGACGGTGATATGGTTACACAACCGCACTGCTGGGGCATAACGAATTCAGTCGTTAGATTTGAGTGAAATTCAATCTGTTGGAAGACGGTGGATTACTCCGTGATCGACAGATTTGAATTTAATTTTTTTCACAGGTTTGAAGTCATCAGATTTAGGAAGGGTCTTATAGCTCTTCAACAAGTTTTACGACGAACAAACATACAAAGGGTTTTGCAGCTCTATTATTGGTTTATAATTGTTATAATTTTAATTTGTGTCCATTTCTGGGCCAAGCTTGTGTGGGACAAAAATACATCTCCTTTCATTAACAAAGCGGTATGTTTAACCACCAAAGGCAGAAGTAATAACTTTTCGGTTGGATTAAAACCTTTCCCTTTTATTTTAAATCCCAGATTGGTTAACCAAAACATAGCGCGAAATGGGGCCAGAACAGAAAAGATTTTTTATTTTTTTATTAAAAAAATTGGGTCTTATTTTTCTCGTTTATGGAAGAGCTTGCTTTTAACGAAATCCACGGAATCTCGCACAATTTGCGGTATTACGGAAAAATTTAATTTAATAAGGTAAACTCGAAAACATTTAGAGTTGCCCCGGAAGTTACTTTCTGTTGTTAAGTGACGGCTTACTCTCGTTTATGTAAAGAGTAAAAAGGTCTGTATTATTTTTACTTGGAAGCTACCGAAAGACGAGAATGCTCCTAAATTTCTAAAATGAATGCAAACAAATAGATTTGTATTTAAATTGAATAAAGTCACAGTTAAAGTAAAATCATTTATTTCAAATATGTACATTACGTTTGAACCTCAAAATTTACAAAAAAAAAAAAAAAGATTATATTCCCTACAAAAGGAATGGACAAGAAACTCCACCGTTATTACTCTTTTAAAATGTTTTACAGTATTTCGTATAGATTAATTGTAAAGACCTTTTTTGATCCACGAAGTTCTATTCTGGTACAGTTTAGCAGGTCCTTTCCTCTAGGAGTTTGCAGTCTGGGAAGTGAGGGCTCGAGAATGACCTTGCGTGTTTCATGGTCCGTTAGTGTGTATGAGTTATCGGGTTTTCTCAGCGCGCCGAGGGTTCGGTCCTGACCAGTTGATAGGATCTTCCTTACTCTTACTGCTTCATTATTGGTTTCGATGGATTCACCAGAATTTCCACCATGTATCCTTCTGGCTGTTCTGATTTGCTTTTTGTATGTCTATTAGGTCCTTTTGGCATCTCTGAATTTACCAAGTTCGGCGTTCCACCAGGGATTTCTCTCACTGTTGGTTCGTGGCGCTATTAGCTTGTAGCATGCATGGTATGCTTCGGCCACCAAGGGGTGTCGTATTACCCAGCACCTGGGTTATGGAGGTCAGATAGGCAGATGCTACATATAAAATACTTATTATACTTATACTATCCTGTCATCCTGTCTTAATACCTAATATGATTTGAAGTGAGGATGGGGCTAACTGTTATAAAATAAGAATTAGGTTATTTATATGTGACACTAGCTGTGCCCCGCGATTTCACCCGCGTTAATTTGAGGAAAAACCTACTAAAATATATTCCATTACTTTAAGAGTATTACTTAGTACATTACCTTAAGAAGCTATTTTAGGTACATCACGCTATGATCAGTTAGAGTGGAACTATAGTAAAAAATTTCACGGGAACAGGAATAATAAAGGAACGCTGGGAAAAAGTACTAATGTCTTATGACCGGCCGCCTTGCGGAGATATTTTATAACTATGATATCTCCTAAGATCAACTGTTCTCTACATTAAAATCAAATAAAAAATCAATAGTGCTGTTTCCTACATTTATGTTCGCATAACTCGTCAAAATGTAGGGAACAGCAGATTTTTTTTCGCGATTTCAGTTTGGTCCCATAGTAAAAGTTGTTCGTAATGATGACTACAATGACCCCTTAAGAGACTTCGTGTATGAATAGATATATGATACCTTATATATAATTGGTAATCACACTTAATATTATGAAGGCGAAAGTTTGCGAGTGTATGTGTGTGTTTGTATGTTTGTTACTTCTTCACGCTCAAACGGCTGGACCAATTTTAATGAAATTTGGCACACCGATAGTTTATAACCAGGATTAACACACATAATATTTTTATTCTGATATTGTTACGGGATCGAGACTTATGTGGTATATACTGGTAATATAATTTATGTCCTAGTGCGCTAATGGCACTGCATATATCACCAGTATACCCTTTATAAAGCTGTTTTAATAATATTTGCATTTATAACCCAAGTCAAGAGCTATTATTATTTAAATATTGTATAAAATAATGTTTATTTTACCCATTCCAAGCTATCTAAATCAGTTATAAGACCTACCCTTTCAAAATTTTACGGCTACATTAGCGAATCCTCATAGGTACATTTTACCTTATTTTTTATGGGATTCCTACACACACGATTTTCGTACATTATAGCCCATAAAACTACACTCCCCGGTGACAGCGCGAATATAAAACGAAAAAGTTTCGCCAGTGTAATTATCAAGTTGTAAAAATCGCGTTTAACTCACGTCATATGAAAACATTAAATAAATAGATGTAGAAGGTCAATATTTTTGGATGAAGGACATAGTTTTTGTTTATTTTGATTGAGACGCAAGTCGTACACAGAAAAGAAAATAACCAGTGTGTAAACTGTGACCTGAATCCAGCATATTATGAAAAATGTCTACTCAAGAGCTAGACCCCCTAGAGTAGAATTTATCTAAATAAATTTTCGTCGGTAATAAAAAAAAAATCTGCTATTTCATAGAAAAGTGCAACACCTACGCGGTCAAAATGTATGAAACAACTAATATTTTTTTTTTTATAACCGACGAAAAATTTCTGCGCTAGAAACATGCTGAATACATGATTACAGTTTGCGCACTGGTAAAATGTTTTTCTTGTCATCACAGTTGATAAAATCTTCCTGAAAATTGAAACTTCACGAAGGTTCAAACTATTAGATTGGTCTTGACGTGGTGTTGAGAGTTGATTAGATACCTACTGCATAAACTTGTCTCAATTTATAGGGCAACAGAATCAGCCATAACGTCGATAGCACATTGTGAAAATAGAAAGAAAATACGTTTATTTTAAGTACTCGTAGACATGACGCAGACAAAGAACACAAACATAAACAAGAACAAGTTGGGGGAAAGTATGAGTCACATCAATGCAAAACGTCCATCGCTCCGCATAGTGCTACGATCTTATGCGAGACAGAACCCCAGTGCTGGTTGTCTGTAGACATTATATATAACGGTACACGTATCTTCTTCACACATTCACTAAGACGCGTCTGTCACCCACAAAAAGAAGCGCGACGTGAAAAATGCACGGTAAATATACCTTAGCCTTCTGCTTTTTCTTGCCAGTGCTACTGCAGAATTTGTTATGTAAATGAGTTTGGGTTCCGTCCCCGATCGTGACGTATCTGCTGTATGTGACGCGCGCGATATATCCAAATAATATTTAATTTCATTTTCCGCAGATATTAGGAAAATTCATGCCTGAGGGAGCGAAAATCGTGTTTATTCTTCCGATACATCATTATATTTCTGAGTATTTTATAATCAAGTGTATATTCTCCTTGGCTAAAAATAGAAAGCTGTTTTTGCACCTTTTAGCATCTTATCTTATTTTATTTTCTTGAGGTGCATTTAAATTGCTCCGTGCGATATTTTAAAGACATGCACAAAGTATGGACTATTTATTTATTTATTTCTATAACAATTGCTTGCTGCACTTACAGTAAACACCAAAGCGCCCAGCAAGCCAACAACATAACATATAACTAAAAAACTTCATACAAACATTAAACATAGATTTACTGTTATAGATAAATAGGTCACTTCCAGCTCCTGAACAATCAGGGCGCTCAGCAGATTGATCGCCTGGGTTGTGGAAGCATAACGAGCAGTATGGGTACGCAATGTAGGCGCCGCGAACAGGCACCGCAAGGCACAGGCGCGCGACTGCCGCAGCCGGCCCGGAGCAAACAACGAACAGCGAGCTAGTGTAGTTGCATCAACAGCGCACACTTACGTCTCAGGTCCAACGTGTTGACTCCTACCATTCCCACAACAAACAGAGACGGATACAAATAGGAATAATACCCATATTTTTTTATATCGGTATCGAGCAAATTTTCGTTGGACCCGTTTTATCATGACTTTGTATTTTTAACCGACTTCGAAATGAAGGAGTTTATCAATTCGGATGTTTCCATTTTTTTTTTTATTTATGTTCGGGCATAACTCCGTCATAATTATATGGACGGATTTGCAAAATTCTTTTTTTGTTCGATAGAGGTTTATTACGAAATGGTCCCATTTAAATATCCTAAAGATCTGGTGATCAATGAGTCTCGGAGACAGGCAATGGAAATCTTCAATAAATACCAGTAAGACAACCGCGATTGCTGCTATCGCATATCTGTGCATTGTTTACGCAATCGCACAACATAACATCACGTCTGTACCCTATAAACGCAGATGCAGCTTCCTGTCACTGATATTTAAATAGCAAGTAGTGTTATATGAATTTGTTTGGGGTAGGTATAACTAAAAAGTGAAAAATAAAAACATTTTTATAAAAAAAAAAAATCCGACTTCCAAAAAAACACTCCAAAGTGAAAAATAGCTTTAATTTCGGAAGTCGGTGTCAAGAAACAAAAATGCGGAACCAACGACACCGACTTCCCAAAATTAAAGTTATTTTTCACTTTATAGTGTGTTTTTGGAAGTCGGTTGTCTTTTTTTTATAAAAAAAGTTTTTATTGCTCATGGGGATCCCATACCAGCGCATTGTATTCAAGTTTGCTACGTACAAAAGAAATATTAAAGAGTGAGAATAACATGTCTGTCTTTAAACCTACTTGCCTAATACTTAATAAACAATTTGTTCAAAAGCAATTTGCGAGCAACCCACGCCTTCACTTAGGAAATCCTAGATTTTATCTTAAAATTAGGCCTCACGATATTGGCACAGCATATGTTATAAAAAAAACAATTGAGCCTCGAGCTTGGCTCGTTCCCAAAAGAGAAAACTGATAAGCCAGCTGGCCATTTAATCGGTTCAGTAATCGTTTATTGAATAAATATGTCAGAGAAGGTGCTTACACGTCACTATAGCAAAGTTAACGGCATTTTATGAATCATTATCAAAGTAACGGATATATTTTGATGTACTTACCTTGGTACTAAACTTGCCTTTTCCCAACTATATTGGGGTCGCCTTCCTACCCGTATAACCGGATGCAGCTGAATACCAGTATTTATCATGAAGAGGCTGGGTATCGGACATCCACAACCCAGTTACTGGGTAACATGATACCCCTTGCTAAGACTGGTTGTCAGACTTTCAGGCTTCTGACTACCCGCAACAACTGTCAAAGATCTACAAATGACAGCCGGGACCCACGTGCTTTCCGAGGCACGGAGGGGTCTCGATTTGTATGGCTGTTCACCTATGCACGGAATGAGCTCGGCCAGCATTGCTTACCCTTGAAGATCGACCCGCACGGCTGTTATTATTTAGCCACGAGCCCCTCTCCTACTAGTCGTAGCTCCTCTCTTCCCAAGAAGTCGCACCTACTTCCTGATTATAAGTTCTAATAATAGAATAGAATAGAATACTCTTTAATATGTACACCATATAAATTACAGACATAAATAAAGAAATTTTACAAAGGGTGACACAACGGGCGGATAGTTAATGCCAAAATTATAATGAAGTATCCGTTGACCAAGAGTTTGTAATTTCCCCTCTAAACCTTCCTTTGTGAGATAATAGACATTTTACAAACGATTCATAATGATAATATTAAAGTATTTGAAGATAAAAGTTGGGTAAGGGAGAGACACTCAATGAATATCGCAACAACGATCTCAATATTCATGATAGCGTTCTTATGGTATACAGGGTAGTCACCGTGTTAGTTACCCTGTTGTTAAATTGCCAGTCGGTAATTTGACGTATTTCTTCCAGGACGTGACCATGGGACCCATTCGCAACAATTAAGCACCCCATAATGCCTAGGCGAAAACTCATGCGATTCAGGAAATCCAAAATTTTATGTACATATTTTTTTTTTATTCCCCAGAATTTGTGACCAAATATCACTTTTCCCTAAACTCTCAAATTGAATGGCCTTCATTGCCATTCCATTGGGTATCTAATACTTTAACAAACCTTTCGATGTTACCAAATTTTATAAAGCATTAAACAGTTAAAAGTTATAGGAAGAAATTTATTAACCATTTTCATAAATCATCTACGTACATGAACTTTGACGCAAGTTATCTAAAAATGTTAAGAAATTACTTAATCAGCTATGTGACGAGGTAAAAAAACAAGGGTTGAACTTGCAAATTGTTCAAATATTACAAATAATGTGATAATCGAATGAATTACCTGCTTTGTGGTATCCCTTTATCTCCTACAACCCAGCAATCATTCCTACGTTATGTACACAGATCGTCGCGACCAGGTTGCAAGTGGAGACGCCACTTTCGAGTGGTTAGTATTACTCGTAGTCGATGAATTAATCACTGATCACTTGTCATTTGGTTCGCGAAGCCATGGCAGCTAAGAGATGACCAGTCCCTACTGACGGCGCCCGTTGTTGCGAATGACGGCACAGTTGGGAATGTTCACGATGAGTACCGACCTAATGACAAATTTCTAATGATCCCCTTTGTCTCCAGATGCAGTACCGAGCTGTAGTTCCCGGCTGCGCATAGAGACAGCTGTATGGACGTTGTTGTTTTTAGTGAGAAGACAAGTGCCTTCAATTGTGAAGTAAAGTGCTAGTGTATTGTGACATACGGAAAGACGGGTGAGAGCTATGTATTGTGACGTACAGACAGACTAGCGAGTGCTGTGAGTGTTACATATTAAGTTGCGGAGTTTAAGGGGTGTCTGCGTTGGAGAGGTTCGAAGTACTAGCAATGGGGACAGGGAGGATTTTTCAAATAATTCCTCTTTTCTTTTATTTACTGTTTTTGTCAACATTATTACCTGAACCCACTATTTAATAAATATGTAATGAGAAAAAATGAATTAGAGTACAAAACAAAAAAAAAACATTTCAGTTAAATATCCATTTCTGGGCCAAGAGAACGAATCGAAAATTACCAGGTAAATATTTAGGAGATTATTTGTGAAAACGGGCTTCAAATAATTACAATTTGTAGATTTTATTGAAATAGCTAAATAAGTATAATTCGTCAACAACAATGTCGCGTGGCGATAGTAAGTTTAAATCCAACCCAATTGAGCTGCTGCGGTTTACATACTCAAACATATTCCAGTAAATAAGAGCGGTTGGCTTAGTTATTTAAACAGAATAACACCTTAACACTTTGAGTTTAAATATTGTTCTCATCAAATAATAAACTAAACACAAAAAAGATTTTATCAAAAATAAAATTATTTCATTTTGAATTTGGCCTCACGAGACCAAAAATGTTTGCCAGCCAGGCTTAACACAAAATGGATGAGCTTTGACTTGGTTTAGGTATGTTAATTTCTTAAAATCCATGAAGAAATTAATGTAAACATTGCTAGTATTCTTCAAAAAGAAATGTAAATAGATATAGCCAACGCGGACACTTCTACCATACAAGTTATGTAAAAAAAAGTTATTTATATCCTGCTGTGAGATAATCCGTTATAATGTGTAAAGAAATAATATATTTTCATGAGGCTAGTAAAAATACACTTATTTAAATCTGTTTAATATGAGCACGCAAACTCTAACATTCTAAATTAGATAATTTACAAAAAATATATCAAGTCCTTTGCTCAATTGTTATTTATTATATTATGTAATTGTTTTTAAGGGTAGCACTGCTTTCACTTCATAGTTTTATAAGTTTCCTTTGTAATAAATTAATCGGCTTAAAACAAAATTTACTAGTTCTGGAAACATAAAGTAACAGAATTCACTAATTAAACATAAAACGGAAAGTTGTCGAGTCTTATGTAAAAATGGACTCTATCTATCCTTATTTCAGACAAAATTGTTTAAGGACATAGTTATTGTTACAAGGTAAAATTGGTCATTGGAACTACAAAATGCCTCGATTCGGCCTATTTTGCCACATTTTACGTAACAAAATGCCCATAATTATTCTGAGCTCGTATATTATTATGTTGTTTCTTGGATAAGTTGCCAAGCCACATAAAAATGTGGCTGAAGTCTTGCCAGTATCCTAGTTATTACTGTTTAGTTATGTAAGACTACTTGGCTGGGTACCTACTTGTGTTTTTCGCTTAGAATGGTTTTACATGGACTGATAAGTTGTCTATATCTTATCTAGATAGAAACTATAAATTAGGTTAGGTAACAAAAAAATGTATGGCGGGCTTGTCACAATTACGAGTATTAAAACAAATTGGAAAGAACATTTTCTCTAAAAGTCTAGAAAATAAATATGAGCCAAAACATGTATGTATGTAGGTAGTCACGTATTTTATAATGCTAAATACAGACTTATTTTCCAGTAGCATTTTCTCCGCACAACAAGCAACAATCAAAACAAAAAGGCATTTCCGTTCCAGTTACAATGATAGAAATCTAAAACGTATTTCGAGTACACTTGTGCACTTTAAATTCTCCCATTTCAGCAGTTTCTATACACCTATCGTACCATTCCTGAGAAACGGCTTTAAAAGACCACAGTGTCGTGAGACGTGACAACGCTGAGTTGAAAGCAGTGCTGACCTTTGTCGACACCCCACAGACTTGAAGTCGCCTCTAGGTAGACTATAATTGTAAATAAAAATCTTTAGGAACTACGAAGAATCGAGATTAAACTTTCTTTGCAATCCACTGCGTTTTCCAATTACCGTTCTGTTAATTAACTCGTATAAAGCGAGCAATGGACTGCGCAAATTAATTTAGAACTTTTGTGTTTACGATTGCTTTAGGTTGGTATGTTTTGTTAGCGGATGCAAAGTAAACAATGTTATAAATATAAAATTAAGGTATTAAAGTCAACACTGACTCAGTTTGCGGTTGACGACGATGTATTTATGATAAAAGTGAAAACAGACTGTCGTTTGTGGTTTTGTTATGTTGGCACAACTTTGAAGTTTGAAGTCACATTAAGGCCACGGAAACATCTAAAGCAACCACAACACGACTCCGAGGGTAAGAACGATGTGCGTGGTAGAAAGAAACACGGTGTTATTTATTTTTTGGCGATTTTATTGACCACTTTTATTTTAAAAGCGATAATTTATAAAAACATGCATCTATGCGGACAACCTTCATTACCTATAGAGTTTGAGAGCACAACGTTTAACCAATAATGTAAATGTTTTTTTTTTTCGAATTTAGAGTTCGTTCCTTAATAGAAGTTACATTCCATTATTGTTATTTTCCTCAAACTCAAACTCAAAACATTTATTTGAAATAAAACAAGTAATTGCGTAAGACACCAACAGTAGAAATGGATTCCATTTTGACAGTTCAACAACATTCATTGCGTTATTTATGTTGTTGAGCAGACAAATTTTTCGAACATAATGAAGCAATGGATTAGCAATATCTTTCAAAATGATTGAAAGTGTGTTACGCAATTCGGGTGTTGATTTTCCTCACAGAAACTTGTGGTGAGAATAATATTATTATCAATTAATTAAACATGCCAGGCTCTAGTCATTTCAAATGAACTACTTTACCTTTTATTCATAATATAAGCAGTAAAAAAAAAAAAAAGAAAATGAAAAGAAAAATGAAAAGAAAATCCAAATTCACGCGGACATAGACAGACAATTATTTCAAATGTCTGTCATTTTGAAACCGATTGACCTTTCTACCACGCATTAGTATCTAACACAGTTTGATAAATGCTTGTACATGTACATTTTATTTGTAAATATAATTAAGTGGACGTGCCAATTTGTTAATAAGCTACAAATCACGTTATTATTGTTTTAACGCAAATTATTAATTGATGTTTTCATATTTTGCATAAATGTTGTCAATTTTAAATGATGGCGTACTCCCCCGATTGTGTGTCAACATGACTAAACAGATTGAACGAATATAATTGTAGGTATTAATGTAAATTAATCTCAGGGTCTGGTAAAATTTATAATTAAGTTGTTTTACAGCTGTAATTAACTGTATAAATTATAGAAATCGTTTGTTAACACTCGACAATACTTACTCTATTCATGACCTTACTTTACTTTGTGTGTTTTAAATAAGCTCACGAAGACATGAAAGGCAGGAAACATAAACACTAAGAGCTAGTCAAGTTGTTGCATTTCACAGTTACATCAGGTTTATTTGTCAAACTAGCTTTCAAAACGATAGAACGTGTATATAAAGGGTGGCAGGGACCGTGGATTAAAATATTTCGTTGGTAAAAAAAAAAAAAAAATGCTGTTCCATACATTTTTAGCATTAAATTGGGTATTAGATAAAATAAAATAAAAATAATTTATTTCAGACAAAAAGTCCATAGGCAAGAATAGAATAGAATATAATAGAATATATTTATTGTAAAACATGAGTATACATCAAATAATTATGTACAACGCAGGTGGTTCGTAGCAATAATTTTGCTTGTAACTAGTGTTAGTGATTAAAAAGCAAAAGAAGAAGAAACTCTGCTCATCGGTCTCGCAACACGTGGAGCTCAATGAACCTGCTGAGCTGAACAGTATCGGTTCTCTCGCCAAACATCCTTAGGACGCTATTCGGGCTCTCCCGTACTCGTCGTATTGCACTTTTGAAGGAAACAGCGGTATTTATTTTTTATTTTTACGAAGGTTGTTCCTGAATCATGTACTGAGTCCATGGAATCAGGTTGCGCGATGATGTCCCTGCCTCATTGTATATACACAGACACATTTGACGGATTTGACTTTAAACTCAAATCAACAACTTCGTCATACAAAAATACCACTACCATTACTACATAAAAGAACCCACGTATGTATGTACATATGTGGCTACTAACGCCTCCTAAGCATGTGCTGTTGTAGTTTTATTATACATAGTATAATATGAAATTGCCGATAAATACACCCCGGGCGTCATATGGCTAATTGAAAAAGGTGACCTGCCCAGTCACGACTCTTAAACTCAATTGGATGCAGCAGCCCTCAAAGAACCGGAGCCACGTATCTTGCTCTGCATCAGATAATCGATCGGGTTCGTTACCGCGAGCTAAGTCTTAGAAACACGACGGTATCGTATCGAGACTTACTGGTTAATATCTATAAATGGATCTAGGAGTACTTTTTGACAAAAAGGTCACTTTTGTGCCCCATATTGAATATATTATTAAAAAGTCATCAAAAATGTTAGGGTTCCTACTTCGTAACACCAAAGGCTTTCGTAAAAGTAGCACTAAAATAATGTTATATTACAGCCTCGTGCGCAGTGTAATGGAGTATTGCAGTGTTGTGTGGAGACCTCACTATGCCACTCACATGTTGCGTCTGGAAAGGGTACTGAAACGTTTTGTGTGGCATCTAGCCTTTAGTGAGGGGAAATCTAAGCGTCTGCCCTCTTACAAAGCCCGCCTATCCCATTTTAAAATGCAATCGTTATCTATGCGCAGAGATGTAATCGATGCTTTATTTGTTTACAAACTGTTGCACAATAAGATCGACTGCCCCAGTTTAGTGAAGCTCATTAGGTTCCGTGCGCCCTCTAGATATCCTAGGAATAAAATAACACCCCTGTGTCCACCACCTCGAAGGTCTGTGCTTGGTGCGAATTCTCCAATACCTAGATTGTGCAAAATCATTAATGGCCGCAGTGACATAGTAGATGTACACCACGACAATATTAATAAATTTATACGAGCTTTTGTAATTAATAATCCAATGTAGATTTAATTTCATTTTTTTTCTTTTCTATTATTTTCAATTGCAATCTGTTTATTCTTTTAATTTAATTTTCTTATTTATAATTCATAGTAATTTAAATTGTATTAATTAATTAATTAATCAATCATACAATAATTATAATTTAGTGAGACATTTTAATGCCAATGTTTATTGATTTCATTGTTAATTTTCTTTATATTATTTTATATTTTTGATTTTTTTTGTATGTTATTAACTTTTTATGTATGTTATTTAAAGCCGTTTTTTTTATTCTTTGTGCATGTGGTGTTAACCTTTAATTAATTGTTGCACTTGTAAATGTTACCCTAGTAATTAAGTTAGAAATGAATGTGTAAACAATTGTTGGTTAACCTAAATAAATAAATAAATAAATATTTAAATGTAAAGGATTACCTTGGCTACCCAAGCACCCATAAGTATTTAGTGGTCTTTTGGACATATTGTTATACAGTTCGTGTTTACACAACCAAATAAAGATGATATCAAACGCTTCACTTGAGTGAATGTTTATTCTTGTTTCGATTCCCGTTCACATGACGGCGACAAAATGACATAGAAATTAACGTTCATCTGCTTATTTAATTACATCAATCGATCATTCGGTTGGCAAGTGGAAGATGCTTAGTGCTGAAATCCAAATATATTAACTTGACGTTGATTCGAGAAAAGAAAAACAATAGGTACTTTTATTTATTCTACAGTCTTGTATTCATCTCACATATAGTTAATACTAAGAAAATGAATTTAAATAGACCGTTCCTTCTTACAATTATACCAATTCTAAGAAAATCTATAAATAACGGCGTTGTTTCTAAAACATTTATCTTAAGAATTAATTACATTTTGGGCTTTGCCTTGTTTTATTATATATTATAAATACAATGTGTTTTTGTTTTAATTTATTAGACATGTTTGTCTTGTCATAAATGTCATAAATGTTATCCAGTAATGTGTTGTGGGGTCAGATATTCAGTCGCTCTATGCAAAATACTGGTATTCAGCTGCATCCGGTTAGACTGGAAGCTAACCCCAACATAATTGGGAAAAGGCAGGCAGATGATGTTTTGTCGTGTCATTTCTACATTTTAACAACTTACATTAAAAATTGAAATAAAGGTCTAACAAAACTATGTCACAAAAATCGTAGGGAGTACGCCAGACGTTATAAAAATACATTGTATATTGTACAGAATAAATTGAAATGTCTGAATGTCATTATTAAAAACGATTCCAGTATATGATTGTGTTATTTGAACCCCGACGTATACAGTTTATATTAAAAGTTGGCAGATTGTATATCGCCAATTTATTTTGATTCGACGTAAACTAGACTCGCCTGGGAGCACATGTCAATTGATGGGACATTTTTTGATAGTTTCAATTTTGTTTTAACAACTGCTACTACTGTTGAAACGAGATTTTTATTTACTAAGGGAGTAGATCAATAAACATCTGGTGAAATAAAAGAAAAGATTTATTTGAGGAATATAAATGGTTTATTTATCAACCAACAATGACTACAAGTACAGACTGATGCTGTTACTACTGGCCTTAGCAAAAGGGCCTTCATCATTTAGAAGAAAAATATTGGTAATTCCTCTCTTAAAAGATGCAAACATCTAAAAGAATCAACGGCTACTTTGTGATAAAACTTTTGTAAATAATGAAAAAGAGTTAAATAGTTACCTACAGAACATTCGATCTTCAAAAACAGCACAATGTCACACTATTAGATGACACGTGGAAATAAGATGGCATGTCGTAATTATCCAGAGTGAAAAAGAGATAAGACAAAGAAAACTTGGCTAAAAAGCCAATTTTTCTAATAATGTGACACTGTGCCGTTTTTGAAGCTCGAATATTGGGTAGGTAACCTATCTACGTATTTTTATGGTTTCGTAATCAACAAGGAAACATTATAGTTTCGCCATGTCCGTTTGTCCGTCCGTCCGTCCGCAGCTTAGCTCAGAGACTCTTAGTACTAGAAAGCTGTAATTTGTCATGGATATACATTTTAATTACGCCGACAAAGTTACAAAATAAAATCATGAAAAAATCATTTTTTAGGGTGCTTCCTGTACACGTAAAGTAGGGATGTTTTTTTTTCTCGTCTACCCCATAGTGTGGGGTATAGTTGGATAGCTCTTTCAAAAATATTGCGGGCTTGCCAAAACAATTTTCCGATTTAGGGATCCGTTTGTGAAATATTATGCTTTAAAGTGAAGTGTATCTCCCCCGCCAGCTAAATGTTGTTTTTGGATATGTAAAAAAAATCACGGTAGCTGTGATAGTTTTCCTTTTAACTTCGTTATATATGCTATAACGAAGTTAAAAGGAAAACTATCACAGGTAAGTAGGCTTTACAAGTTTACGAGTAATAATCGACCAACTTACATTTGCAGTTGCAACGTATGCGAGAATATGATTTTCAACTACAATGTTAAGTTTGTTCATTGGATAAATTCATTCCAACTACGGAACCCTTCATTGTGCTTGGTCCGACACGCACTGGGCCGGTTGTCACTTATAATATAACTGGTTGGAAATATTAAACAGTCTTCTATTTCGAGTTTCCACTAAAAATACGTAGACAGGAGATACATTTTCACTTAATATAATATCGACGGCGGTGCCGCCACACTTGAAGACGGAACACCTGTCGTGTCTCCTTAGTTTGCTGGCGTAAGTGTGAATTTTATATGAAATTATGTCGCGTCATGTGACGGCTCTTGCCAGCGCAAATATTTTATGTGAGAAAACATGTTTTCTTTGCGTGTACTATGGAGTCTGTAGACTATTTTTATGCTGATGATTTTTAGGTGAAGCTGTTTTAAAGAATGTTATAATGCCATAATATAATCTCATAAATGACTAGCTTTAATAGTAATAACAAAAAACGTCCTTGTGAAAATACGTTCTTGTTCATTTAATTATTTTTACAAGTAACTATGTATGTCTAGCAGCACGTAAACATAGAAAGAAAAAAAAAAGATGGAAAGAAACATACGTTTATTGGCATTACAGCAAAAAAAAATAAGTTATTTTAAAAGTACAGATTTGAAAAGCAATAAAAATATCAAAAGATCTTTTTGTATTTTCCGAAGTTTTCCCCTCTATCAATATTTAGGATGGACAGGTTTTATAAAGACTACAAATATTTGCGTAGAAAGGGATTCCATTTTATTTGCATATACTCACTGTATACTCGTCTCAAGTGTTTGGCAAGGATGGTGGGCCTCTCAGTGAGTTGGAAAATTCTTGCGATGTGTACTATAAACTTAGAAGATCGGTTAATATAAGATAGGTATACTATTATTATTAATATTAGAAGGAGTTGATAGCAATGGAATTTTGAAGACTGGATAAAGTTATGGTCTAAGAACGGATAACGTGACGGTTGACAGGGGAGAATGAAAGAAAGAAACATGTTGAACCGACCCCAAGTAACATGGAACAAGGGCAAGAAGATGGTAGGATGAGATGGAGATAGCGGAACACAAAATGGACTCCTTAAACAAATTTAGTCCTTAGCAGACCTGTACAGAGAGAGGTGCAAAGGAAGTAGCTCTCCCTGACTATCTACGCCACGAAGCCGCTGCGCCGACGCGACTTAGCAGTGAGCACTCTCTTACAGCAAAAGATTGCCAGCCGATCTGCAGTGGTAGGGTCTTTGCCAAGCAGTTGTTAGTTATTCAAATCATGACACTAGTACCTAGGCTATTAACAAAATATCCTAGTGGCCTCATTTCATCAGTACAATAGCAAGGCGCAGTGATGACAGGTGGAGTAAGGCAGTGACCGAGTGGCGTCCAAGGACTGGAGACGAAGTCTCAGTCGTCCAGCATCGAGATGGGCTGACGAAATTGTTAACATCGCGAGTAGAACCTGGATGAGGCTAGCACAGGGGCGTGGATATTGTCACATGAAAAGAGAGGCCTATGCTTGGAGCAGTGGGTGAAGTCGGGCTGTGGACGATGACGACGATGACAATAGCTAAACATAATAGTAGGTAACGATTTCCCAACAGCATTCATGTTTTTTTTTTACAGCATTCATTTTTGTTTTATGGATCTCAAACCTGTAAAAACCAATGATTTCTTGGTTTTACAAAAAAGGTTAAAAAGTAAGAAAGTAAGTATACCGAATAACTCAAGCATAAGTCCCAACCTTATCACAACTAACTTTAAGCTCGTTGTAACTTCTGATTTAATACTTTAAGTTTGTTACTTACATCACTCGGCTGCAAAACTACAAGCTTGGGGTTGTATTTTCTTGGTTTTTATAAGACGCAACCATATATTTTTTAATACTAATATCCTTGTTTGATCCCTGTGTTGATTTGCCGATTCCTTCAATTCCTTCTGTTAATAGCTCCTTCATACCGTGTAAACAAATTGTAAACAATGATATTGTAATATTTTGTGATGAGATTGGAAAGGACTTAGGTCACTTGTTGACAGATGAATATCCAGGACACTCTGTAATAAATTACTGTATGCCTGGTTGTTCTTTATTTGATATTATGAAAGAAATTATTAAATGTAACTTTAAGCCGGAAACAACTTTATTAATTTTTATGGGAAATAGGGGAAATTTAAATAAAGGAGAATTGCTCCAATATCATAGAACATTGTGCAACCTTAGTTTAAGAAAAATTGTGTTATTTACATTCCCTTATAGTAACAGTTTGCCACAGGAAGAAAATAGGTTAAGATATGATATAAACATGACATTGCATAATTTAACTTACAATGATAAGCTAATTCATTTAATTGACACGAACTATTATATTAATAGTAATTTATATTTGACAAAAGATAGATACAATCGTGTTATGTACTATCTTTCTACCTATCTCAAAAGACAGATAGCTATGTCGCTATCATATTTTTGTTCTATTTCAGCCAAAAATTTGGCTAATCAAATTGCTCCTTTTGAGCAATGCAAAGACATTTTAAACTGTTCTGTCAATAATTTGCTCAAAATTAATGACATTAATCATCATTTAAATTAGAAATTAGGACAATAGAGGCAACCTCTAGCAAAAATGGAACTAAGGCAATTAATAACTCAAATGAAAGTGTAAAAAAATTAAACAGTATCAATCTGGTGCATCAGAACATTCAAGGTTTTTTAAACAAAGACTTAGAAGTAGAATTATTCCTGAATTGTTATAATGTAGATATTCTTTGTATGACAGAACATTGGCTTAAAAGCCACCAGTTCATGTTCAATTTTAGTAATCACCAGGTTGGTAGTTCATTCAGCAGAGTAAATGCTATACATGGTGGCTCATTAATTTTAGTACATAACCAGCTAAAATTTAAGGACCGAAAGGACATTGTGAGCCTCTCTGTTGAGCGGACAATTGAAATAGCCTGTATAGAATTGGAGCAGTTCATTATATTAAGTGTATACAGACCTCCTTCAGGATTGTATGATTGTTTTGAAAAGGTTATGGATGAAGTGTTGCACAAAATCTGTAATACAAACAAGTCCATCATCACTTGCGGTGATTTCAATGTTAATTTGTTAGAAAATTCTGGGTTAAGTACTAAAATCATAAGTTTGTTTCAGTCATACAATCTTGTTAACCTATTTTTGGAGCCCTCTAGAATAACTCCTACTAGTGCCACATGCCTAGATAACATTTATACAGATATTATACCAAACCACAAAGAAATGATTAATTTAATAGACTCAGATCATTGCGGACAGCTGATCACTATTACAAATCAAAACAAAAAAGTTATTAAAAAAGATATCACTGTTAACCCAAAAACAACTAAACGCTTAGAAACATTTAAAACTAAACTCTTAAGTAAATTACCACTTCTGTTGACTAATGATGACCCTAACAAACAATATAATGATTTTTTTAATATGTATTGCAGACAATTTGATAAAACATTCATTCCAAAGACATTATCAGTCAATAGTAACGCTTCCTTCAGTGACTGGGCCACCATTGGTATACATAAAAGTAGAAAAAGACTTTATGAATTATATGATGAACGAATTTGTATAAACACTGCTGAATTTAATTTATATGTTAAAAATTATTCTAAAATATTTAAAACAGTCTGTAGTATGGCCAAGTCACGTTATTTGAGTTCAAAAATTAAAAATAGTAATAACATTATTAAAATGACTTGGAATGTCATTAATAGCGAAACAGGAAGGTCATGCAACCGAAGTAGTGACTACAGCCTTGCTATTGATGACAATGTAATTAGATCAGATTCCCAGGTTGCCGCGGCCTTTGAAAATTTCTTTGCAGAGATTCCTGTGTCAACCACTAAATCTCTAAGCTCATCACCCACTGCTGCAGAGTCTTTACTTAAGGAAAACGTTCCAGTTTGTGATTCGGAATTTCACTTCGAATTTGTCACTTGTACAGATATAATTAAAACTTTTCACATGTTAAATGTTAAAAAGACTGCAGATCTATGGGGTAATTCTGTGGATGTTGCTAAGACAATTATAAACATTGTAGCACCTACTTTAGCTGTTATATTTAATAATTGTATTCAATGTGGTGAGTTTCCTGATCTTATGAAACACAGTAAAATAATACCGTTGTTTAAATCAGGTAGTACATCAGACCCTACTAATTATAGACCTATTTCCGTACTACCCACCTTTAGTAAAATTTATGAAAAACTTATTTTAAATCAATTGCAAAGATTTTTCAATAACAATAAATTACTGAATAATAAACAGTTCGGTTTTACAAGGGGTCGTTCAACTACCGATGCCGGAGTTGAACTTTTAGGACATATTTATAATGCATGGGAGGACAAATGCGATGCTTTGGGCATCTTTTGTGATTTGTCCAAGGCATTCGATTGTGTTCTTCATGAAACCTTAATCAGGAAACTACACCACTACGGAATCCGGAACGCCTCTCTGGATCTTCTCACTTCTTACTTAAGTGATAGGATTCAGAGAGTTGATGTTAACGGGAAAAGGTCACCCGGATCTGTAGTAAGAATGGGGGTCCCACAGGGCTCAATACTTGGACCATTTTTATTTATTGTTTATATCAATGACTTGCCTTACCTCATAAAGGATGAACATGATATAGTGTTGTTTGCAGATGACACTTCACTTTTATTTAAACTCAAACGTCAACAGCTGGTTACTGACAGTATAAATAGTGCCCTCGCAAAAGTAGTTAACTGGTTTAATGTTAATAATTTACTTCTTAACGAAAAAAAAACCAAATGTATTAAGTTTACGATACCAAATGTTAGACAAGTAGAAACTAGTGTTCTCATAAAGGCTGAAGAGTTAAAACCCGAAAATACCACAGTATTCTTAGGCATAACTTTGGATGCCAAGCTTCAATGGGGCCCCCATATAGATAAATTGTCAAAAAAGCTTAGCTCTGCAGCATACGCCGTTAGGAAAATTCGTGACTTAACTGATTTAGAGACAGCCCGTTTAGTTTACTTTAGTTATTTTCATAGTGTGATGTCATACGGTATTCTGTTGTGGGGAAATGCCGCCGAAATTCAGATAATTTTTATTTTACAAAAAAGGGCAATTCGTTCCATTTATAAATTAAGTCCCAGACACTCCCTCAGAGACAAATTTAAAGAGATTAATATAATGACTGTGCCTTCTCAGTACATTTATGATAATCTTTTGTATGCACATAAAAATATTAATCTGTTTAAGAAATACAGTGATATCCATAATATAAATACTAGGAACAAACATAAATTTGTTGTTCCTACAACAAGGCTCAAGAAAATAGGTGGCTCGTTTAGATGCCAATGTATACGTTTTTATAATAAACTTCCTAGCCACATTCAAGAACTAAGCATTAATAAATTCAAATCTTTTATAAAGCTAAAACTATGCCAGAAAGCCTATTATACTGTAAAAGACTATATTGAGGACAAAAACGCTTGGGATTGAGCTGCTCCAATAGGTCTAGACAGTGAATGTTGTTTATTTTTTATTTTGCTGATTTACACTTTTGTTATTTTTTTTTTCTAAATATCTATTTATGACATGACATGAACATTTACTGTTTAACGTCTTATATTATTTTAATTATTGTGAATGTGAGGACTATGTGGGTCATTGTTTCCGTTTTAATCATGGTCTGGCAGTTTGAGTGGTTTATGCGGTCTACACAAATGTTCTGTCCTTGGTATTGCTCGTCGAATCGTTGAGCTCCTTAAGTTCTGAGTTGAGCTGCACGGTTACTGACGAATGCGTGCACTGACTGCACAGGTCCACTCAATCTGTGTGGTTCTTCCCTCAAAATACCACTTCAGACACCAATCTACATGGTCCTCAAAGATCAAAGATGATGTCCGGATTTTTATATACACATTGACATTGATGAATTTTATATAAACAATGACATGGATATTTACTTTGTATAGTATCTTATTTTTTATTATTATTATTGTGAGTGTGAAGACTATGTGGGTCATTTCTTTTTTCTTTTTTCCTTCTTAGTTAGTTTTAATCATGGTCTGGCAGTTTGAGTAATTTATGCGGCCTACCCAAATGTCCTTTCATTGGTATTGTTCGTCGAATCGTAAGGCTCCTCAAGTTCTGAGTTGAGCTACACAATTTTTGACAAATGCGTGCACTGACTGGACAGGTCCGCTCAATCTGTGTGGTTCTTTACTCAAAAGACCACTTCAGACACCAATCTGCATGGTCTTCACATGATCTGACCAAGATTATGTCTGGACTTTAAAAGAGACTGTGACCTCTGAGTTTGTTTCGGCCTTTCTTCTCAGAGTAGTCAGATAGGAAACGCCGACCTCATCTAGTTTAAAAAATATGATTGACATGTAAAAGTGTTTGTACAAACCTACTTACAGAAAATAAAATCATTTATCATTTATCATTTATGTTTTGGTGTAGGTAGGTATTATTAGATGAATCAAATATAAACAGGACTTTTTTTATTACTGGTCGCTGAGTGAAGTGACGCGCTCGGTGCGCGATGATCCCCCCTAACACATACAACGAACAACGAACTATTATGTGCTATAAAATGGCTGGAATGTAATAATTTGCAGGTTAACATTGAAAAAACTAAGTTAGTACACTTTCAAACAAATAATTTCGTGATAAAACCTGCCAATATACAATACTCTAATACAATATTGGAACCATTACAATCAACTTTATTCTTAGGAATCGTTATCGATGAAAAATTAAATTGGAAAGAGCACGTGAAAAGAGTCTGTACACGACTGGACAAATTTGTATTTGCTCTTCGGAAACTGAGACGCATAGCCAATACAGAAACAGCTCTTAATGCATATCACGGATATGTATCATCAGTACTACGCTACGGACTAGTGATATGGGGTAACTCAGTAGACGTAAACAGAGTCTTCCTTGCACAAAAAAAATGTGTAAGAGCGGTTTATGGAGCTGATTATTTGGAACATAGCAAACCTTTATTTAAATCGTTAAAAATTCTTCCACTTCCTTGTCTATACATTTATGAAGTTTGTTTATTCGTAAAGAAATATTCTCACTTGTTCCCATTATATGAGCACGTTTCCAAAAGAGTACAGAACAAAAATCCAAACGAATTAATGGTACCTAGACAGAGACTACATTTATACAGCAGAAATTCCTATTGCATGGCAATCAAAATTTTTAATAATTTACCTGCATACATCAGAGTGTTGCCTACTAATAAATTCAAGAAAAGTATTTTTGTTTGGCTTTTGGATAATTGTTTCTATTCAGTTAATGAATTTTTAAATCGAAAATAAGTAATAAATATTGACATTGTATTAGTAATTTATAATGACATTGTAGTAGTAATAAATATTGACATTGTATTAGCAATAAATATTTACATTGTATTATTAATAAATATTGACATTGTTGTAGTAATAAATATTGACATTGCAGTAATAATAAATATTGACATTGTATTAGTAATCAATTTTGACATATTATGAATATTTTTTGACATTATTATAGAATTGTTCAATAATCTTATTATTATTATTATTTTTTTGCATAATATATCATTATATAAAATAGTTAACATTGAAATCATTAGTCATTTTTAATTATGTCTGCAAAAAAATACGTGGTCCATAAAGTTACTCATATGCATTTAAAACTGCCACTATTATTATTATTACTTTTTTATTTTTTTTTAATTTTACTTAATATTGCGTGAACTATAATTGTGTGAATTTGCAAATTAATTAATTAGATACTCATTTAATATTTCTACACCGGCAAAGGAAGTATATGTGATTCCGTCTAATATTAAGATCTTCATATACCATGTACTCAGAAATAAACGATTCTATTCTATTCTATTCTATTCTATTCTATTCTATACAACAGTATGTGTTAGAGGGGATCATCTAGGGGAGGGGGGTATACTGCTCCGGCTCACTTTAGTTTATTGCGCGCCAGTAGCATCATGTATGAGCAGGAGGTATATAAGTCTGTTGAGCAACGACTTATCATAATTTTTTTAACACGCGAGGGCATAAAACCTTCCGAAATTTTGCATCCATTGACTCTACAGTTCGATAAGAATACGCTGTCAAGAACTCAAGTGTAGGAATGGCACAAAAAAAATTCAAGTGGAGGACGCCGTTTTCACACTGACCAGATAGTGGAATCATTTGTTTGCAATTAGCTAAAGGCACGACCGACTACATTATTCAATACTGGCATCAAGAAACATCCCCTGCGCTGGGAAAAATGTGTTAATAGAAGGGGAGATTATGTAGAAAAATAAAATATGTTCCTTTTTTTTACGAGTATAATAATACGTGCGTATTTTTTTTTACTTAAGTCCGGTTTATTTGATCCACCCACGTATTTTACTAACATATCTATCCATGGTTACCTACTTTTACACCGAAGCGAAACAAGAAAGAGGTTAATACCTCATACAAATACCCATTGAAAGAGTTCCTTTGTTACATAGATTACATGAAACAGTAGGTACCTACTATAAAAATATTTTAGGGTGGGCAGTTGTTCTGATCACTAAATAAGTTAAAGTTCACACTATTTTGACCTTTACTTTTACCTCTGAAACGAAACTAAATAAAAGCTTATAAAAATATAAAAGGAAGCAAATTTGCTATCTACGAGTATAATATAATAAATCTTATACAAAATGTTTATAAATGTTAGAGATTGGTACGATAAAAATAAAACTGCCTCCGTTCCTTTGTAACTTCACAATAAAAAAGATTTCTTGATTTCTTGAAGAGTCACATACTGTTCAAGAAATCAAGAAATCTTTTACGACGATAAATTATGTTTTTATGAACAACTAAAGGCATGTAATTCACCTGATGGCAATTCAGAGCTACTTCAGTCTGTGACGACCAAATGAGATACTTAATACGTTACCAATGTTTCAGAAAGTGTTAACTTTAGTTACAATAAAAAGAACCTCCAAGTGTCGAAACTTATGATAAATTTGACTTGACCACAGGCCCAAACCTTGCTAATAAGCAAGTCTTTTTAAAACTCCTTGGACTATCATCTAACCCAACACGAAAGAAGAACACAAATATAGTCCCTTGTCGTGTGTGTACGGAAAACTCCCTGATTGCAGTACAATCTACATTTTCAACGTACGTGGGAAAAGCTTGAGTTGTACACAATTTTAATTTTAAATTGACCTATATTTTCTTTAGCCTGTACATTCAACCGCACATGAGTGTCTAATGATAAATTATGTTTATTTCTGTAAGTAGGTTTATACAAACACGTTAATAATATTTTACAAATTGGATGAGGTCGGTGTTTCCTATCTGACTATTCTGAGAAGAAACACCGAAACAAACCCAGAGGTCACAGTCTCTAGATCAGATTTTGATTAGTATCTGAATTAGACATTTGAGAAAAGAACCACACAGATTTGAGTAGCACTGTCCAGTCAGTGCTCGCATTTGTTAGTAATCGTGTAGCTCATCTCAGAACTTAAGGAGCTCAAAATAACACTTGCACTACGAAAACTGTCCTTACTACTACGTCATAAAAGTGCTGCCAAATTGAAATTATCATCACTGATATGCGGTGGACTGTATCTCAGCATTATTTATGCAGCTCGATATGCAAGTAAAATAGTGAACGTTTCTCATTTGCTCGCAGATCTACCTGGAACCGGAACTCTTCTTGAATGTAAATAGGTTTTGTATGAATTTTTCAGTCTTATATCTCAGCAGTATCATGAATGTCATGTGTGTGTCAAGATGGTGCATCCATAAAGATTGTGGGATAGACTTCTAAGGTAAAAACTTCTGGTATGAAAATATGTAATACTTTTCTTGAGTTAATAAAACAGTATCTTTTACATCGGTGGTATCTTTTATTATAACATTGCAACATAACATTAACATTGTTATATATAATACATATTAAATTATTTAGTGAAACTCCGCGGACGTGATGAGTATCGATGTCTCAACACGATAAAACAAAAAAGAAATTAATTTGACGATTTTTTTTGTGGACCGCCCGCAGTTACTTGAAATTTCGGTTTAAAAATCAGCTTTTTATTATATAAACTTCGCAGACGTAATGAATATCGATACCTAAATACGACAAAACTAAAGAAAACCGATTTTCTCAACCCATTCTTCAAGTAACAACACAATCAGCGGCCTGTGAACCCCAAAAAAAACATGAAATCTTTTTGTTTTTATTTCACGGTGTTTAGATATATACCCATCGCGTCTGAGAAGTTCACAATAAAGAGCTGTCTGCAGAGTTTCGCTAGCTAATTTAATTTGACCCTGAATAACACAACTAACTATTTGCACTAGGTACTAAATTAAATAACGAACTACTACTGTACAAATAAAGATACAAACAAAACTTATATAAAAAATAGAGGGCGTGTTGTAAATTGTGCTTCACCGATTGTGTTTTAAATGTTCTATTCTCTGTGCGTGTCCCAAATGAAATATTATTCTTTCTTTCTTTTCACCTGGCCGTAATGTGTTCGCGGATAAATGGAAGACGCTCTTGTCAGTATGTCTTGATTTCTGTCTTCTATTCGAGTGAGAAGCAAAAATAAACATTAAATGAGAGTTCATATGCGTTGGGCCCAGTAGGTGGCCCCGCTGAATCGCGGCATCAGTGGCAATTTTTACGTCCACTGTGGTGCAGGTGTATGGACAATTTGGACACTCCATGGTTTCTGTGAGACAAAAGGTTTCTGTGAGATGATTGTATGACTGATGGTCGTTTCATGTTAAAGTAAAAATAAATAGAATAGACTACATATGCAATGGCTTAAATACGTTACAGTTAAGAAGTAATAGAAACTTTTGTATGGCTATCTAATATTGTGAAGTAGATTGGTGACCGCAGAACGATTTTGTTAGCACATAGGAGGACACTGCCCAACCTCTTGACATTATACCTTATTCGACAATTTATAACCTCCACGAAAAGACAGATTAGGTACGTAGTCTCGCTGTAAGGTACCTCTAAGTACCTACTACTTATATTACTTTTTTGTCCGAAAGCCAAGTGCCAATATTGCAACCAACCGATTATCCTTTAAAGTTAAAGTTCGGGAGCACATTCGCAAGGAGCTGGCACACAACGGTAATATTTTACATTACAGTAGACAACGGTAATATTTTCTCATTGTTTGTCTTATTTCTTTTTAGTATACTCATGTATATTTATTTGTGCTTACATTTATATGTAATTAGGTACACATTATATTTATAGTTTTAATAGGTTTATGCTTATCTTTATATTTACAATATTTATTCCTCAATTTTCATGATTGCACCTACCACTTTTTCTCTGCATCACCCAAAGGTTGACTGGTAGAAAATGCCTATAGCATTAAGTCCGTCTCTATACATTTATATGCTTGAAGTACTAAACAAATAAATAAATATTAATACTTAAGTTTTAGCGAAATCGTTGAAATTAAATAAGTTTTTTAAGTACACTCATGTCACTTAGACGTCACTCACACTCTCAGTTTCTTAATATTACTTAAATAATTTGTTTGTAAAGACAACATCAAAGAAGTTTGATATTGTAAATAAACTTTATTAATAATACTTTGAGAAGATATTTACCTTTTTATTATTTGTTTTTGATTTAAGAACTAACTTTACTAACGAATTTAATTTACTTAGTTTTTTTCAGTTAGCTGGTGCTGTGGTACAAGAAAGTCGAAGATAATCGAAAACTTTGACACAGAGTTTACGCGAATGGTTGCTACGCCAAATGTCTAGTTATTTAGAATCTCCGTAATTGCTAGACCGATTTTGATGAAATTTGGTATGAGGATACTTTGAATCCTAGCCTACTACTATTACTAGGCTACTTTTCATCATCATACCACTCGGAAGCTAGTATTTCATAAAATGGCCAGACCATTAAAAAGGTTTTATTTAGGTTGACGCCAACTCGACATGGGTCGAAGGTGTTTGTTAATTTTGATCTTTGTTATGAAGTAACTCAGTATTAGTTTTCCATTTTTTCTGCTCAGTGCCGTAGTTTCAAAAGGTATTAAGTCTCCCGGCTTGATAAAGGAAAGAATTTGAAAAGCTACAAAGACATGAAAGACTTGACTGAACATCAGCAGTCTTAGTGAATGGTGATAGTAAGATAATAGTAAGTCTTCAGCCCATTTTCTTGATCCCTTTTTTACGATACGAGTACCTACAACATTAGATCGAATGAATCAAATGAACCCAATAATGCTCCGTTCTTCACAAACACAATAGGACTTATCAATAGTAGCTATTCTATTGTGGGCTACCACTGAGTATGAAATCAATCAAATTCTTAATTAAATCGAGTTAAGTGTTATTGTTCGACGGCGTTGTGGAATTCAAAAGGTCATTCAACAGAAGTCATAACTCAGCTTTTTGTTACTGCCAATAGGTCATTTACATGAAATCAATTATTATATTTTTGTAATGACGAGTTTGTGTGTATATTGTATAAAAATCCCATAGGATATAGCTAACACTTGAGCTAGTTAAACAACAAAAAATATAAAATGCGTCTTATAAAAGTAATAACTTTTGTTAAACATGTTCTCAAACAAAGTAGAATCATCATTGATATCAATTGCTCGCGCACGTCAGTGATCCCAGACTACTAACATGCGGGGCAATTGCCTAACACACTAACAGTAGGAGTGGCTTCCATTTTGACGGTTCATTTTGCATTCGTTGCGCTATTTACGTTGTTGAGCAGACAAATTTCGAACATAATAATTATGTAGCAATATCTTTCAAAATTATTCAGATTGTGATTGAAAGAGAGTTACTCAATAAGGGCGCCGTTTCCTCACAATTGATGTTTTTGTTCCAAGCTCTAGGTATGTATGTACAACCAACGAGTAGGTTGTGGTTGTCTCAGGTTTTTAGGTACCTCAAAGCGTACAATTATGTATACAATACAAATACAAAATAGTTTATTGTGCAAATCAGGACATACCTACATTACATTTAAACGTGTCCGGAGCCTCCTGTTAAGCAACAATGCCTGTATTAGAAGGCTCCGCTCTTTCACATCATTGGCGTACACTATACTAATTAGAGTTAATATAGTGACCTTAGGGATAAATATGCAATGTAAGTACAATTTTCTGTATTAGCCTATATTTACTAATCTTAAGAAAACCTAAATTGAAATATAATAATTATAATGTAAGCAAAGTCGCAGTTTAAATTTAATAATTGTGGGAATAAAACTTATTCCCAGTTAGTGCATGTGATGTAGTGTATAGTGTGGTTAGTGAGTAGTGCGGTGAGTGGCATGGCGCGTAGAGTGGTGTGAGGCGTGTGGAATGGTGTGAGGTGGTGTGGTGTGTGTGATGAGGTGTGTGGTGTGTGTGATGAGGGGTGTTATGAGGTGTGTGATGTGGTGTGTGGTGTGGTGTGGTACGGTATGTGGGTCTATGGTGTTATAAATATTTGTATATACATACATATATGTGATAAATTTCGGCTACTCACCGTGATTCAGGAGTGCTTCGGTTTCCTCATAGGTAAGTGGTTTTATCCAGTCTATTATCCAGTATATTAGTATGGTTTTCTTTTAAATGATTAAAAGATGAGTCATATTGTTACTAGCTAGTTATTGCACCATAAAGTGTAAGAAAACTTCAGTGTTGTGCCAACAAATGTGAATGCAATGTGTGTGCATTCATTAATTCATTAAAAACGAAAAAGTTCGCAAACAATGGGAAATTACTAATGAAGGCTGCGGGTATCAACAACAGGACATCCTGCTTCTCACACGGATCACTGTACCCCGTTTGCTGCCGCAGCACCAGTCGGGACTTTCTTCAAATTTTGACGGCTGAAACCTAAATTGCAAACGTAGACAAGAAAGTTTTATAAATATGTGGCTGTTATTTTAGTAAATTGTGGTGTCTCCACGCGAACGAAGCCGCGGGCAGAAACCAGTACATGGAATAGAAGACAGGTCAAATTGTGACTAGTTACTTACTGAACCCTAAACCAGGGTTCAAAAAAGTCTATTAAACTCGCCAACCGCGACTTTAACAAACTAGCTTTTAAAATGGCACATTAAAAAACGAACTTGTGAAATTGAAGAGAGAATGAAAGAAGTTTTCTCATCTAAAAGCATTCAGTTAAAATCATTGGCTCGTCACTAACTTAGTTAGTATCGAGCGGGACTTCTGATCGTGAAATATTTTAAGACGAGCTTATTTACATAGCTACTTTGTATTTTGAACTGTATTCTTTGTAAAGACTTTTTCTTGAAGTAAATGCATTCAATGTTTGTTTTGGCACACAAAAGAAGCGATGTTTTATATTTGTATTTAAAGGTTTTTTGTTTCTGTATTTTTGTACTCCCAGGAACTTATATAAATCTTATGTGAGTGACGAGGTACCCGGGTACCTTTAGCATTACCCGGGTACCTCGTCACTGACATAAGGGTTAATAAAACAAATGACAGGCGGTTGCCTGACCAATCCGAGAAAAATGTAAGTTTAAAAAAAAATATATATTTAACATAGGATTATTCACATTAACCAACCAAAAACCACTAAGGTTTAAACTTGTGCAACCATTAGTTTATCTCAATATCGATGGATACAATTAATAAAATCTTTAGGTCTTATAACAGCTACACTCATTCCTACATGATATTTAAGTAAGGGTAGCAATAAAACGAGTGACTGTAAATTACAATTTTAAGTGTCAAAATTAATTAATTTGGGTTATATAATTACTAAGTGAGCGACTGACTGTAAGTGACGAAAAATCAACAGAATAGTATCTTACAAACATTAATTTGAGTTACTTAAAATACAAAATGAGCATAATAATAAGGCGTAGTCGACGGAGCCCCGCTTCGCGGGGCCCCTATTTCTGTCTGCAGGGTTTAAAGGAACCTAACACGAAGCGGATCCCTTCGAACCTAACCTGTCCGAGTCGGCGTGCCCCAAATCACGAGCTCGCTTCGCTCGCTCTTGCATCCTAAGTTCTCAAGTTCAATCTTGTGTTTTTCTAAGTTGCCCTCTCTGTATTTCCAGTAGCTCACTTAGTAATGTAGTCGCTCGGATAAAATTTTAATATATGAAATGGATTTATCACAATCCACTTTTTGTAAGCTCGTTCTGGATTTTATTATTAATCAATATTCGTCGTTAGTTTAGTTAATTTTTCGCTTACTCAAATTCATACCGCTCAAGTTATTAATACAGTATGTCATCATCAGTCGCAAAGCTTTTTTTTAATCGCTCGTTTTATAATTCCCCTTTAAGTAATGTTGCTTAAGTTTACTTTTGATATTTTTAAGTGTATATAAGGTGTTAAAAAATTAACCTCACAAACTTTAAGAGGTGCTTTAGACCATCAAACTGAACAACTTTCACTATGGGACCAACTCTGAAATCACAAAAAAAAATCAGCTGTTCCCTACATTTTTACGACTCGTACGAACATAAATGTAGGGAACAGCTGATTTTTTTTTCGCGATTTCAGAGTTGGTCCCATAGTGAAAGTTGTTCAGTTTGATGGTCTAAAGCACCTCTTAAAGTTTGTAAGGTTAATTTTTTAACATCATCTTATAGTTTGCTGATTTATTAAACAGCACCTGTCGTGAACTTAGTTAACAATTTTGAAATTTTATGATAAATATTTGCATTGACAATTTTATTATATTAAACAGGGTCAAGCAGTGTTATTCTGTAAAAATCTCACCGTGAGAACTTAGGTGAAGTGAGCGGGAAGTGAGCTCTGTCATTCCCTAATGGTAGGGATTAACACTATTAACCCGGCGTCATTGTGGTAGGAAATAGTTACATGGACGTTGAGGTGGGTCAATATCACTACATAGTATAAAACAAAGTCGCTTCCCTGTCTGTCTGTCCCTATATATGCTTAGATCTTTAAAACTCCGCAACGGATTTTGATGTGGATTTTTTTAAAAGATAAAGTATTTCAAGAGGAAGGTTTATATGTATAATATATGCATAATATAGTAGAGAAATACTTATAATTTTAGAGGTTTCTAATGTGATGTCGTAAATAAACACATTTTTTTGCGCTTACATTGCAAACGCTGGCTGAATCCTACGAGATAGACCAAAATAATGTAAAACAGTATTGTACACCTTAAAAAGGTCTACAAAAAAATCCTGAATGGTATGTGTCTATCTCTTAGGGATAACCCACAATAACGATTTTTTATCCTTTACTTTTTACGAGAAATAATGGCTCTAAAATTATCAGTGTTTCTATACTATATTATGCATGTTTTATACATATAAACCTTCCTCTTGAATCACTCTTATCTATAAAAAAAACCGCATCAAAATCCGTAGTGTAGTTTTCAAGATCTAAGCATACATAGAGACAGACAGACAGCGGGAAGCGACTTTGTTTTGTACTATGTAGTGATCAGCATTGCACCCGTGCGAAGCCGGGGCGGGTCGCTAGTTATCCATATATTTAATACATGGTATTTCCATAATTTTTAAGTAAATTCGTAAACTGTGTCTTTATTTCAGTATAAAGGTATTCTGGTGTTGATAATAAAACAGAAAAATAATAATACAGAAACGTTTCATTGAGTTTAATCAACTTTTAAATAACTCTCAAAAATTACAAAAAAAAAAAAAATACTTCATTGGCTCCAGTTACTACAGCACAGAAGGGCAACGTCGCGCGCATACTTTAAAAAATATTAGAAATTTTAAACCAGCCGGATAATTTTGACCCAACCTCAATGACGCCGGGTTAAGTGTTCACTTCACTTATGATTTCACGGTGAGATTTTTACAGAATCGACCGGCTGTTTCACGTGATGTTTACGTCAACCTAGGACATGCTTTATACAACAGACACCACATTGTATTGAGAAGCTGTAGCTGTAGTCTGTTCTACTACAGTAGAGACTCCAGTAGAGCACTGGTGGCCTAATGATAAAGGCCCCGACTTACGAGTTGTAAGGTCGTAGGTTCCAACCCAGGCAAGCGCATTACTTTGTGTGTAAATAATTACATCACCACTGCTCTCAAAACGGCGAAGGAGGAAACAGGCATGTCTTAGAATCAAAAATTCCAAGATCCATGTGACATCTACCAACTCGCATGGGGCCCGCGTCGTGGATTACAGCCCACTCCCTCTCAACGAGAGGAGACCTGTGTCTCAGAAGTAGAAACATTATAGGTTAATTATGAACAACGTACTGGGTACCTCTCGGCACCTCTCACCCAATAAAATACTTGGAAAAAGGCATTGAACTCAGACGTGCTATGGAGCACAATAGACCACCATTATAATAAATAATAATAATAATAATATTCCACAAATTTCACACAACGCCATCTAGTCCCAAACTAAGCAGAGCTTGTGCTATGAGTACTAGACAATAAACATACATATATATTTCTAAATACATACATATTATAGATAAAATACACCCAGACAAAGAACAAATGATCGTGCTCATCACACAAACATTTGTCCTAGGTGGGAATCGAACCCACGACCTTGCGCATAGCAGTCAGGGCCACTGACCACTAGACCAACAGGCCTGTCGACCATTGAACGTAGTTGTAATACAAACGTAAGACTCGTGACTGAACGAAGCACTCCAAAAGCTCAGTTGACAGTTTGCCAATGACGCTATCCAGTCCCAATAGGTTTGATCAAGCCAGTTTATCGAGCACCGAGTCAACTGCGCCGCTGTAATTAGGACATTTGCTAGCAGTAGTCTAAAATCTGAATAGCGTACTGGATAGCTTCATTTTATCCCATTTACAGTATTAATACTAGTAATAGTCCCCCAGACCGCATTTCGGCCGTTGCGGCCAATTTTTTGCCTTCGGCGCGGGAGATATTACAGTGCAGGCGTGTGTGTGCAGACAGAGGTGCACTCTCTCGTCCCTCTCTCTCATTGTCAGTTGGGAAGGCACGCAATAGAACACGACCGGAGAGATATCAAGACCAACGGCTTAACGTGCTTTTCGAGGCACGGGGTTATCACACAGCCAACTTCCAAACTCCGGGCTGTACTGAGAAGTTCCTAATGGAAAAACGTAACAACACTTTGCCCGACCTAGTAATCGAACCCAGACGCTCAACAGTCGTGCTTGCAACCATGATACCAACGGGGCAGTACCTAAAGTATTACTGTTTTATTCAAGACGGTATTTAGTTGTTTATTTTAGAAGGTATTTAGGAGCTTCTTGTGGAAGGACACATATTTCTGACGCCAAGCAGCGTGTCTGTGTTCCAGTATGAAGAGTATGCAGTGACCAGTATCCATCAGACCATCAGGGTTTGCTTTTATGATGAAAAAACTAACTCGCCTAATTGTGTGGAGTCGTGGAAGTCTTACATCACTTATTACACACTCATATACTAACATCACTTATTTTATGGACTGTGTTCGATATGAGTCTCATAGAAATTATCTGTTTGGGGTCTTGAGGTTGAACCGACTTCATTTTTATTAATTTGGTTCAACCTTAAGATCCCAAATATTCCATAAAATTCTGTCTCAATCAAATGGTAGAAGAGTCTATTCAGGTTCATGACCCAAATGTAATTCGTAGTTGTGTGTATTCAGGATACGATAGAACTGTTGTACGCATTGTGGTTATACAAGTTCCTAATTAAAGAAAGAATAAAAAAAAAAACGTCTGTTCGGCCATCTTGTTTGCCATCTCATTAAAAAGACAACGATGAAATCACACCGTTACTTCTTCTGAAACTCAAAATATACTTAGTTTCTAGTTCATCACGTAAATTTAAATACACGTATTTTTTTCAAGTGTTAGAAGAACCTGTTTTATTATGAAAGGCCTGGGATTTCGAGGCGTCGAGTCCTTACAAACTAGATCTAGGCACTAAAACAGCAATTAATCCCGCAGTTAATTATCTCGTAGATTGAGCGTGAGTGTGTGATATCTGGGGCTCCTTTGCGATTTATTGCTTTAATGGCTTGCGGTTCTAGATTGAGGATAAACTATTTATTAAGTTGTGTGGGTATCAGAAAAGCTGTCTAGCTGCCGCACTCAGAAATTTAATTTAAGATTCACATGGACAGCCCTTTCCTTGTATGCAAAAAATATTTTTATCTGTTTTATGAGAAAAACGCTCATGATAAGATAAAATATTAGTTTGTCAGCAACGCTGCTAGTACGGCAAACTAAGGCGAAAATTAATGTCTTGTGATTGTGCAAATTTTTTGCCCAAGTGTGGTACTTTATATTGTCAAGGTAACCGTCAGTCAGAAAGATGAAGCTAGTTCCCCATTCCAAAGGTCAGTCAGAAAAATGAAGCTAGTTGCCCATTCTAAAATATGTTTTAAAAGAGAGCGAGAGAACCAGAGTGTTCATGGAGTTTCTCCATACGAAGCCTGCTTTTGGAAAGGGCAAATCGAATGAATTCTGTTTAATATTATACATTTTTTTTCTTTTTATTCAAAAGTGCCTTATATATCCCTATTTGAAATAAATGCTCTGACTTTGACCAAAGCATAGTAGGTTCCTATGGAGCCGACTCCCGGCCACCGTAGGCGCGGGCTTGCGGGCAGCGAACAATGGGCAGTTCGCCGTCCGGTAAGGACCAAGCCCGGGTCGACGGCGCCTTGTGTTCCACGCGCGCTTCAACGAGATATCAGCCGTAACTAACGGGGTTCAGTAGGGCCGATGCCTGCCAGGGTCGCGGATTGGTTGAAACAGTTACCGTGACCCTTGGCACAGGCAACTGAAGGAACACGTGTGGGTTTTAGTCGGTAAAAGTCTGACATACCCTTCCACTCCGCCCAAAACGGGAGAAGTTATTTGATAATTACCCAACCACAAAAAAAAAATGAGGTTTCCGTGGAAAAGAACGGGCCAAAAAATATGTAAATAAAGGGTTAGGTGAAAGGGGACACCCCCTTTCACCCTTTCAATCTTCCATTTAGTCAATACCATAATAGCTAAGCGTTGCTGAGTGCTCCTCTTTCTACAAGTATCAACATAGAACTCTCTAATTCCAGAAGAAAATGCGTCAAAGCCTGCAGGATAAAGTTCGATCGTAAGTTACTTAGGAGACATCGACAGTCGAGCTCTGTCGCTCAAATATTCACGTCGCACTTATTTACTTTGTCCTCGGCTGAGGGCAACAGGCTAAGTAAGGAAATGTTCACGTTAGTCACAAGTAATGTGTGACTAAATATTTTAGGAACCCCTGAAATGTTGATCAAGCGTCTGATCAGTAATATCGCTGTCAAATGATTGGTTGAACAAAGTTCAGTCCGCTCACAGTTATTTCACCTTTGACGGTAGCAACCTAACAGCAACATTAGTGTGACGAGAATAAAGGTTACAATGATTTTGACAGACTTTTCAGCAACCCAACAGCAACCTTACGAGTATATGAATGAGAATAAAGATCACTGTGATTTGGACAGTCGTGCTAAATCAGAAGTTAAATAACTGATAAAGGACTGTAAAAGCCAATTTACGATACTACATTTATCAACAGCGACTAAATTAGTAGTACAAAGAAAAAAAAGGAAGATTATGTACTAAAATATACCTGCTGTAAGCTAAAAAAACATGATTTGTAAAATCAAAATCCAAAGTCATTTATTCAAACTTGACTGAGAATCAGCACTTTTCCAACGTCAAAATTACAAAAGACAGTCCCCCAAAACGCCCGCCCTTCACCACTTGTAAAAGAATCATCATCATCTGCCAAGCCTTTTTCCCAACTATGATGGGGTCGGCTTCCAGTCTAACCCGATGCAGCTGAATACCAGTATTTGACATGGAGCGACCGCCTATCTGACCTCGACAACCCAGTTACTGGGTAATACGATACCCCTACGTAAGACTGGTTGTCAGACTTTCGGGCTTCTGACTACCCGTAACGACTGTCAAAGATCTACGAATGACAGCCGGGACCAACGGCTTAACGTGCTTCCCAAGGCACGGAGGGGTCTCGGTATGTAAACATGGTCACCCATCCACAGACCAACCGCGGCAAGCGTAGGTTAACCTGATGGATCGACCTGTGCGGCTTTTATTATTTAGCCACTGGCCCCTCTTGTAAAACAATAAATCCAAGAATTAAATTAGTACATCATTTCTAATGACTTAGAATTTATTATAACTCATGTTTCACTTAAACTCCAAATTCGCATGTGAAAACCTAAAATACAAATGTTCAAACCGGATCCTGCATAAATTTTCCTTCAGATATATTAAACGTGACCTATTTTTATGACACTTGTATGAAATATAGGCATCCGATAACATATAGTTAAATATGTCTTTGGAATTAGCTGTAGGGTTCGTTAGGAGCTATCGATTTTGGAGTTTAATACTCGTATGGCAATGTAATCCCGAGGGAACAGACTTTCGGATTACCTAACGTCGTTTAATTAGGTACCTACTAATCGGGTTGAGAGCAGCGGTGACCCAGTGGTAACGGCCGCGACCTACGAGTTGTAGGTCGTAGGTTCGAACCCAGACAGGCGCTTTACTTTGTGTAAATTATTTTATCGCCACTGCTCTCAAAACGATGAAGGAAAACATTGTAAGGAAACCGGCATGTCCTAGAACCAAAACTTCAAAGACATGTGACGTCTATCAATCCGCACTATGCTCGCGTGGTAAACGCGTCCCTCTGACAGTGAGGAAGTCTGTGCCCCAGCAGAACATTATAGACTGATTATGCTTCTTGCCAAAAATCTATTTGAAAACAAGTCAGACGTCAAAGTACTTGTAACCATTCTAATTTCTTCTACTGCAAAGGAGGATGGTCCAAAATTTATGGGACGCGTCCCCAGCGACCAATAGTAACCAGACATATAATATGTAGTTGAAATGCTCATGTCATATCTGTCACTTATTACTATGAAGGTCTGTCTCAATTTACTGTAGGGAAAAAGTTACAGCTGCGTTTATTAGAGTAAAACATCCAATCAGTATTATTGTTGTCAAAATCAAAATCAAAAATCAAAAGTCATTTATTCAAACTAGGCTGAGAATCAGCACTTTTCGAACGTCAAAATTACAAAAGACAGTCCCCCAAAACGCCCGCCCTTCACCACTTCCTAGTGCTTTCGCTGGGAAGAAGAAGTGGCGCAACAAACTCCCCAGCAGCACAGCTGTCTGTTCAGTTAGAAAATATACTTGACTGAATACAATACAAGGTATGCAAAGCAATTAACATTACAAGACACAGAACGCTAAATTAAATTATTAGCCATATGTCAGCTAACAACGCCAATATACCAAGAAATACAATAAAAAACTATACGTACTCAAGCAAAAATTAATAAATGGAAATTAAATAAAAGCCTCCAGGTATAAAGGGCGTGACCGCTAACATATTTATGCAATGCTGGGTTCAGTTTACATAGCTGTCGCTTGAAGTCACAAATGATAAACTAGGACCATAAGGAAACTAAATAAACAAGTTATTAATAATGATAACAATGATAAAACGATGGTGAGCAAGACGACCAGTCACCACAAGCAGCACCCGTTCACGAGCATAACGCAAAGGTCAGCCATTACCCCCCTCGCCATATTTGAGGGAAGGAGACAACCCGACCCCGACGCTACCGCAAGCAGTGACATCTAAGGGAGCATGACGAACTTGCTGCCGGTTGCTCAGGTAAGAATAATATGATCAATTGTCGAGGTCACTAGCTAACCACATATTGCAATCAACTCATTAGAAAACATTGCAATGGGTTGATTATGTCAATAATAAAATTAAAATTAAATTAAACTGATTTGACTTATACAGTCCAATAAAAAAACAATTGTATAATGAGCTCATATAACCTATCAGTAATTCTTTGTAAATTAATTCTGGAGAAAGAACATAAGTTACTCTTGAGTTAATCAGGGCGACCAACTATTCTTGTAGTTGGAAACTGAAGTGAATTAACAAGCAGTGACTTCAGTCAAGAATAACAACATTTAAACACGCTGCTGGAGAACTGAACAGTTCATGCCTTACAAAACCATGTATCATTATTACAGATGTTACATGTGCACAGCTTCCCGCTGTCTGTCGTCGCCTAGTTAAACAAATGCAATAATAATGTTATTCCTATTGTATTCATGCCGATCTGATCTTTGTCAATTAAAATATAACAGTCATATGTTTTCACAACCGCCTGACTCTTATCGCGGTATTTTGCCGAGAACATCGAAGAGTCTGAGCCCAAGTTTTACCGTCAGACTTGGGTCCCTTGAATGATCCTTAGATGCTTATTAAAAGATGATTATTTTGTTTTGTTATTTTTGTATATGTTTTACTGTAAATGATGATTTTTTGCCACAATAACTAAGGTATTTGTTTTAGCTTTATCTTTTTCCCCACTCTGATTTTAGACTAACTACCGGAGTAACAAATGACAGTAATGAAAAGAGCTTTCCAACGACATACGTCCGGTCGTTATTGGTTAGTGGGGACATCCTGTCGCATCATCCTTTGACCAAACTACAGGACAGGAGAAATTCCTAGTGTGGGGCAACGTTTAAAAAAAAAAACTGTTGTATGTCTATGTACCTAGTGTAAGTCTCATCCTGCTGATGGAACAGTGCAGGTTTACTCGACTTAACACAGATTGCGCAGAAATATTTGGATTTAAACCGTTCTATTCAACCGCTGAATATCAATTTAGCTACTCAAAACGAAATATATATACAATGAATGAAATGCCATGTAAATAATACAATAATAATATATAAGTTATACCGACATCAAAAAACTTCACTAAATATTATTAGGCTTACGTCTAAGTTTTTTTTATGGCAAAACTGTCAAAAATCAAAATTTATTCAAAGGACATAACAGAGTACAAAAGTTAAGTCAAGTTAAAATTATAAGTTAGAATTATAATATACTAGCGACCCGCCCCGGCTTCGCACGGGTGCAATGGAGAAACACTGATAATTTTAGAGCCATTATTTCTCTTAAAAAGTATAGGATAAAAAATGGTTATTGTGGGTTATCCCTAAGAGATAGACATATGCCATCGCGGACTTTTTTGTAGACCTTTTTAAGGTGTACAATACTGTAGTACATTATTTTGATCTATCTCGTAGGGTTAAGCCAGCGTTTGCAATGTAAGCGCAAAAAAATGTGTTTATTTACGACATCACATTAGAAACCCCTAAAATGATCAGTGTTTCTCTACTATATTATGCATGTATTATACATATAAAACTTCCTCTTGAATAATTCTATCTATTAAAAAAAACCGCATCAAAATCCGTTGCGTAGTTTTAAAGATTTAAGCATACATAGGGACAGACAGCGGGAAGCGACTTTGTTTTATACTATGTAGTGATATTGGTTTCAAATGGATGCACCAATTTTGTAACGTTACGTCGGCCTATAATATTAAGAACCATTGAAAATGTTCTTTAAAGCTATCACGTCTTTAAACTTGCACTTTTAAACATTGCTGAATAGAAGTTAATTTAGTCGCTTGTGTGCCACACCCATAACTTTTATTTTATCCAGCAACGTATTTACGCGACAATGTTAACTTTTAGCTTTTATTTTAAGCTTTCTTTTGGCTATTTTATAAAACAATATGAGCGGATATCAAAGGTCTTTTGTGCTCTTTCTAACGTTGCTCTGCCAGCAGAACGGGTACAGACATTGTTATGAGATTATGCTGTTTGAGTTTGCAAAAGTTTTGCTAGTCCCACATTTTTATAAAATTAGGAACAGTAGATTTTTCGTCATGGAATAAATAAATAATAAATAAATAAAATAAGTTTATTAACACAAAAACCTTAATACACAAAGCTCATACAATATACTCATAGGAACATTAAACTTTGGGAAACAAAGGTTGCGTAAATAGTGAAAACCCTGCCTCCTAAACTAGGGGGGACCCTGTGACTTAGGAGTCAGCATTCTACTGTAACTTCGTGTACAAATTCATCGGATTTTTAAATAAGTGAACTGTTGCTGGTTCTTTGATGATCGACGAATAAAGAATTGATTGACGGTATATTAAAATCGGCCGCAACTTACGAGTTGTAGGTCGTAGGTTTGAACCCAGACGGACTAGATACTTTGTGTAAGTTATTTAATCACAACTGCTCTCAAGACCGCTACAGAAAAACATCGTGAGGAAACCGGCATGTCCTAGAAGACATGCCGATTTCCTCGAAACTTCAAAGTCATCTGACATCTACCAACCCACACTGGCCCCGCGTGGTGGATTACGGCCCACTCCCTCTCACTGAGAGAAGCCTGTGTCCCAGCAGTGGGAACATTATAGGTAGGTAACATTTTGAACTTATTTTAACATACATGTTAAAATAATGCGCAGTTGCACTGCTCTTGACCTCCTTCATGCCTGATGGAAAGCGATGGATGAGGTCTATAATGGAACGAGCGTGCCCAGAAGATGCCTGTTCACTATTGTTTTGAAGGCAGACGGTTTTTTGGCTGTGCGCATAATAAACGTGGAGGAGACGCACTGTACGACCGGTACGACTATTTTCTTGATAACTTCTAATGACACTGACGCAAAAAAATCGTAGTGTCATACCTTGCTAATGCTAGTGGAATGTCTGCCCGCCTTCCAAACTTGTCTAGTCAGCATTTTATAACTTAGAAACAATTCTAATTCGGTTTGCAAGCCAGTTCAGCCTGAAACTCGATACGGGTCGGAAGTCCCAAATCTTCCTACATATTTCCATTGTCAACAAATACTAGTTCCAAGTTCTCTTAACCAATAAACTCTGTTTCCAGTTAATCGTAGTTATAGTTTATTTTTATTAAAACAAGATTCCGAAATCTCCTACGCGTATGTAACCTATTTGGAAGAAAACAATACACATTAGGTGCATTGTATAAAAATTGTTAAGTATCGTTATTTTATTTTCATAAAACAGAATAATACGCGTGTAATAGAATTCGATAAAATAATAATCCATATGTCAAACATTTCATGCTAAAAGCTACACTTTACTAGCATATAAATAATAAGCTTTATCTAAACAATTCATGAGACATAATATATTGTTTCAATTGAAATATCATTTCGAAATGTATCGAATACGTTTAATAAAACATCTGTTTCAATATGAAGCGGATAAAAAGTAGACAAAAATATCACTATCGCTGCATGCAGCGCTGTTATTTTAAATACGGAACATGTCAGGTAAATATCGTGGAAAAAAATGATAAAGATTTCAATGGTATGGCGGATTATGACAATTTACATCAATCTGCCTAGCTTTTTCCCAACTGTGTTGGGGTTGGCTTCCAGTCTAGCCGGATGCAGCTGAATACCAGTATTTTAGATGGAACAAGTACCTATCCGACCTCCACCATGCCATCACCATCTCCATCGTGTTACTGGGTAACACGATACCTCTTGGTACCGTAGCACCGTAGCTCACTACGGCGTAGCATTGTAATCACGTAGCGGTAGCCGAGAAATGCCGCCTACGCGGCTACGCTCGTAGCGCATGGAAACGTTGAAGTAGTACTCCCACCAACTACACATGTTTGCACATTTCTTGAAGTTGGAAGTATTTTTAAGCTGTGTAGTTTAAAAGTGTTGGTGACTTGTAGTGTTGCACATTATTTGACGAAATTGAGCAGTTTAGGAGGGATTTTCACATAGACTGGATTCAAGATCAATATGGGATCGGAGATAGTCTTAATTTCTTTAAGCTATATCAATATGAAACCACTGTCTTATGTTATGGTCGGACCTAGACAAACAGTTTTGTCTATATTGACCAAACCCTTCTGAGACACTTTTGTTTGTGTTGATAGACTGTTTTGTGTAGATGTGTAGGTCTGTCCTTAGCCTAAAAAAGAAACCAAAGTCATATCAGTATTATTGTTGAGTGGGTTTATTTCATCAGATACATTCAACTTTTAACAAGTAATGCTAACTATACAATAGTTAATATACAATATTTACTTGAAGTATTTAATTTCCATTTGTGCAATATTTGAGCAACAACCGCCGCCGCCTTATTTTATTTATTACATATTATTATATTATTCACCTAAGGCAAACAGAATAAACTTTATAATGTAATAAAAGCAAACTTCAAATTACAATATTAAATACCCGGAACAATTTACCCCCTAATAAGGATCAGACTGTTGTACAAACGGTACGTCTTCGTATAAGGTTTCTGTGAAAACCGACTCTATTGGTATTACAAGCCCGAAGGTAAGAGGATGCGATCCCTGATCTAACGTTCCCAGATTCGATACCGGGAATTGACTTTATGGATATGTATATCTCTAGTAGCTATATATGTGAGGAGTTAGACGGAATCGGGTATTTCGTCCATCTTCAGTGGTTTGTAGAAGGCAGTTCAATCAATCTTGTAAGGGTATTGTGGTATACAAAGCAAAATATGGTAAGTTATATTCAAAGATTGGATTGATATTTCTCCAAAGTACAGCAAATAGAAACAAAAAAATAAAAAAAATAATAATAAGAACAAGCCGTGGCAGCTTAGAGATGTCTAGTCACAACTGACGTCGCCCGTGCACACCCATGACGCATGGATCAAAACCATTCAGCTCAACCATGTTGAAGGGTGCAAAATGATCCACACCAAGATCCTAAGTATCTGAACGTGTGAGTGCCCTGACAAGATAGTGTTGAACACTTACAAAATGTTTATTAGAGTTTCCTAGTGCATAAGTGCATATATACAATTTAGTCATCCAGGTTTGGTTAGAACGAATAAGTCTATATAAGTACTGAACCGATTCTTAAACAGTAAAGATTTACAAAAATAAATCATAAATTTTAATTCCACTACTAGAACCTGACAAAGACCAGCACTACACCCTCTACTGAACAACTAGCAAACACACCGAAATCGAGGAGGAAATAGCCGCCAGACAGAACTATAAATTTCTCCGTGCGCGAATATTAAAACTAGGGAAGATAAAGCAATAAATTGCCGAGTTCGTTGTACGGTGAGGACGATAACGGACACCGGCCGGTAGCCGGACGGTAGCCGGACGGTGGCCGTACGTATACCACGACCATAACTCAAGAGGCTTTCCCGTGCGTATCGAAAATGAAAAGATTTTCTTCGGTCTGATGATGTATGGATTCTTGTGACCTAGACAATGGTCTTAGCTTCTGTTCATGGTTTGATATTTTGCTGGGTTCCTATAAGATTGGGTAGAAGATTTTGGGGAATTAATCGTGGATTATCTTTCAAAAATTGGCTAAAAAGAGTGACCATACAAAAGTCTTAAATGGCCTTTCTGTCATATCTTTAGGTCAATTTAGAGTTTAGACCCAACAAAGGATTACACATTCTATACCCACTCTTCCAAATTATTTTTGTGAAAACAGCGACAGAGCATTATTTCGTTGGTCAATCCATACTAAGACCTAAAAAAGAATGCTTCTGCTCTTGCCCTGGTTCTATGTTATCTTAAGTCTAATCCTTTGCAACCGGGAGTAAAAAAAACTCGCATAGATCAATAAAAACTTAATAATCGCTTGGAAAGTGTTCAGAGGTCCTGGAAAAAATACTGAAAAAAATCTCATGCAAGCTGGTCTTCAGCAGTCAGAGCCTCACATACGTGAGGTACAGGAATAATTTGCTAGTCGCACGATCGTGAGTATATGTGCGGAGGCGCGGATTAAAAAACGCATCCATCCCTCATCCGGGTTTCAACAAACAGGACGAAACGTGCGCGCAGAGTGCAAAACTATTTTTGTCTCATTCTTAGATAGGCACGTTAAGCCGTTGGTCCCGGCTGTCATTCGTAATCTTTGACAGTCGTTACGGGTAGTCAGAAGCCCGAAAGTCTTACAACCAGTCTTACCAAGGGGTATCGTATTACCCAGTAACCTGGTTGTGGAGGTCAGATAGGCAGTCGCTCCATGTAAAATACTGGTATTCAGCTGCATCCAGTTAGACTCGAAGCCAACCCCGACATAGTTGCGAAAAGGCTAGGCAGATGATGATCTTAGATAGAGTCACGATAGATCTACGCCGGTTGCGTCCGCAAAAGTTGTTTACATTTTTTTACAGAATTCACAAAAAACGTGAGTCAAAAGTCACGATCACTTTAACTCGGTTGGAAAGGGTAATGAAATATTTTGCTATAATTTCCTTTCATTTTTGCCTTAAGTTTCATCATTATCATGTGTTATCGCCTATTTCATAAGTGCTGGTTAACCTGTAACTGGCGATTGTGTAAATCGGAAGCTATTTTATCTATAGTATTTAAGACACAGAAGCTGTTGGTGTACTTTAATAAATAAATAGAATGGTCGTTGGACCTGAACCCATTTTAAAATGCAACACGATTTCTTTCTGCTCTCGTTTCTAAATACACCAATTAAGCACTATATGCCCGTGAATTTCAGATCCTAGTTTTAATTTTTATTACGTAGGTACTTTCTCTCTTCGCCATTGTTATTCAGTATTCCGCGCACTCTGTATTGTAATGCACGTACTCGTAAGTACACAGTGTTAACGCCAGCTAATTGCCAATTATAATCGAAAGCAATTTAAATCCGGTATAGTGAACCTGTTTTGCTGTCCCTCTTCTAGCTGGTTTAATGCCGACCAAGTATTTTCCATTATACTTACATTGTTACGAGACAAAATAGCCAGTGGCGGGTAATAAAAATAGTATACAACTTTAATTAAACCGATACTACATTTTGAACATTGTAATGTAAGAGAATTGGCATTGGTTGTTACTTAAGCCAAATGATATAATATTTATCACATAATTATTCCAAAATCAATAAAGAAAAATCTTTAACAAAACAATGGACTCGAAGTTAAAAAAACAATTCCCCTGCAACCAACTAACAATTATATTAGCGCATCTTGGAACGAAATTTCATGCCAGTCAAATGGCTAGACACCGCAAACCAGAACAAAGGTACGTTGTACAACTTAATCAAACGCCTTCGAGTGTCCATTCACAAACGAAACGGGTTTTTAGAAAAAAAAAAGTAATTTGGTAATGGAAGAAAAACACTGTTTGAATTTTATCCGTTGTAGGGTTTGTGAGGTTGCGTAAATTAACGGTTTTTTTTTTACAATAATCGAATTTAGAACACTCGCAACAAGCGGAACCGCTGTCCGCTGTCCGATGTCGGTGTCGCTGTGCTGTGTCCTAGGTTCGATCTCCGGGTCGGACAAAGAGTTATTGGGTTTTCCAATAATAAATTTATTTAAGCTTCCGGAGTCTGGATTTTAATTGCACAGTTGATGGCAATAGGATGGCCCCCTGTTATTTGTGACTTGAAAAAAATAACTGGCAAACATTGTGGGAGTACATATTATACTGCTCTGCCTATCTTTTTGGGGAAAACTGAAACAGGAATAATTATTTATATATGTCGGCGCGAGCGTGGGCGTAGCGATAACAGGGCCATCATCATAGTTTCTTGGTACGGGTTCCATGAGGAAGGTGGGTACTCGGGCAACCCAGTAAAACGTAGTTTGAAGCACAAATCACAGTCACGTTTATTCGGTAATTTACAATCACTTTATGAGTAGTAAGAAACAAAGGTTTGTACGGTGAACATGACAGTTCCGATGGTATGCTCTCAACCGTCCGGCGTGCGCTCCGCAAGTCGAATGCCGGCCGCTCTCCAATCGGCTCTGTCCACGTGTAGAAAATGGCGCGAAGTTATAGCGCCACCTCACGGCGTTCACTGTACTAACCGATCAACCAATGAGAATTAAGTTTTGGTTTGACCAATATTATGAAATCAACCGGAAGTAGTATTTCTCGCTTGCGACGACATATGTATCTATAGCCTTTATATATTAAGCACGTCTTCTACATGTTTCCGTCTTCAATCAATCGTAGGACAGATACGAGTATACAGGGTTACTAGTTAATCGACCTATTCCTGATAGGAGGTTGTAGAGCTAGGGGAGGTTATTACCGACGAATTAGACCATTAAGTTTCTGAGCAAAAGTGAACCATTTATGAGATTTTTTTTTATCAGGGTTATGCGTTTTAATTTTTTTTATTTTTCTCAATTAAAAGACATAACAAGCCTTAATTTATCAACACCAAACTAGAACTTTATGTCTACATTAGAAAATACCAGACGGAAACATCATACCTTTTAATGATTTTAATTAACGATTTCCAAAAGAATTACAAAAAAAAAAAAAAAAAACTATGCCGTTTGGCGTGCAGAGTTTTAAGAACCTCTACGTATTGTTAGCTGTCTAACGAGGTATTTAAACTAAACATCAGATACAAGATTACAAAGTATAGAGGTAATAACGTAGAAGTAAGGCTAAAATCGTCTAATTAAAAAAACTTAGCGTAAGTGTTTCAAATGACTGTCACCCTGTCACATCCCAGTGCTGAGCAAAGGCGGGGAGGCCTTTGCCCATCAGTGGGATGTGACAGGCTAACATATTATGGATTACATACTATTTTTTTTACAATTCATGCTCAATATCATCATATTCACCCTCTGTGTCTTGCACAAAGACACATTGTTTTTCTTAATTCTGTTTTTACTACTTGTTTAATTTGTCTTAATTTGATTAGCCGCACTGATAATTCGCTGCCTCCGCTCCTCAATCGATGGTACAGGAGAGAAATCTTAAACTAATGATTTCACATGACCCCAAACGTAATAGTCCATCGGCGTCAAGTCAGGACTTCTCGCAGGCCAAGGAATGGGTCCTCCTCTACCAATTCATCGACTGGAGAAATTATTGTGTAGCCACTGTCGCACAGTAACTCTAACTCAAGTGTACAGGACAACTATCTTGTTAAAATATCATATTTGTTCTGGTTTCTAAGGGCATGTTGCCATCGTCAAGTAGGTAATCCAAAATAATTTCTTTAAACAAAATTATAACTTTCGCCATTTAAATTGTCAGGTAAAAAATGAGGACCAATCAAATTATTATCAATAATTCCCATCCACACATTCAATGGAAATCTTCTTCGCGATCCTTTTTGCCTCTTTTTATGAGGATTTCTTCTTTCTTTGTCATTCCAATAGTAAAGATTATGACAATTTGATATTCCATATTTATCAAATTTGCATTCGTCTGTCCAAAAAATCTTTATAAGAGCGCGCCACTGCAGACCAAAGCGAGCGATTCCGCACCTCTTGTCCCGCCCGCACCCCTCTACAATACACGGTGCATGGCGCGCGGCGCGCCACGCACCGGAGCGGCGGCGGCCGCGGTCGAGTTCGAGTTTGAACGGCGCGGTGACCACGGCCGCTCAGCTGATCAACAGCTATCTGTGCCGCAGACGGGCCGTGAACATGCCGTTTCTTGAATTTGAACTTGATTCGTATGGCAATAAAACCGTATTCGTAAAAAATTACCTGTCAATCAAATAAAGTTCAAATACACGGAAGTATTTCCACAGTACGACAGATCGAGTGTAAAGCATAACATAGCTGATAAACAAACGAGCTCATTCTTGGTATATGTACATACTTATTGGAAGCTCCGTTCATAGACCTACAAACTGACATACCACAATAGTAGGTAAATAGGTACACACGCTAGCACATCAAGCTACTACAATCCAAACTTTGAATTGTAGTAGTTAAGTTTGAACAATCGATCTTGCACGAGCTCTAACGATTGTCATATAAATTCAGCGATAACATGAATCATCAAATTGTGCCGAAACCCTGACGTGACACACACGCATACATACGTGACACACACGTGACCCACACCCAAACACACGTGACTCAAATTCATGCACACGTGACGCACACGCACCTACACATGACACATACACACGTGCCACACACGTGTCTTTCATTCATGCACACGTGACCCACGTATACGCACGTGACACACACGTGACCGACAGCCAAACACGCGTGACTCACATTCATACTCACATTCATGCACACGTGACACACACGTGACCCGCACGCACGCAGACGTGACCAACACGCAAAACACGTGATCCACAGCCGAACACACGAGACACACACGTGATCCACACCCAAACACACGTGACATACACGTGACCCGCACGCACGCACACGTGACTCAAACGCATACACACGTGACACACACGTGACCCACACCCTAACACACGTGACTCACATTCATGCACACGTGACCCACACCCAAACACACGTGACTCACATTCATGTACACGTGACCCACGCATAGACACGTGACCTGCCCGCACACACGCGTGACCCACACGCAAACACACGTGACATACACGTGACGAACTCCCAAACATACGTGACACGCATTCATCCACACGTGACACACACGCATACACACGTGACACACACGTGACCCGCACTCACACACACGTGACCAACACCCATACATACGTGACACGTACTTGACCCACACCCAATCACACGTGACCAACACCCAAATACACGTGACTCGCATTCATCCACAAGTGACACACACGCATACACACGTGACTTGCCCGCGGACACACGTGACCCAAACGCAAACACACGTGATAAACACGTGACGAACACCCAAACACACGTGACTCGCATTCATCCAACCCCGTCACACACGCATAAACACATGACACACACGTCACCCGTACGCACACACACGTGACACAAAAGCATACACACGTGACACACACGTGACCCACACCCAAACACACGTGACTCACATGCATGCACACGTGACCCACGCATACACTCGTGACAAACACGTGACCCGCCCGCACACACTCGTGACCCACTCGCAAACACACGTGACACACACGTGACCAACACCAAAACACACGTGACTCTCATTCTTCCACACGTGACACACACACATGCACACATGGCACACACGTGACCCACATGCACACACACGTGGCCCACACGCATACACACGTGACACACACGTGACCCACACCCAAACACACGTGATCACATTCATACACACGTGACACACACGTGACCTACACCCAATCACACGTGACTCACATTCATACACACGTGACCCGCCAGCACACACACGTGACTCACATTCATACACACGTGACACACACGTGACCCGCACGCACACACACGTGACCCAAACGCATACACACGTGACACACACGTGACACACACCCAAACACACGTAACCCACACCCAAACACACGTGACTCACATTCATGCACACGCGACCCACGCATACACACGTGACACATACGTGACCCGCCCGCACACACACGTGATCCACACGGAAACACACGTGACACACACGTGACGAATGTTAAAGCCTCTTTGGCATGCTACAGCTGCAGTGACATATAAAAAAAAACCATTATGTTGTGTCAAGTGAAACCGTCAAGTGGTTTTTTCTAATCTATTCTGTTCCTACTCTTTACGACTTTCGTACTATTATATTATTTAACATTTTTATAAGTCTTTCACTGGATGAGGTACCTGCATTAGGTTATGGGCCCAGAACACCCAATATACCCGGTATACTCAGGATACCCAGGATAAGACCCAGCACAAAGGTCAGCAAAAAAAAAAAAACAAATGTTTTTCGGTGCTGTCAAAATGGAAAATTTTAGCACCACGAAGATTCAGATCGGTCAGCTTATAGGTAGCCAGAATTGGGCTACATGGAAGTATAAGGTATCTATCATGCTGCACAGAAGGTGCCATGGGGGCGGCAGAAGTAAAATCAAGAAAGCCAATTTTAGTAACAGGCGATGGTGCGCTGATGGTCTATAATGCAGAATTGCTAAAATATAGGAAGGCAGACAGCAAGGCTCTACTAATAATGTTACAAGCAACATGACCGAAGAGAATCTAATGAAAGTCATGCGATTTGAAACAGCAAACGAAGTATGGCAGGAACTTCACCGTTTGTTTGACGCTCAATCAGAAGACAGAGCATACACTTTGTGCATGCAATTATTTAGCTTCAAAAATAACTCTAAGGATGACGTATCTACCGTGATGTCGAGTCTTAAAAACATTTGGAACAATTTGAATGCTGAAATTTTGAAGACCAATCCTAACATGAAGTTGCCGGAAATGTTCTTGATCTGTAAAATTTTAGATTCCCTCAATGAAAAGTTTTTCAGTTTCAAATCAAGTTGGATGCTGCTAAGCAAACAAGAGAGGACAATTGAATCACTGACAGCACAACTGGGCGGGTACCAGAGAGCGCTAGGTGGTCATATTGAGGAGTCTCAGGAAGTGATCGCCTCTACCTCAAAGGTGCAGCATAAATCGCAGTTAAGGGACGAGAACGTAAGATGCAGGTACTGCTCAAAGATAGGCCACCGCATTGAGAATTGCAAGCAGTGGATTAATGATGGCAGACCGAAGAAACCTACACAGTCTTCGTCCAAGCAGCAGCAAGTGCAGAATATAACGTTGATGATTTACGCTTGCTCTGAAGAAAGCAATACAGAAAATTGGTATGTGGATAATGGTGCCACGACTCATGTTACCAATAGGGAAGACATATTCACATATTTTGAGGACTTTGGAACGAACCACACTGTTACAACGGCAGATGGGACTGTAGTTCCTGCAAAAGGGAAAAGGTCTGTGGTAGTTCAAACCAAAGTTAACGGCAAAACAATGAACATAACTCTGAGTGATGTCTGGTATGTACCAAAGCTTACAAAGAATTTGCAATCCATGTTAGCTGCACAAAATAAACAGCAAAATAGTACATTTATTTCCACCACTAAAGAGTGCAGGCTGGAATTAAACGGTCAGATTTTAGCAGTTGGACACAGGAAGCAGAGTGGAGGACTGTATAAGTTACAAATGAAGACAGTTCTACCAAACAAGCCTGTAGAGATTAATGCCATTAATCCATCGAGCTTACTCCAGCTATATCATGAAAGATTTGGTCACCAGAACAAGAAATACGTCAAAGATCTTGTCACGAGGGAACTGGGGATTAATCTAAGTAACAAAGATGATATACAGTGCGAGCGCATTTATGGGAAGGCACAGCGTCTTAAATTTGGCAAAAGAGAAAGAGCTAGTATGCCTGGAGAGCTGGTTCATGCCGATGTGTGTGGACCATTCCCTGAAAATTACTCGAAATGTCGCTATTTTGTTCTTTTTAAGGATGACTACTCCGCGTTTCGTCATGTTTATTTCATTCGAAACAAAAGTGATGTCAAAGACAAGATTGTTCAATTTCTGAAAGAAGCCAAAAATGCTGGACATACAGTCAAAACGTTATTGAGCGACAATGGCGGGGAATTTGACAATAAAGCGGTTCGGGATATACTTAACAGACAGGGAATAATCCAGTGGCTCACGATGCCATACACGTCCGAGCAAAATGGATGCACAGAAAGAGAGAACAGGACTCTTGTGGAAACAGCTCGATCATACATGCATGCAGGAGACGAATTTCCACAAGCCCTATGGGCAGAGGTTACCAATACAGCTGCATACGTTCTTAATCGCACGGGACCCACAATAGAAGAAGGGAAAGTACCGTATGAACTGTGGCATAAGAAGAAGCCTAAGATCTCACACTTGCGTGTGATAGTGAGTGAATGTTTCTTTCACATTCCCAAACAAAAAAGGAAGAAGCTAAATAAGAAAGCTACCAAAGGTAGACTTATTGGATACGATAACGACAGCGGATATCGCATCTGGAATGGAAAACAGACCGAAAGATCTAGAGATGTCACCTTTTGTCCAACCATAGAATTTAGAATCCCAACGGCCTTGGGACCAGGTCCTCAAGAAGATGTAAATTTACCAGTGAGCGGTGAGATAGAGGGAGATTCTAATTTGATAGGACAGGAGACAGAGGGAGTGTTCTTTCATCGAGATGATTTTCCGCAACATGTAGCTTCTTACAGGATATGACTGTCTTACAGGATAAGACAGTCAGTCCAATTAGAGGGAGAACAAGAAAAAAATTAGATCATAGAAAATGAAAACGCATTTTCAGATTGTGAAACAGAAGAGTTCGTAGATGCTATTCCTCCTGATATTGAGGTACCGATGAATTCAGAGAACGATGTTTCTATACCGGACATTCCAAGGTATAATCTCAGAGACAGAAGTACACTACGACCTCCACAAAAATTGGATGACTTATTATTGGTCGATTCGATTATCGAAAGAGACCCTTTAACGTATAAAGAGGCAATATAATAATAATAATAATAATATTCCACAACTTTCACACAACGCCATCTAGTCAATATCAATATCAAATAGTACAAGTAAATATAGATGGTTAGAAGCCATGAGGAATGAAATGGATTCTTCACAGAAGTTTAAAGTGTGGGACTTGGAAAATCTACCAAGAGATCGAAAAGCACTGCCATGTAAATGGGTTTATAAAGTTAAGTCCAACCCTGACGGTACAATCGAGAAATATAAAGCCCGATTAGTCGTGAAATGGTTTAGGCAAAAGAAGGGTTTTGACTATAATGAAACTTTCAGCCCGGTAGCCAGGCTAGCAACTGTAAGATCTTTGCTCAGTGTTGCAGCAAGAGAGAAATTGCATCTTATTCAGTTTGATATTACAACAGCCTTTCTCAACGGTGTTTTGAAAGAAGATATCTATATGATGCAACCAGAAGGCTTTGAGGATGGGACATCAAGAGTATGTCACCTAAAAAAAAGCCTCTACTGATTAAAGCAGGCACTCCGCTCGTGAGCCGCATGCACACACACGTGACCAACACCCATACACAGGTGACACACTCGTGACCCACACCGAAACACACGTGACTCGCATGCATCCACACGTGACACACACGTGAAACGCACACTCACTCACGTGACCAACACCCATACACACGTGACACACACGTGACCCACATCCAATCACACGTGACTCACATTCATGCACACGTGACCCACGCATACACACGTGACACAAACGTTACCCGCCCGCACACACACGTGATGCACACGCTAACACACGTGACCAATACCCAAACACACGTGACACACATTAATCCACACGTGATACACACGCATACACACGTGACACACACGTGACCCGCCCGCACACACACTTGATGCAACGCCAGCACACGTGACCAACACCCAAACACACGTGACACTCATTAATCCACACGTGATACACACGCAAACACACGTGATTGACACGGGACCCGCACGCACACACACGCGACCAACACGCAAACACACGTGACATACACGTGACGAACACCCAAAAACACGTGACTCGCATTCATCCACATGTGACTCGCATTCATCCACATGTGACACACATGCATACACACGTGACACACACGTGACCCACACCGAAACACACGTGACTCGCATGCATCCACACGTGACACACACGTGAAACGCACACTCACTCACGTGACCAACACCCGTACACACGTGACACACACGTGACCCACACCCAATCACACGTGACTCACGTTCATGCACACGTGACCCACGCATACACACGTGACCCGCCCGCACACACACGTGGCGCACACGCTAACACACGTGACCAACACTCAAACACACGTGACACGCGTTCATCCACATGTGACACACACGCATACACACGTGACACACACGTGACTGACACCCAAACGCACGTGACTCACATTCATGAACACGTGACCCACGCATACACACGTTATACACACGTGACCCGCCCGCACGCACACGTGACCAACACGCAAACACACGTGACCCCACGCATACACACGTGACACACTCTTGACCCACAGTCGAACACCCGTGATACACACGTGATCCACACCCAAACACACGTGACACACACGTGACACAAGTCAACACACGTGACTCACATTCATACACATGTAACACACACGTGACACGCCCGCCCACACACGTGACCCACACGGAAACACACGTGACACACACGTGACCCACACCCAATCACACGTGACTCACATTCACACACACCTGACACACACATGACCCAAACGCAAACACACGTGACACACACGTGACGAACAGACAAACACGTGACTCGAACTCATCCACGCGTACACACACGCGTACACACGTGACTCACACGTGACCCGCATGCACACACATGTGACCAACACCCATACACACGTGACACACACGTGACCCATACCAAAACACACGTGACTCGCATTCATCCACACGTGACACACACGTGACCCATACCCAATCACACGTGACTCACATTCACACACAACTGACACACACGTGACTCGCACACACACACACACGTGACCCAAACGCAAACACACGTGTCATACACGTGACCCACCCAAACACACGTGACACACACGTGACCCGCCCGCACACACTTGTGACCCACACGCAAACACACGTGACCAACACCCAAACACACATGACTCGCATTCATCCACACGTGACACATACGCATACACACGTGACAGACACGTGACCCGCCCGCCCCCAAACGTGACCCACACGGAAAAACACGTGACACACCCGTGATCCACACCCAATCACACGTGACTCACATTCACACACACCTGACACACACGTGACTCGCACACACACACACGTGACCCAAACGCAAACACACGTGACTTGCATTCATACACGCGTGACACAAACGCATACACACGTGACTTACACGTGACCCGCATGCACACACATGTGACCAACACCCATACACACGTGACACACACGTGACCCATACCTAAACACACGTGACTCGCATTCATCCACACGTGACACACAAGTGACCCGCACGCACACACACGTGACCAACACCCATACACACGTGACACACACGTGACCCAAACCCAATCACACGTGACTCACATTCATGCACACGTGACCCACCCATACACACGTGACACACACGTGACCCGCCCGCACACACACGTGATGCACACGCCAGCACACGTGACCATCACCCAAACACACGTGACACTCATTAATCCACACGTGATACACACACATACACACGTGACAGACACGGGACCCGCACGCACACACACGTGACCAACACGCAAACACACGTGACACACACGTGACGAACACCCAAAAACACGTGACTCGCATTCATCCACATGTGACACACACGCATACACACGTGACACACACCCATACTCACGTGACACACACGTGACTGACACCCAAACACACGTGACTCACATTCATGAACACGTGACCCACGCATACACACGTTATACACACAAAATACTCCTATCTCTCTGTAAATGTCACCAAACATAGGTTCGTTCCGAAACAGATGCCGCAGCAAACTGATTGAACAAATTGAAAGGATAGCGCTAGTACTACCACATGCAAAACTCGCTTAGAATAAAATGATACAAGCGCCAAATCACTGAATTGCTAATTACGAGAAGACAAAGTAGAAAAATTAAAAAATAAATCCTCTTGATTTGAGATAATATTATTACCTATCTATTAGATTAAAAATCATTATTAAATTCCTTAAGGTTTCAGAGATCTAACGCAAAATAAGTGCAAAACGAGGTATTTTTGTTTTTTTTTTTTTTACGATCGAGAGTTTTTTAACGAATCATGTTTTTGCTTCATCAGATTTAAAGATTATAAGTCCAAGTTTAACTTGTCCAAATAGAAAACTCTTAGGTCATACAGATACCGAGATCCAGATCGCCCAATATCACCAAAACAGCATCATTTATGGACTCTTAAAGAATACTGGATTATCTACGTCGGCATTAAACATACACCTGCAAAAGTCTAACCTCCTGATAGGATCTCCTTCTTCAATTACTTGCAAGGGAGTCTAATGATACGGGTAAAGTCCAAAATTAAAAAAATTGGTCTAGTAGACTCTCCATTGAGACCTGCCAAGTTGTGATGCAACAGTGTTTGTCGACACCGTCAGATCCTCCGCAAACCGTCGAAGAATTTCTTCTTCGTCTTCCACAGCATACATCCGTGGACACCAGCTTACGTAATAGCCTTAACAAGACATAATATCGTCGTATCCTTCGTTTACCATCGATTGAGGAGCTGAGGCAGTGAATTATCAGTCCAATCAAATTAAGACAAACAAAATAATGTATCAATCAAATTAAGACAATTTTAACAGAAGTAGTAATAATAGAATGTAATTATCGACATTTAGTTCTCGAGTCCAATACTAGATGGCGTTACCAAGCTCGCCACAATAGTTTTCATAACATTATTAGTCAACGGATAAGTGACGGTAGCGGAAAAATAATGAAACCGGAGTGCTGTCAATGAGTGGAAGAAAACTAACGTTTGCTCCGTAATTATTTGCATAATTTCTGTAAATTAAAGCCATCATTATTTTGAAATTACTATAGAATAAACATCCGTACCTATTGTCGTTGGTGCAATATTGTGAATTTGTGTGCGAGTAATGGAAGTGACGGGGTAAGTGTTTGTGTCTATTTAAAGAAGTGTAGGTGGGATAATTGGAGATGTTTTGCAAGGTTGACTGTTCTCATAATTATTGTCTTCAGCTTGCGGAAAGTTCAGACCTAAGTAATGTGATTAAGGTCCAGCTTTGATTGATGATGATTTTATTGATTTTGAAACAGTGATCGACACATTCCCCATGGTTAACAAGAAACCAGTTAGTCTCAGGGCACAGTGCCTGGGTAAAGATTCGTGTCGTCGGGTTCGATCCTAGCCTGGGAATTTTCCTTTTGCAAGATCAAGATATCTTCGTTTTATTTTTATTTCGTTTTTTTGGATTATTTGTTTTCCGTTGTTTCTAACCGACTTCGAAAACGAGGAGGTTATCAATTCGGATATTTATATACCTATATGTATATATTTTTTTTAATATAATTAAAGTGTTAGTATTGCAAAGAAGTTGAAACCATTCATTAAGTAAGTTTGTTGATACTGCCTATGTTTTTAACCGACTTCAAAAAGGAGGACGTTATCAATTCGTATGTTTACAATATACAGCATGCTTTTTTTACCGTCGCCAAATTTTTACAGGGTGTTCCACCCATGAATATGAATAACTTTCACTATGGAACCAAATCTGAGATCACGAAAAAAAATCAGCTGTGTCATACATTTTGGTCAAGTAGGTATTGAACGTTTGTATTAAACAACTGATTTTGTTTTCGTGATTTCAGAGTTGGTCCCACAGTGAAAGTTGTTCATATTCATGATTAGAACACCCTGTAAAAATTTGGAACCTGAAAAAAATCATCAGTATATACAACATTATTTTTAGTATACTGCAGACCTGAATATAGTTTGTTCAGAATAAGTAACTGAATCGATTCCAATAATTTTTACACCATGTTGTATTTTGTCCCAAAAATATTTAAAAAACATAATAAATTGGAAAGCGAGCAACACTAAGTCCATTTCCGCAATCCGAGAAAAAAATAAAAAATTGATTACAATCAATACTTTTATATTTTATTTTTTCTCTCTTAAATGGTTCACTTTTGCGTAGGGACTTAATGGTCTAATTGATCGGTAAAAACCCTACAACCTCCTAGCAGGAATAGTTCAATTAACCAGTATCCCTGTATAATAGATATCTAGAGATTGAAACTATCCAATCACCTAATGTAAACGTTTTGTGAATCTCAATGCTCAATACAGCGATGCTGCGAATCCTGCAGTATTCACAAACTTAGCTTATGTTTAGACTCAGAGCGCAAGTGCCGATACAAGTTTAAGTAACTTGTTAACTTAGCTATTGGTACTGCTTAGGTAGTTTACTTGCGAAAACAACTAGGAAACAGTGATTAATATTGTAGTTTGGAATACTTATAATCTCAGAACTTGATTTATAAAAACGTTGAAATAGTTCGAACAACAATAATGAACAAGGTTTTTTGAACATACAGCATGGAATATTAAATATTTTGAATATTTTGTATCTGTCAATGATTCTGGGCAGAGCTTTCACGCTTATCACGGTATGTAAAAGATATCTTAATTTTACCTTGCCAGTGTAAAAAAGGTAAAGGTAAAGGTGGCTGGGGTAGACTGGATGCGGGAGGCGGAGGACAGGGTGTTGTGGCGCAGTCTGGGAGAGGCCTATGTCCAGCAGTGGACTGCGATAGGCTGAGTTGAATGAGTGTAAAAAATGGAAATAGTAGCCACACCTTTTTATATTAGCGCAACAACTTTAAGAAGAAAAGTAAAACTGACTTCCTTCGATATAAATATCAGACAACATTAACAATCAAGCTTGGGATATCTAATTTCATTGGAAATGGAAGTCAAATCAGATACTACCTATAGTATAGTGAGTAGAGTTACAGTTAGTAGTACATTAAAGGTAGAATTTCCGAATCTGTGAACAATTTTAGTCACCAGGATTAAAATTGCTGCAGCATAGCATTTATCAGCAAGCCTGTTGTTTGCTGAAAATGCTATGCTGCTGGAAAAAGTTTAAAATATTAAGAATTTATTAGCATAACATATTGTTATTGCAGTGGCCGTCGCCGCTACATTTTTCTAACAAAAACACAATATTGATACCGTTGTTCTAGCTTGAGTTTTACACTAATTAGTGCAAAAATTGAAAGCATTGGCATTATTAAAATACTTACAAAGCAACGAAAAATAATTTAATGCCACACTATGCATCTAACAAATAATAAAAAATATTTAGGTATACGCACAATAAACAAAATATTATTTTTAAATTATTAAAATAATATTTATAAACCACCATACATCCATCCACCATGTAGGTTCCACATTCTGACAAGCAAATGATATCATTGTAATCATCGTCTGTTTTTAACACGCCATTTAAAATGAGCCGAACATTCAAGGGACACAGACACATAAGGTAGCAGCCAGCCAATCATACAATGCAGTAAAACTTAGTAGAACTTAGCGAACGCAATAGACGATGAATATTTATTTGTTGCTCCAAAGTTAGTGTTGATGCACTGGGAAACTGGCGGCAACTTTCTTGTGGCGCTGTGTGAACTAGAATTTATAATCTATTTGTGGAAAATTATACTAAAAGCTAGACGATGGCAGCTAGAGTTTCTAGCAACTAATTTTTGGTTAGTCAAATGTTTGTCTGCTAGTTAATATCACAAAGTTTGCATAAGAATATCTTTCGTTGCTTAGGTTTCGATTGCAAGTTAAGTACCTGTTTATTTTGGAAATAGATAGCTCCTTTGTTTAAATAACTCATTGGTCTCTTGAGTAGCGAATAATAATTGCAGCCTTTTCGTTGATTACAATCCAAATTACTCCTCGTTTTCATTAAAGAATAACTTGTTTCGCAACAAAACTATAGTGACCATCGAGTTTTCTGAAAATCGACCCGTTAGGCCCTTTGTTCACACACGGTTTTTTGCCGTGAGAAACTGCGGTTTTTTCGCCGTGTGTAGGCACGTCGTCAGTGTTGTATCGATCACTGTGGAAGCTTGTCGACAGACACATTTTTTCTAAGGCGCGGTTTATACGTCGTGCCGTAAAGAAACCGTGCCGTGGCTTTAGACGAAGACATGACATTATTATGTAAGTCACAGAACAATGAAAAATGAAGGTAACCACCGTCTGCCTATATTCTACGAACACGGCTTTGTTTATATACCTCCTCATATTATCTACAGTTTAAACATTGCTAAAGGATTTCATTACAATATCAATATTTGAGCATATCTGAAGATCTCGTCTCGCTCAGACGTCATATTTTGATGTTAGTTATAATATTAAGTCTAGTAATTAACAAACTATGTTATTAATACTATTATTATATCTGAACTATTATACGAATAATATGAAGTTAGTAGAGAATAACTATTCTGACGCTTGTCTTAAATAACCTTTGTAATTTGGTCTTACGATTAAACATACAAATTTCTGAAATATTAATATTGTTCGATAAACACAAATTAAATTATACTTTAATTTAAATAGTTTAATAATAATAAGAGCTCGAACGTGGGCTCGTGGTTAAGCTACGCTGGCCGTGGTCGGTTCGTGGATTGGTGACCATCCATTACATATCGAGACCCGGCAAGCACTACGGATAGCCGGAAGCCCACACAAGGGGTGTCTTACCCCCGGGGTGGGGTCGTCTTGGCGGTGTCTCTAGACATCACCAATGCCTTCAATACCCTGCCCTGGAGTTGCATCAGGGAGGCACTCCGGTATCACCGGATGCCAACCTACCTCTGTCGCGTGGTCGAGGCCTATTTGACGGACAGAGCCGTCATTTACCCCGGTCACCAGGGAGAGTGGAACCGGCGAGAGATGTCGTGCGGTGTCCCACAGGGATCGGTCCTGGGGCCACATCTGTGGGACATCGGGTACGACTGGGTGCTGCGCGCCGACCTCCCCAGCGGCGTCAGTGTAGTTTGCTACGCTGACGACACGCTTGTCCTGGCGCAGGGGAGGTCGCACCAGGCGGCGGCTGAAGCTAGGTGCACGTGCAATCGTTGAAAGAGCCTCCATTCGAATCCGAAATAAACCGCACCTTCTTGGATAGTAAACACGTTTATTCATTAGTAACAATAATTAATTTCAACACTTTTGCTCCAATTAAGGATTCTTTGAATTTGCATGGTTCCAAAATGTTTGTTTTGTTAACAAAATGTCGGCAACGAATGCATCTCAATAGAAAGTCAACACATAATCAGCAGGTATTATGATTATTACGCCTCTATGCCTGAACAACCTTTAAAGGCAAAAAAACATAAAATAGTACTCTAATTCAGTATCCAACTTGGTTTATATTCTCCTAAATATCCCTGTTTTAGTAGTAATAATGTAACTACAATACCTTCATAAGGTAGACCCTGAACTAGTCTGATCCCCCCCCCCCCCCGGGGGGGTCCCACAACAGGTCATATAATTAAATAATTACCCTACACGGTACGGGTACAAACATTATTTACATTTACTGTCCACATTTGAATATTAGGTACTGCCGGGCATATAAACATGACAATTAAATCTATTTTTAAACTACATTAATTTGTTCAAAGCAGAAAACTTATTGACTATATCTGGTGAAATGGTACAAAAATGGGAAATTTGCAATTCTGAATTGGCAAATTCTAGCGTGTGTCCTAATTTTAAATTAAAGTGTTTGAAGAATTATATTTTGGTTACATAACGGAAGTAAGCAGGTATTATAATTATTTATTTTCTGGATAATCTTTTATTACAAAAGCGAAATATTTCATTAATAACAAACTCCAGTTGAAAGATAGAAGAGAGCAACAAGCTGTAGTTAGTCAAGTATGAGCACAAACCTTCTTGCCTGCAGATATTCTTGACAACACTTAACTCCTTATACCTCTCAAGTATGAAAAGCTGCTGAGGTACTTTTACCCAAGACAATATCTCTCAACTTCACTCATACATAATTAATTCTTCATATTCCCCTCAAATTGTCTCCGGGAACATTCAACGACAGATTTTTAGTACGTTTTAACGGGACTTGCCAAGCACTTGGTGAAAACTAAAAAGTTGCTTGAAGACTCAATTTCCGAGATGCAAAACCTACTTAATTGCTCGAGTTCCTTTATAGAAATTCTTTTAACTTTGAATTATCTTAGCTTCTTACTTAATAAGTTTCCTTTACTTTAGTAAAAAAAGAAAATTCCTAGGAAAATCTTGTTTGTTTTGATGATTTTGTTCAACTAATGTTGAAAGTTGTCGTTTAAAATAAATTCCAATGTTTTCCATCACTTTTGTATTTAGCTTGGAATTTGGAAGTAAAAAAAAATTAGTTCAAATTTCAAGTAGGAAAACGTCGGACTAAAATAATGATTGTCTACAATCTCTTGACATTTCTCGGTTCCTTGGGGTCCTGGACCTTTGGAAGGCGTACGAGGGAACGAAGCCTAGTTAGATGTTTTTAATTTAGACGATTATCTCTGTGTGCACTACGCAAGAGAACCCAAGGACAACCCCTGGTTGGTGTAGGATTATTGCAGGATATGGAAACAAGATATTGGATTATGGGTTTGGGTGGCTAAAGTGAACTGGAATTATTATATACTTAGGAATATGGAAAGACTATTACCTGCCTGACCAATGTTTTATATAAATTACATTGTTTGTATCTTTATAAGGTAAAAGAATTTGAAAGCCCATCTTCCAACATCCGCCTCGTATTAAATTGTCTTCAAACGTCGTCGAGCCAATCAAAGGGCGGAACGTGGGATGCTTTCATGGCTGTGTACGTGACGGGAGACCACGGCCCGCCATCCGCGACAGTCGCCACCGAGGTAGAACACAACTCGATTTATATCTTTTTATTATTAATAATAAATTACTAGCTTTTGACCCCAATATTGCTTGGTAGAAAGCCATGGAAAACACTTTAAATAGATTACTACTTAAAAAATTGATCACAATAAGTTCGAATAACATAGGTATAGGTATATTCTATAGACACAGTCAAAATAATAATAAAGGCCGAAGGAGGAATTGCTTCGGCCATTGCGATCTATCTCAGGGGAGACTAGCCTTCGGCCTGGAAGGTATCATAGTGCACAAGTGTATACACAGGTGCACTCTCTCTTCTCTCACTCTCATAGTCCGATTTGCCGGCATCCGTAAAGCAAGTCTTCCTGATAACAACTGTCACTTCTGCTCACCCTTCAGTACGACGCTAACGTGAACGAAAATCTCATCCCACCATTATTAGCTTCACAGGAAATCGTTACACTTCAAGTGGCTTCATATATAGTTGAACTACAATCGATTACCTGAGTAAATAGAACATACTTTGCAGTTACTTCAGCAACTCTGCAACGGGTATCCGGCAACTCTTCACCTTGACTTATGAACTAGTATTTATGTAAATTTTGTCTGTAATATTGGAAACTGTTAGTATAGTTGGTTCTTAAGCAATTTGTTAGACATATTAACACTAGTTGAATATTGATTTATATTAGTGTATTTTTGGAATATGTTCAAAAAAAAATTATTTCGGTTTCCATTTTTCCATGACAGATTGACACACACACACACACATAATTATGTATGTCACAAAACCGAAATCAATGACGGAGTCTTTGTAAAGTGTACGAGTATGACTTGTAATTTTCACTTTTGATAATTGAAAACTTTTCGACTCTTAACTGTCCAAACTAGCAGTCCTGACAGACGTTGTCCTGCCCAAATTTCAATATTTAATTAATACTTAAATCCCACAGAAAAGCAATTTTTGTTATTCCAGAATTTTCCAATTTTCCGGCAAAATTTTCCAGTTTTTCTTTCCCTTGAAACTTTAATCGGACTATTACGAATAGTTTAATACAAAAAATAGAAAAATCGATCCAGGCGGTTACCAACGAACAGCACGTAATTTTTATTTATGTTACGATGACAGGTATAAAACGAGAAAAGGAGGGTAAATAATCAAAGGGCATCAAAAAATTCGTCCGCACCGCTGTCAATAGGATTAAAGATGTTTGATTTTTATCTCCGGAAGCATTAATTCAGTAATTGAAACACTACTAAAGAATAAAACCAGTAGTTTCTAATATTAGTTAGTAGATCGCTGAACTCATTAAAAACAACTTAATTTTAGACTTGTTTACACAAAACCGGGAAGTGAGGAAACTTTTGCCTTCTTCAGAGAAGTTCAGAACTTCTTCTTTGACCAAGTTTTTTGTTTAACGTGGAATTTCAATGGTCTTGCTAAGCGGTTAGCTTGAGAGTTTTTATGTCCCTTTTTTTTCTAACGCATTTTGAATGAAACCTTCATAAAACTAACTTCTGCCATGGGTAATGTCCCCAGTTTCTTAACTTATATTCAGTGAAGATTTTTGGATTGATTAAGTTGTTCGAAGTTTACCTTTTTTCCATGAAAACTTTCTTCTGAGATTGGTAGATGGATTTCATGTTTGTTCTTGCCTGGTAATCTAATGCAACGTAATAACCCTGTCAGTTCTATCTGCGTCAATAACACTTCTATGTTCTTTCGAAGTTTTAACTACGAAAACAATAGACAACCTTCGCATTCCTAATTAACGAGTACCCCTTTTCCCATTACTCCTAACAATCAGTTTTAAGACCAAAACAATATCTACAAAGTTATTCCAAGAGTCTTCAATATCCTGCTGGAGATCGCAATTCATCATTCAAATGTCTTGCGGCCGATAAGACCCTGTTGTTTGCTGACGCCCCGCCGACGCCCCGCCGACGCCCCGCCGACGCCCCGCGAATGCTCCGCCGAGTCACCGATGGATACAATTATTAACAGCCACAATTGTGAGTTGGACCTTTTCTTAAAGGAGTTTGTACAATTGGAGATCGCATTTCGGTTTCGTTTCCGAGTGTTGGACAGGAATGTTTTCCGGTGTTATCTTTGTTTTTGGTTTTAATTGCGTGCCAAATATTACCTTGGCAAGTTTATTATTTTGGTAGATAGACTGAAGAACTGTCACTGTGTGTAACTGGGACTGTGTGAATGATGATAAGGTTAGAAAGGGAGTGACTAAAGAGATGACGACTAATAGAGAAGTGTGGAAGAAAAAGACATGTTGCGCCGACACCAAATAAGTTGGGATAAGAGCAAGAGGCCCTTATCCCAACTTAATGATGATAGTGATGAGATACACTGAAGACCCGATAAACGACAACAACACCACAACTAAACAACAACAAAACTGACAACCAAACTATTGCTACTATAAATATTGGGATGAATAAATGATTAACATCGCTTCGGTCGTGAGTGTGTTATCCCTTTTATTCCAATAATGCTCATGTTTAGCTAAGTCATAATTTATTATTCTGTTAGAAGTCTAACAATGACGATGTTTTTACGTCCTTTGGCTTTATGCAATTTGATTGGTAATACATACCTTTGTAAAATAAAAATCAAAAGTTAGCGAAGTTCATTCCCCTGGCCCGGAGTACCCTGGCCGATAATTGGGTTTTTCTGTCGATAAATTCTCGCTTAGCCCGAATTGGATTTGAGCAATAGGGTCGCACCTATTCATGCCTTAATCAATGAACTGTTTTATCCGTCCCTGATGTTTGTAACATTGTATTATATTTTTCTATCGCAGCATAACTTTGTGCAACGTTGCGTCCGCGGACAGCGAAAAGCTTTTTATGGTTATTATATACCTCAGTCATAATTTATGCACTATTAGATACCTGGGTTAGTCTCGTAAAATTGGAAGCTCTTTAACCCATTTTCAGGACGGTTAATGGTCGGCCAGTACTAACAGCTGGTATTAGCTCACAGGATATAAATATTTTTATAATCGTCAAAGCTCCAATGAAGACCCAAGCTTTTATATTATCTGGACTAGGTCAGTCCAGATAATATAAAAGCTTGGGTCTCTTATATTATCTGGACTGACCTAGTCCAGATTGACTTGCCTACCCGTTTAAGTTTAAAAATAATTAGAATTAGGTTAAAATTGATTTCTAAGATTGTTTTACATTGTTAGTTAGTTACATGTGAAGCTGATAAAAGCGTGTTAATGACTCATCATCGTCATCCTCCTGCCGCTATCCCAATTTATTTGGGGTCGGCGCAACATGTATTTTTCTTTCATAACCCTCTATTAGTCTTCGTCTCGGTAGTCACCGTCTTTCTTATCATATCAGCATTCACACCATTTTACAACTAGGTGCCAGAGTTTCTCTAATAGATTTTTTTTTCTCTCACGGTTACATCACAATTAATCTTTGTCAACATCTTATATATGTATTATACACTTGTACACTAAAAACAGTGATACTCACAATGCTAACACCAGAAATAAGGACAAAGTACGTGCTCCCTTTCACCGGCTTCATAATTCATTTGTTTGGCTTGGTATAACCTTTTACGAGTATTACAAGCTACTCTCTTCTTTGCTAGATTTGCCTTTTAATGGGTTTAAAGCTGAAGTAAAATCCAACCTTTGTTCAAAGGCATACTATTCCATCAACGACTACTTAAACGATAAGAATAGTTGGTCGCCCTGATTAACTCAAGACAATGTTTATCTTCATTCTCCAGAATTAGCTTACTGACAGGTTATATGAGTTAATTTAATTGTTTTTTTTTTATTTTTTTCATTTGACTGTATAAGTCAAATCAGTTTAATTTTGGTTTAATTGTGGTTGCACATGAAATGGCCGATATCAACACAAAGTAAATTGATATGTTTTTCTTATTACGCACTTGTACAAACAAACATAAATTGTATACTAAAATAAAACGCGTTTGCTCAAGATTTTAAAGCTAGTTTCATTTGACTAGGAGAACAGATATAAACGGATTTTAGTGAATTAACATAAAAATGGACAAAAATCAAATACGTACTATATTTTTATACGAGTTTAAACTTGGACATAACGCAGCTATGGCGACTCGCAATATAAATATGGCATTTGGTGAGGGTACGGCTAGTGAAAGAACCACAAGGCGATGGTTTGAAAAGTTTCGTGCTGGAGATTTAAGCCTTGAAGATCAATCACGTAGTAGACCCCAGGAAGTGATCGATAATGATGAATTACGGGTTTTAATTAAGTCGGATCCGCGTCAAGAAATCCGAGAAATTAGTGCGAAACTTAACGTTCATCATTCAACAGTGTTTCGTTATTTGAAAGCCATTGGTAAGGTAAAAAAGTTAGACAAATGGGACCACACGAATTAACGGAAAAGCACTTGTTACGTCGATTCGAAGTCAGCATGTGTTTGATTGAACGGAACAAAACGGAACCATTTTTGCACCGGATCATCACGTGTGATGAAAAATGGATCCTTTATGATAATCGTCGTCGTTCGAGTCAATGGCTAGATGCCAATGAACCACCGAAACATACACCGAAACCAGACCTTCATTCAAGGAAGGTTATGATAACTGTTTGGGGGTCTGTAAACGGAATCATACATTATTCTTTCTTAGAACCAGGTAAGACCATAAATGCAGATAAATATTGTTCTCTGCTCGACGAAATGCATCAAAAATTACAGCAGGGTCAGCCAGCATTAGTGAACAAACATGGCGTAATTTTGTTGCATGACAACGCACGGCCTCACACATCAAAAACCACCCTTCAACAATTGAACGAACTGGGATATGAGATTCTTCCTCATCCACCATACTCACCCGATTTATCGCCAACGGACTATCATTTCTTCAGAGCCCTACAACATTTTGTTGGAACCTTTGGTACTTGGTTGGAGAAGGATGTAAATGAAATTACGGAGTCCGATATTAGAGTCTATTTATAGATCAAGAGTTATGCTACAGTGACGTTTCTTATTATATACTGCTAGCACACAAGTTCGTGCTAAGGCGCGGCGAAGACGACTGCCGCTCGCCTGTGTGCGCTGGGGCACATTGCATTTGCCTAGTTCGCATTATTGCTGTAGTTCCTACAATTTCATAGCTGGTAAAAAAAATTGTAACGAGATTGGGGTGAAAAATGCCTTTGAAGAGTATTTGGCTACCAGGGATCCAGATTTCTATCGAAAAGGAATAAATTCACTAGTGACACGTTGGCAAAGATCTGTGAAATCCGATGGTGCATATTTTGATTAATTTAATCAGCTTTTCTTTAGACTTAATTATTGTGGTTTAAATATTCGTTACGAAATCGGCCATTTCATATGCAACAACCTAATATTTATTATTGACATAATCTACTTACTCATTTCAATGTTTTCTAATGAGTTCATTGCAATATGTAGTTAGCTAGTGACCTCGACAACTGATCATATTGTTTTTACCTGTGGAAACGGCAGCAATTTCGTCATGCTCCCTTAGATGTCACTGCTTGCGGTAGCGTCGGGAGTCGGGTTGCCCCCTTCCCTCAAATATGGCGAGGAGGGTTATGGCTGATCTTTGCGTTATACTCGTGAACGGGTACTGCTTGTGATGACTGGTCGTCTTCTGACTATGGTTTTATAGTTGTTATTAGTAATAACTTGTTTATTTATTTTACTTCGATGGTCCTAGTTTATCATTTGTTTATTTTCAGCTATGTGAACGGAACCCAGCATTGCACAAATATGTAAGCAGTCACGCCCTTTATACCAGGTGGCTATTATTTAGGTAGTAAGTTTTTGTTTACACTTTTAATTTAGATTTATTACGTTTTGCTTGAGTACCTTCATACTTATATTTTCTATTGTATTTGTTGGTATGTTGGCGTGGCTAGCTGACATATAACAAATAATTTAATTTAATATGCTGTGTCTTGTAATGTTAATTTCTATGCATTCCTAGTGTTGTATAAAATCAAGTACATTCTATCTGAACAGACAACTATGCTGCTGGGAAGTTTGTTGTGCCACCTCTTCTCCCCAGCGAAAGCACTAGGAAGTGGTGACGGGCGGGCGTTTTGGGGGACTGTCTTTTGTAATTTTGACGCTCAAAATGTGCTGATTCTCAGCCTAGTTTCAATAAATGACTTTTGATTTTGAATTTAACACAGTCCATCCATCGTTTCTTCTTCCGCTACTCTTATAGCCTTTGAAATTTATACCAAAAACTTTCCTCATTCCTCCGTATCACATGCCCCTACGATGACAAACTTAAAAATTACTAAGAGTTATTATTATTATTCTCCATAATTAAAACTGGTTAAAATATTGCTGCTGTATTAAATCACTATCCACAGTTACAAACAAAACCTGATACGTTTTCGTTTGCTTGCTTATTTGTAACACAAAACCGTCAAACATTCTATTTACAAAACAAACTCATTGGTACGTATCTAAACTTCTTAAAGACAGCTTTCACTGCATTGAATGGGTGCAGTTTTAACTGAGAATGCGAAGTGTACACTGTATGTACAAGTGTACACTGTATGTATACAAGTGTACACTGTATGTACAAGAACCGACCGCCCAGGGTGTAGTTGTAACAGAAAGTGCACCTTACAGTTTACCTAGATAAAGTTTTATTTTCCAACCTATTTGTTTCAGACAGGCACGGGCCGAGGGAAGAGTTTCATAGCTCAAACTTAGGAGTTACATTTAGAAGGTTTTTGCCGATTGCAATTTGAGTATTTTGTTAGAATATAGGTAATGCTTAGAAGGGAGTACCTGCTCAGATTTTTTTTACAGTTTTCTACAGGACCTTACATTCGATTTGTGGGAAGTTGATGAAAAATAATCTGGGCTATTCTTTATTTACCAGACGAGTCTCAAACATTCAAACTTGCACTAGAGAGGTAGTTGCTGATATCATCGCTGTAAATGTAAATTCTTTGCACATATTTGTTTGAGCGACGACCGGAGCGGCAACTCTCGTAATTATAATTGCGTTCACAGTCTGATCTGAGTCTCAATCTGTCAAAAATACTTCTAATTTCCCTAAATTTTTGACAAGTTTTTGACATTTGTTTGTCGTTGAGATGAGACAGTGACTAGATTTTGATTGTTTTTAGTTACGAGAATTATTGGCCTTCTGTTCTTGAACAGATGATTCGCATGGCTTACATCAAGCTTTTATTGCTTGAGTACGAGTCTTTTTATTATTATTATTGAGAGTGTGAAGACTATGTGGGTCATTTCTTTTTTCTGTTTTCCTTCTTAGTTAGTTTTAATCATGACCTGGCAGTTTGAGTAATTTATGCGGCCTACCCAAATGTCCTTTCATTGGTATTGTTCGTCGAATCGTAAGGCTCCTCAAGTTCTGAGTTGAGCTGCACGATTTTTGACAAATGCGTGCACTGACTGGACAGGTCCGCTCAATCTGTGTGGTTCTTTACTCAAAAGACCATTTCAGACACCAATCTACATGGTCTTCACATGATCTGACCAAGATTATGTCTGGACTTTAAAAGAGACTGTGACCTCTGAGTTTGTTTCGGCCTTTCTTCTCAGAGTAGTCAGATAGGAAACGCCGACCTCATCTAGTTTAAAAAAAAATATGATTGACATGTAAAAGTGTTTGTACAAACCTACTTACAGAAAATAAATCATTTATCATTTATCATTTGGCTACTTTGATTGTGTGTATTTTATGTTTTTTTTTTGTATTGTTTTGTTTGTGTTGAAAAATGTTTCTTTCTCTCTTTCTCCTTTCTAAAAACAAAATCCAAATAATTATAAAACAACATGTAAAAAATAACTTTAATTTCGGAAGTCTGTGAAAATTACCCAAGAAAAGTTAACAAAATTTACATGGGACTGCCCCTGAGGCATACATTATCCATTAAAAAATAATTTTGCAAATCAGTTTATAAATACCGCAGTTCTGAGATAATTAACAAACATTAAAAAAAAAATCTACCAAGCTCATCAACGTACTCATAAATAACGCAATTAATGTTGTTGATTTAGCAAAATGAAAGGCATTGCGATTGTTAGCGAATTACGAAATTGCTCCTTTGGTTTGAATCTCAGAAAACTCCAAAAGCGATCAACGTTTTCGTCAGGTGATTGTATAAGTAACTTAACAATAAGACAACTGTGAGCGATGGCCCTTGAATTATGATCCCGGGGACTCGGTGACAGCGGCCAAACGGTTGACAAAACACTAGATATCCCACGTCAATATTTAGAGAGGCGAGGCCCCAATCTTAACCTAGATTAAATTCAAGACAAAGATAAGTCGATCAAATGTTTAGTTTGATTTAGCTTTGATGAATTTATGCTGAAAGTTTCAATTTTCAGGTGCTACTAAGGTAAATAAATAAAATATGGATGGTTGGCATAATTAAATAGAAGATTTATTTTGTATTTCGTATCCATCTTTCATATTTATCAACAAATTACATAAAAGAGCCCATTATTCTATGTATGTAAGCTACCATACAGAATTTAGTACGGTTAAGGTATGTTAATAATTGAACGACGTAACCTAAGGCCAAGCCATGAGATGAACACGTTTAACACAGAACAACTTTACTTACCACCAAAACAAAGGGGCTTATAAATCATATTACCCCGTATGAAAAACCGCGTACACGTCGGTGAACCGTCATCATGCAGGATCAAAGCGAAGTTTGCTTCGTGCGTACTCTCCCTTTGGACATCTTTGTGCGTACTGACGAGCAATGGTTTTTGTGTACATACGTGGGCGTGAGGTCGTAAAGGTGTAAAGGTTAGATGTAAAACATGTACGTGATATATTCATCAGAAATTAGGATTATTTTTTTTTGTCATGAAAAATAATTAAACAACCTGCACCCTAATTGCGTAACACACTATTACTCTCATTTTGAATCATTTTGACGCATATTACTAATCCATTGCTCCATATGTTCGAAAAATGTGTCTGCTCAACAACGTACATACCGCAATGAATGTTGTTGAACTGTCAAAATGAAACCCATTGCCACTGATAGTTTGTTACGCAATTACCCTGCTGGCCAGCATCTCAATTTTGAAGGAAACTCATAATCAATTGTATCATAAATGTTTGAAATACCTAAATTACTTAGGTGCACTTTTTCGAATTACATAAAAAATGGAATGAAATAAGCAAAGCAATAGTAGTTTTAATTTTTTAATCTTCAATGTCATATTTGATATAAATAGTAGTGCCAAGTGATGTAATGAAGTGCGCGCTATTGAATGGCATCAATAGCAGAGTCAAAAAAGCGAAAAGCGGCCAAGTCCGAGTCGGACTCGCACGCGAAGTGTTCCGTACCATAAGGCAGAAAACTCCAAAAAAACACGCTTATTATATTGAGACCCCCTTTAATTTTTAACTTTATTTTATTTTTGTTATAGCGGCAATAGAACTACATGCTCTGTAAATAAATTTCAAGTATCTACCTATCACTGGCAAACAGACGGACAGACGCACGGACGGACAGACGAGGTTTTGTAATAGGTTCCCGTTGGCACCGTTTGGGTTCGGAAAGGATTCCGAACCCAAACGGATTATGAAGTTTTGAAAATTAAAACTATTCTTTAGGAAAAACAATAGTTTTCATTTTCAAAACTTCATAATCGCTTTTGACAAAAATGAAGCGTGTCAAGTACGAGTAGGTAACGTAATGTGGTGCGCGCTATCAAATGGCTTTTGATAAAATAGAAAGTGCCAAGTAACGCAGGATCAATATTGTTGAATTGTCAAAATAAGATGTCTTTGTACGTGCGTTACGCAACTAAGCTACAGGACTTTACGTACCTAAAGTCCTCATAAAGAATACGCAATGTAATGTAGGCAGCTACTGAAAACCAAGTACAAGCCAATCAATGACGTTTTACTTATAATAATAGTTCCATAACCATCAACTAACCAACAACAAGCCATATACTACTGTAGTCCAAATAGCAAAACCCATTTCAGAACCAATTCCTTCATATTACTTCCACAGTAATGTACCCTAAACAATACTACACACTCCACTGTGTCGGTAACGAACATACAAACGTTCAGTAACTACTGTATAGTGAATATTTAATACAAAACATTGGGTAGCACTAACAGGCCGCAGGTGTTCGGTTCTCGGAGGAGGTCGTTTTTATTTCAGCCACCGTGCACATTGTTAAATGGTTTCTCAGTAGTACTTCTTTATGCTTCACTGTTTCTGTGAACTCCTTGGGTTTTATGCGAGCCTAATGTTGGGGCGTGTAGCGTGGCTGTTAGTTACTTGTCGCCTCGTTAGGGTTGTTAACTGATGGAATTCTTGGGAAGAAACATAATAACAAAGAAAATACTATTCTACCTAAATACATTTTCATTCTGCTTGACAGTAAAAATCTTTGCTAGAGCCTTTGTTGTTCCCATTATTAAATCATCGAACCGGGAGGGTGCTATCACCTTTTCCTCTAAGTCCAAAACCTACACAACGATAAAAAACCACTTCTTCTTTCTTCTTAGCGTGTCGATGGCAATATTGATTCTGAAAATTTGCTGTTCCATACATCTTGACCGCGTAGGTATTACACTTTTCTAGGAAACACGTTACAGTTTGCGCGTCGGCGTCCCTGCCATCTTGTATAGAATCAGCCCAGAATTTGACAGACGAGCTTGGCACCTTCAGTAGCGGCCATCAAAAACAGCTAGTCCTTATGAAACATATACAGGGTGTCCGGTAATTAATGGATAACCTTGAAATGGCTTGTAGCAGAACTTATACCTGTTCAGAAAAAAAAAAAAACAAATATATCCTAAGATATGTTTTTTTTTAAAAGGACTACAAATTTTTACCTTTTTTTACATTATTGTACGCTACAACCACAATTGAATGAATTCCGTCGGTTTTTGTTGTTCTATTGTTATACGCTAACTATTCCGATAGATAGGCAGTAAATAGATTGACTAGCTATAGCAATTTAAAAAAAAAAATTTTGATTAATTTTTCAGTGAACAATTAATTTAAAACATACTACTTAGGATATATTTGGTTTTGCATTTTTTTCTGAACGGCCATTAGTTCTGCTATAAGCCATTTCAAGGTTATCCATTAATTACCGGACACCCTGTATATATTAATAACTGAAATACGATATTCCAATAAGAGGGTGGGACCCGTGGCTACATAATAACAGCCCCACAGGTCGGTCGATCAGGTTAAGCTATGCTCGCCGTTGTTTTTCCGTGGACGGTTGACCATCTTTACACACAAGACCCCTCTATGGCTCGGAAAGCACGTTAAACCGTTGTCCTCGGCTGGCATTCGTGGATCTTTGACAGTCGTTACGGGTAGTCAGAAGCCCGAAAGTCTTTCAACCAGTCTTAGCAAGCGGTATCGTATTACCCAGTAAATGGGTTGTGGAGGTCAGATAGGCAGTCACTCCAAGTAAAATACTGGTATTCAGCTGCATCCTGTTAGACGAGAAGCCGACCCCAACGTAGTTGGGAAAAGGCTAGGCAGATAATGATTATAAGAACCGGTAGGTACATAGAATAAGGAACTACTGTACATCATAATTAATCTCAAGTTGGTCTAAAGTCTCTGTTTGCCCATTAAAAATACCTATAGCATGAACATGATACGTAGTACGTTAGTAAGATATTATTTTTCCAACGATCAAACGTGATTGCAAAGACACGAGGCCTCCTTCAAATATAAGATTTTCTTCACGAGTTCCTTAATATTACTAACTTATTTTTAGTAGTCCCCAAAATACAAAAATCTTGTATCTTTGTGGTGTATTAATCTTGTTGATATCATTTTCCGTGGAATTTATATGTATGTTTTCCTGAAATAGATTTATTGCTCGTCATATTCTTAGAATGCTTTTTAAAAAGGCGGAACCTTATAAAAAGAAAAAGATTCTAATTTAGGTTCTGTCGTTGTTTAGTCTAGGCTATTATTTTGCTAACTTTACTTACATGTATTCATTGCTCTTTATATGAACCATTGTCTCTCGGTAAACCAAAATAAAAAATAAAAATGAATTGAAATTGTTTATTCTGTAAATAGGATATCGGAATCACTTTTAGATGCTATGTAAAAAATAAAAAGTCTTCCAGACCGTATTTCGGCCACGGTGGCCAACCTCAACGGAGACTAGCCTTCGGCGCGGTAGATATTATAGAGCTCTTCCCTCACTCTCATAGTCCTCAGGGACGGCAATCCGACACGACTTAACGTGCGCACAACTTCCAAACTCCGGGCTGTTACTAAGAAATTCCTAATGAAAAAACTCAATAACACTTTGCCCGATCCGGGAATCGAACCCAGGACGGACCCAACGGAACAGTTATAAAAAATAATATAGATGGAGTCGAAGTTTCCTATCTCACTACCCCTGAGAAGAAATGGCGAAACAAACGAAGGTGTCAAACTCACTTTTAAAGTGCAGACATAATCTTGGTCAGATCTTGTGAGGACCATGAGATTAGTGTCTGAAATGGTTAATTAAAAAAAAAAAAAATTAGTGAACCTACGTATGGTCTGTTTCAAAAGTATGTCATGAAAAAATAAACAAAATATGGATCAGAAAACCCACCTTTGGATGCCAATTTGTTGTACCACTAACAAATTGAGTGCTTTTATTTGATTAATTGGATATTTTACCTGAACCTAATTTTAAATCACTTTAAAGCTGTTTTTCATTTGGAAATTGAGGTTAACTTGTAACCACAATTTTTGTCGTTGATTTTTCAATTACAATTTAATCAAATAATTTTATACAAACAATATTTGTTGATAAAAGTGGTGACATATGTATAAAAGTTGGAACCTCCTAAATACAGATAACAATGAGTAATGGCATAAAGAATTTAACCTGAACAGGGTTTGATTAGGAGCAGTGGTGACCTAGTGGTGATGAACTTACCAGTTGCCGTGGGTTTGCACCCAGTAGGTGGCTTACGTTGTGTGGCGGTGGTAGCCCAGTGGTAACGGCTGTGACTTACGAATTGTAGGTAGTGAGTACGAACCCGAGCAGCCATTTTACTTTGTGTAAATGATTTCACCACCGCTGCTCTCAAAACCGTGAGGAAACCGTCATGTCCTAGAACCAAAAAAAAAATCGAAGACATGTGACATCCACCAACCCGCACTGGGCCGTCATAGTGGATTATATCCCACTCCCTCTCACCGAGAGGCGGTCTGTGTCCCAGCAGTGGGCACATTATTGGCTGATTATACTAGGTTTTTATTAAACTTTCATTAGATACAACACGCCACTGAGCCATGCAGATCCATCTCACATATTTAACCCCTCATGACACATACAAGATTCCGCAGCCATTTCCTCATGGCCGAAGTTACGACTTACGACCCACTAATATAATGAAAAAGGGTATAAAGAGGTATGAACCGGAACTTTGATGCGCCATGACAATCATAAAATATTCCCGTCGCAAGGGGAGTGCCCGCGGGGTGCGGTGGTGGATAAATAAAATTTATTGCCGCTCCGAACAAATTCACTAGTTTTATTACTGAATTTCGGTTCGGACCGTGAAATAAGTGTCGTTTCATTAAGACGAAGCTCTCTCGGGATATTGAGGCATGTGCTTCTTACTTGATTCTTGAGTTCAATTTTTTTTTGTTATGAGGTGAATGAACTTTGAATTAATTTATCCTACATTGGCGTCTTTATATAGGAGGGGCTTGTGGATAAGTAATAATAAAAAATAAAATATAATAAATAAGCCGTTGGTCCCGGCAGTCATTCGTGGATCTTTGACAGACGTTACGGGTCGTCAGAAGCCCAAAAATCTGACAAACAGTCTTACAAAGGGGTTATAGGGGTCTTATTACCCAGTTACTAGGTTATGGAGGTCAGATAGGCAGTCGTTCCGTGTTAAAGGAAATGCAACTGGTTAGACGGGAAACAGGCCAGGCAGATTGATATTGCCGTCTTCGTTTCAGATTTTTGCTAGACAGTTTGGAGTTTACTTTAATAGACAGCACGTAACAGCTAAATATTTAAACAAGCATGAGACTACTGTTGAAGCTCGTGGTGCTTAGTTGAATTCTGACTTTTGGAAGATGTCTCTTGGTATAAAATAGAAGATTTGTTTATTCAAAAGCTTCTTTTACACACCACCCGTGCAAATGTTGGCTTGAAGAAGTATTTGTAAACACGCATCAACGGTACTATAGCTCTTATCATAAGACTAAAATCACACTAAGATAACACAAGATCTTCACACTAAGATAACGCAGGATCTTATCTGTAATATTAACCGCATTCATTGTCTCAATAAATTCACCTTTCGAACTCAACCTACCCTTAAAAAGAACTTGTTATCAGTCACTGGTGCGCTCTCATTGGCAATCGAAGAAACTTCCCGCCCTTACTTCTGTGTTATCTGCTTTATGCCACTTTTACAGGTACCTGAGTACCAACGTTCTTGTAACAACTAAGGAAATACTTCTTATGTTCCCTGGCAAGATTGTTTTATAAGAAACGTGTAAAAGTTAGGAGCGAGGAAAATGTGATGAAAGTCTTATGCACTGTTTGTCAAGAGCGTAACTCTAGTGACAATTATTATGAAACGGCTGAAAAGGTAAAGTCTACATTTGCCACTTAGTAAAACCGCAATTATCTACTATACAATGGGTAACTGAATTAATACACATTATGAGAGTAGTTTGTTCAGAATCGCTTACTGAATCGATTTCTTTCACTTTTAATATAGGTCATTTTTATCCCATAAATAATAACAACTACGTAAATTACAGTCACACTTCCACTGTACAGTGAAAACAAACCAAAATGGACGAAGTACCTAGTAAGTTAGAACCTTATACGTGTGCGTGCGTAGATATGTAATGTGACCACAATTATCTCCCGCAATCAGTTTAACTAATTCAATAAATGAAAAATGTTTTATACATAATAGTAAAAGTTCAGTATATTATGATTATAACATACTATTCTAATTGGGGTTTTAATTGGTGTGTGTTAATTTCGAGACATGTTGTATAACTTTTAAAATAATGTACTTTATTTTGGTCCTTGTCTCTCATTTCACAATAAGAGGCCGAAAAATACACTATTAAAATACAAAACTGCTGTGAAGCTACACACACCAAATAAATTTTGGCACAAACAAAATCCGCCACAATAGCATGAGCATCTAAATCACTGCGGCGGTCAACATGCACAGTTAAAACAGCGCCAAACCACTGCCACGGCTAGAAACCGCGATTTGGCATTAATATGGCTGGTTAAAAGATAAAATAGCTCTAAATAGGCCGAGAACACAATCCACTCAGTTGTGAACCGCAGCCCAAAAGTGTGTGGCGACGTACGATGCAGCGCAAACACGTGCGTTTAGTGACCGTGCAGTTTAGTGGCGGTGTTCGTACGTACCACGACATTAGGTTTAGGTAGAGGATTTTGATTTGCTTAAAAATCGGTAACTGAGGCATTATGCCATAGGGATTTTAAGCAGTATCCCTTTGTCTTTTTTTTTAATCGATTTGCCCTAAGTTTTAATAAAAAAAAAAACATTAAATCATTATTTTTCATTACTATGTTTTTTTCATTGCAAACATGGGTAGTATTTGGTATTTTTTTTTTTTTTTTTTTTTATTTTATTTATTGACACACCAACGACTTATTCACTAACTCATTACATTCGATATATTCTATTTAAACAACGTTGTGGTGAATTCGTCACTTATAGGTGTGCACAGCACTTGTATAATCGTTACTAAAAACATTAAATGGAAATGTATGGCAACAAAATTAATAATTTAGTAAATCAAAATAAAATTTAAAATGTCGAGTAGCAAAATTGAACTAAAATACAGTATAATTAAAAAAAAAAATAAAAACATCGATTAAATTGCAATAGAAAAACAATTATAAAGTAAAACTACAAAAATACAAATAAATTAGGACATAATACATTAATTACAATTAGAATTGAGAGAATAAGATAGATTAAAGTTTGAGTTAAAAAAATAAATTATATTAAAATGTCAAGTAGTTAAATTAGACTAAAATACAGTATAATTCAAAAAAATTAGAAACATCGATTGAGTTAGAATAGAAAAACAATTATAAATTAAAACTACAAAAATAACACATAAATTAGGACATTACATTAATTACAATTAAAATTGGAAGAATAAAATTGATTGAGTTAAAAAATTAAATTAAGTTGTACAATATAAATGCATTAAATGAAGTCACACAAATTACCTTTTTGTAACAGGGAATCAACTAACAAGTTGATCGAGGACTGAGGATGTTTCGTCTGAATTCATTCAGACTATTCGAGAATATGTCCAAGTTGTTAGTGCGCGTGCTCAACTTATTGTAGCTAGACAAAAACCGGTATAAAGGAGCTGAACGACCAAGATTAGTTCTATTTTTTGGCATTTTAAATGTCTCAGTTTTAAAATTGGATCTGTATGAGGTACGGCGGGGCACATTTAGACTGATCTCCGAAACCAACTCCGGTACATTCGCCAAATTGTGGAGGGTCTTATAAAGGAAAATTAAGTCTGAGCAGCTTCTTCGTTGCTCTAAGGAGCCCATCCTGAAATGACAGAGCCTTTGAGGATAATCAGCTTTGCGATCACAAGTCTGTGATCTGAAGCGGAGATATCTCGTAAACTTTTTTTGAATACGTTCTATTCTGTCTATGTGGACACGATACGCGGGATTCCATACAGGAGATGCATATTCCAGTATACTTCTCACCAGAGAGTTATAGAGAACCTTGAGTGTGCCACATGACCGGAATTCCTTGCAAGTTCTTTTCACAAGTCCCGACACTTTATTTGCTTTGGCGACAATGGTGTCAACGTGATTTATGAAGGATAGTTTACTATCAAGTTGGACTCCCAAATCGCGAATGGTATCGACTTTTTGAAGAGTTATGCCGTTTAAGTGATATGCTGAAGGATGAATCAACTTTTTTCGTGTAAATGTTATATGATAACACTTTACGGCATTGAGAGTCATCTTGTTACTTTGACACCACTCGTGAATTGCGTCCAAGTCCTTCTGAAGCAAAGCAATGTCAGTACTTGATTGAATTTCCTTGTATAGTTTTAGATCATCCGCAAACATAGAGCATTTTGAGTTTTTAATGGAGTGTATGATGTCGTTCACAAAAACAAGGAAAAGAATAGGACCAAGATGCGATCCTTGTGGCACCCCAGACGTTGAGAAATAAAGTGGCGACTGATAACCTTTTATAATAACTCTCTGTTGTCGTTCTGAAAGATATGAGTCAAACCAGCGTAGCAGATGTCCATGCATACCGAAGTTCTCAAGTTTTTGAAGTAGAAGCTCGTGATTTACTTTGTCGAACGCACTACTGAAGTCAGTGTAAATTGAGTCCACTTGCACACCGGAGTCCACGGATCTGCTGATATCATTAATGTAGTAAATTAAGTTGGTGGCAGTGGATTTATTGTTACAGAAACCGTGCTGTTGTGTAGCCAATTGAGTTTTAATGAGCGAAGTTAATACAGGACAAACTAATGATTCGAACAGTTTCGGGAAAATTGAAAGAAGAGATATGGGCCGATAGTTCTTAACATCATTAGGCTCCCCTTTTTTAAATATCGGAACTACATTTGCGATTTTCCACTGCTTGGGAAACTTAGAAGACATAAGGGACCTATTAAAAATAAGTTTGAGCGGTAATGATAAATATTTGGCACATTGCCTTATGAAATTCGGCGGTAGGCCATCAGGCCCTGGACCTTTGCATATATTTAGTTTTTTTAAACCTTTGAGTACGTCTCGCTCTGTGAAATCATGGATTCCTAGCGCAAGCTGAGGGTACTCTTTTGACTTTGTTTGTACCGCAACTGTACCGGCTGGAGATGCAAAGGTGGCAGAAAAATGTGAGGCAAACAGTTTACTCACTTCTTCTCCAGACGTTGCCACTTTCCCGTTCCAATACATCTCGGATGGGATGTCATTAGACTTGGCTCTTTTGGCCTTAACGAATGACCAAAATGCCTTCGGATTCAGTCTGATGTTATCTTCAGTTTTATTGACGTACGTGCTGTAGCAAGTTTTGATCATGATTTTAGAACGTTCCTCCAATATACGGTATTCATAATTGTCCCTGGGATTTTTGTATTTTTTGAAACGAAGTCTCAATTTTTCCTTTTCGTTGAGGAGTCTGATCAAACATTTTGAGAACCATATAGGAAATTTATTATTGCGTCCATTATGTCTAGGAACACATTCATCCACTATTCGATTCAATTGTTCGTAAAACGCGTCTACCATTAAGTCCACATCTGCCAGATCCGAAAACAAACGCGCCCAATCGATGCTCCTCAACCTTTCATTTACAAGTACATAGTTGGCTTTCCAGAAGTTATATTTAAGGGAACCCTTACTTTTTAATATTGCGGGTGAAATATTTTTAATGGTGATATCAAGAGGAGGGTGATGAACATCGACCAGTGACATTGGATTTTTACATTCACTGACAGATCCACCGTGGAAGTTACATAAAATAAGGTCTAAAGTTCTGTTGTAACAGTTCTTAACAGTGTTAATTTGCTTAATGCTATTTGACGACATGAAATCAACCAGTGAGTAGCCCAACCTGTTCGCAAAGTTTCTAGCAGTTGTACACGGTGAGTTGGAAAGAGAATTATCCGTGCTCCAGTCGATAAAACCGAGATTGAAGTCCCCAGCTATTATTACATCTCCTCCCGTTGACTCAATCATTGCATCCACGTTGTCCAGGATCGAATCAAGAGGGCCAAGTTGCACAGGTGGTGGCAAATAGGCCGCACAGATGTATAGATCGCCCCTTCTACCATGGGTTTTGAGTTTGACCCACAGATCCTCAGCATCAGATTCCCATTTTGTTACCCGTGATGAGTCTATCGCCCTAGAAACAGCGATCAGTACACCTCCGCCTTTTTTGCTGCCAAGAGGAGTAGAAGCTCTGTCTCTACGATAAACGATGTATCGGGAGTCAAACAATTCGCCATCACTCACGCTGTCATCAAGCCATGTCTCTGTTCCAATAATCACTTCATAGCTATTAAGTTGTGCGGCTAGCTGGAGATTATTTAGTTTAGTCTTAAGACCTCTGAAGTTTTGATAGTAGATGGTGAATTGTGAAAGCAAGATCACGGGTTTTGTGCGTCTTTGATCCCTTTATAGTAAAGAGACAGCCTCTAGGCTTTTTATTTGCTTAGCTTGTTGTCCGTCCTCCTTCCTTATCAAGATTTTGCCATCTCGAACCCAAACATATTTGTATCCTTTTTCTTTCGCAACTTTTCTGGCAGCCGCATGAATTTTTTTGTTTAGGGGTGACAGGTGCTCGGATACGAAGACAGGCTTAACTAAGTTGGCGTACCCAAGGTGTTGCGAGTTAAGTTTTTTGTCGGGGTGTGCTTTGTTATAATTCATTACTGAGGTTAGAATGGTATCCCTCAGGAGCATGCTGCGCAGCTTGACAACTACAGCTCTGGGGTTATTGCTTTCTGGGTCCAGTTTCCTTACCCGTACTACAGACAGGATGTCGTCTTCTTTGACGGGACAAGAGACTACATTTCCAATTTGCTGAACAGTCTTAACCAGATTTTCTGCTTTGCTTTCCGGTATGCCGTTGATTTCTAGATTCTGTTGACGTGCATGCTGTTCAATCAAGTTTACTCTTGATGAAAGTTCAGAGACTGTGTGTCTGAGAGAATCGTTCTCCTTGTGAAGAATTTTATTGCCGTTCCTACAGATCTCAAGTTCGGCTTTCATTCTATCAAACTCTTCGCTCATAAAGTCGACTGACTGCTTAAGTTCTTGGAACAATGATTTAATATCACCCAGTTCATTAGTGAAACTTTTTTTGATGTTGGCTGATATTTCCAACGACAGGACACTCCGTATTTCTTGACGAATACAATCGATCAGTTCACTTTTTGAGCATTGAAATTCAGGATCAGGTGAACCATCAATGCGTGGACGTTTCTGTCTAACACATACATTTGATGATTCAGGTGTACTGGCAGCCGGTATGTTAGGTTCAGAGGATGCCTGAGTTAAGTCACTCCCACTGGATTCTTTTGGCGGAGTACGCGCTGTTCGGGGCATTTTATTAAAATTAAGTTGTGCGCTTTTCACAGTAACAAAGTAAGTTACAAACACACGATTAAATTTGGGACAAAAAATCGATTAATAGTTTAGTCGATTTTGGAATTTATGCCCTTTCCAAAAGCCCAGAGTTCAAAACATTACAAAAAACAGCGGTGCGTTTCCGAACGATAATATATGTGTCTGTGTCAGAAGTTGTATAGGTACGTGTTTTTATTGGTGGATTAACTTGGCGTGACTCAGCTGCTGATTGTTTACATTAATTTTTGAAAAAATAACTGGCTTTGAAAGTAAAATCGTGTATTTCTCTCAATATTTGCACTTTTACGCGTACACGTACTAGGTAGTGTCAATCCCTGTGTGTATAAGTTTATTCACTATGTTCGTAATTATCTGATGAATTTGTCCATACTCACTATTTTATCACTGTTCACTTAAGGGTCCACTAATGATTTTGGTTTGCTTTTTCATTTGTCCTTAGGATATCACTCCAATAACACTTGTGCACGTTCGTTGGGCTATTATGATACTATAACTCTGTAAATCCGACGTTATATTGCGGTTCAAATAATTTAATTGTTTTGGTACATAGACTGATGTTTTTCTTAGTAAGTCCTCCGTATTCTACCGTCACATGGACATAGAAATCGTATATGACGGCGCGAGCCTGGGCGTAGCGATAACAGGGCCATCATCATAGTTTCTTGGTACGGGTTCCATGAGGAAGGTGGGTACTCGGGCAAACCAGTAACACGTAGTTTGAAGCACAAATCACAGTCACGTTTATTCGGTAATTTACAATCACTTTATGAGTAGTAAGAAACAAAGGTTTGTACGGTGAACATGACAGTTCCGATGGTATGCTCTCAACCGTCCGGCGTGCGCTCCGCAAGTCGAATGCCGGCCGCTCTCCAATCCGCTCTGTCCACGTGTAGAAAATGGCGCGAAGTTATAGCGCCACCTCACGGCGTTCACTGTACTAACCGATCAACCAATGAGAATTAAGTTCCGGTTTGACCAATATTATGAAATTAACCGGAAGTAGTATTTTGATTATTTTGTTGTCTTGATATCGCTTGCGACGACATATACAACGTGTAACGTTAAATGCGCAAAACCTGAAACTAGTTTGATCAGAATAAAGAGCAGAATCAATTGAACCACTTTTTAATATAGGTCACATTTTTCAAAAAATGTTCATTAAACACGCTGCCGTGTCTATTTATTAATAGGCCAAGCAAGCCAATGTGAGCGCGGCGCAGCGGCCCGGTGACGACTCCTCCCTCGATAAAGCGTCGTCGCAGACGCAAGAAACGATCAGAATGGCCAGTAAAACTAAAACAGCACATAAAACCTTTACAATTTTATTAATGACTTATTTTCTCTCTGAAATAGGTCAATTGAATTAAAAATCAGTTGGGGTGTCTGGGGTTATGCGCATTTAACGTTACACGTTGTATAACTCGTTTTCTTTTTTCTTTATTATGTATTTTGGCTTATAGGCTTTCCTATCCTAACAAAAGAAAAACGAAGATTAATGCAGTCACCGAATTGTCTGCTAAGTAATGTAAAACAGTATGGAATGCCTGCCTATCATAACAAAACATACAAACAGTGTGGTATGTCTGCCTATCATAACAAAACATACAAACAGTGTGGTATGTCTGCCTATCATAACAAAACATACAAACAGTGTGGTATGTCTGCCTATCATAACAAAACATACAAACAGTGTGGTATGTCTGCCTATCATAACAAAACATACAAACAGTATGGGATGCCTGCCTATCATAACAAAACATAGGTACAAACAGTATGGGATGCCTGACTATCATAACAAAACATACAAACTGTATGGGATGCTTGCCTATCATAACAAAACATAGGTACAAACAGTATGGGATGCCTGACTATCATAACAAAACATACAAACTGTATAGGATGCTTGCCTATCATAACAAAACATAGGTACAAACAGTATGGGATGCCTGACTATCATAACAAAAATACAAACTGTATGGAATGCTTGCCTATCATAACAAAACATAGGTACAAACAGTATGGGATGCCTGACTATCATAAAAAAACATACAAACTGTATGGGATGCTTGCCTATCATAACAAAACAAAGTATTTTTCTGCATAACACGAACAAATACTTAAAACTAAGTGGAGATAAATGACAAGCAACCAATCTTCTTCTTCTACTGTCTTTTGTATCCAACATTTTGGTTTTAATTTTTTCAATAATGTAATCTTAAAAGTAATATTGTATTGTATTGCAATTTTATTTTCTTCTTTAATTGGAAATATCTGGCATTAGTCCGTTCGCATGTATTATACATATGTATATCCCAGTTATACAGGGAAACATATAATTGGCCATAATAACTGTAACACGCATATTTTGTAAAACATTTTTATGTATCGCTGTTGGTTACCTAAATAAATAAAAAATAAAATAAAAAATAACTCAAGTTAATATTGTAAGACAATATATACTTATATGTCAATATTGCTCGGGTTGAACTTCAATAAATCTACAAGGTGACCCCTCTATATTGATTGAATTAAAACACTGCACACATCGTTACCCCCAGGCCTGTTTAGTCTCGTATATATTAGAGAGCGATATTTTAATTATTTATAGCTAAGTTTGGATCGTGGTTTCACTCAATTTAGGCCTGGGTCACGTGCATAACTTGAGACCAAATTGTGTTTCGCACATCTTTTTTAGAAACTACAGTTACATAAAGGCCAGTAAATAATAATTTTCTTTGGTAGCCAGTTTAACAAGAAAAGAGTCTCAGTTGTAAACATACAGCGTTTTTATGATCGTCAAACATGTTATTAAGCGTAGAGATGTGTTTGGAACAAAAAAAAATAATTAGAAACTTGTGGAAATTAAAATGTTTAAGATAGACGTCGTAATATACAAAGTCCTATTAAATTTGCTAGCAAAACGTCTGCAGAAGACATGATGGGTATCGATACCTAAACACGATAAAATGAAAATAAAAAGTTGTACCTAAAAGGCGGCAGCCCTTACTTCTAAATATCTCTTCAGAACTCAACATGACTTTATATACTAGCAAGTGCGGAACAGACAGAAACCACACAATGAATAATGAATATTAATAAAAATTTTGAAAATCCAAAAGTGCACGACTCATAATGCTCATTTAACCATATAAAAAACCATAGATATAAATATTATATTAGTTAGATGTTTATTAATTATAATTAAACTACTTTGAATAAAAAAAACATTTTCAATAGGGTTCCTCCTATGGGTGAAACGAATATATTAAAAAAAAATTACTCGAATAATTGATTTTTTCGCAAGCTACAATGTTTTCAGGTTTCGCACTTGATTGGCAGGAAAATTATTAGAAATATTTTGATGTGTTTTTGTTGCTACTGCATTAAGCAAATTTTTGAAAAGTACAGAACTAATCTCCATTAAATTATCTATACAATGGTATATAAATTAAGTAGGTTCTGTGTACTAGCAGGAGTAAATAACAATAGAAACAGTTGCAGAAAGAAGGCAAAAAAAAATTTGATCGTAAGCACCCTCTAATGCTTCGCATTATGAGTCGTGCACTAATGTCCTCTTGTCATAGACATTACAAGTACTTCACATTAACAGCCACGTCTGAAGGTTGCCTCACTCCAACCAGACTGGGCACAAATATTTGGATTAGTGTCCAAATATTTAGAGCTCTGAAGCCATTAGTCAATGCCCTTGATGTTATAATCTAGTAGAGACCAATAATACAACACTTTTGAAGGTTAGTGTGTATTTTACTTTATACTTTTTTTATACTTTCCGGAATAAAATCTCTGTGTTGGTAACACTCACGAAAGAGTCACACAGACAGACAAGAAAAGAGACGGTAATTTATTATATGTATAGATATTAATATAGAGGTATGGATTTACCTATATCTAGACCTAGATTCCTATACAGATGTGATTTTCGAGTAAGAAATGTTGATGTCTTCTGATTTAATGTTCTATTGATCTCAGTAGCAGCTCGAAGTCTGAATGTGTACCCCAGTTATAGACATTGTTATTCCCTTTGACTTTCCGTATTACACGAGACAAATAAAAACATTTCTGTTGAAAATAAGAAAGTTCTATAGAGGATCAACATAAATTAGCCAGCAAAACTGCACAGACGTGATGAGATATCAAAAGAAAAAGAAAGATTTTCTAAACCTAATCATTTCAATATTAACTACACGACCAGTGGCCACTGACCCCGCAGACAGCTTTAGTTAGGTTTTTTAAATTAAGAGTTTAGTTTTTTTATCGTCAAAAGTTATCGATATACATCGCGGCTGCAGGTATCGCCAGCTAATTTAATTTGAGCCTGTATCTCTGCTTTCCCCATCGGGGCATTCGGGCGTGAAGTTATATTGTGACAAGTCAAATAAAACTACATAGTTGGTGTATGTGCACATCACTAAAAATGTTTCGGTCGCTTTGAATACAATTTGGACCCGTCTCACAATATTACAAACATATTGCAGTTGTGTGCAGACGGACTTCAAAGGTTATGACAAAATTAAATGTCACTATTTCTAATAGTGATATTTTGCCGTTGTGTTTTTGTAGCTTGTCTGGAGGGAGCAATGTGTTATTTATACTCGACGTCTACTTATTTTGTTTTTTACTGTGACCACAAAATAACGGAGAATGTTTAAAGAAAATGAAAAATTCGGCCAAGAAAGAGTCGGACTTAAAAGGGGACGCTTTTATTAGCTTCACTTGTTTGCTTCACAGCTGACAATGTAACTAAATCATAGAAGTCATCTTAACCTACTTCTAGTGGTCGTATCAAAATGAAACTTTGTATGTATAAGCAGTTTGGAAGACAAAACTATAATTTGGTATCTTATAGCTGATCTGATGATGGAGCCAGGAGGTTGATAGTGGAACTCTTCAGTGATTACTAGTAAACCCTTCGAGTTTGGCGCATATGATTTGTTTTCACGAGTCCAATAGATTGCACTTGGTGTCGAGGGTCTGATGATGTAGCCAGGAAGTGAATAGTGAAGCTCTTTAGGGGCTACTTCTAAGCCCCTCGATATTGCTATTAGCCCGTAATCATCATAACTTCGTTGACTTAATAGTTATTAACTTAATGAAAAATATACTAGACGCAAAAGTTAAAAATATTATTAAAAAAAAACTCTAAGCACGCTTTTATCACGCATTTAAAATGATAAAATAATTAAATTGACATAAATTGTATTCTAAAAGCGTAGGGCGCACTTATAATTAATTCAAAAAGCACTCCACGCTTTTAGAATTCAATCCTAACTAGTTTTTTTTTAAACAACATATTTTATCTTTACCAACTACTCATTATTTGTATATGAGGCATAAGACACTCCTGGTGCGGGTGGGGCCGGATCTGGCGGAGAGCCAGTTTGGTTTCCGCAGGGGGCGCTCCACGGTGGACGCCATCATGCGCGTGCGAGCCCTCACGACGGGAGATGCTGTGGCCCGGGGTGGGGTCGTCTTGGCGGTGTCTCTAGACATCACCAATGCCTTCAATACCCTGCCCTGGAGTTGCATCAGGGAGGCACTCCGGTATCACCGGATGCCGACCTACCTCTGTCGCGTGGTCGAGGCCTATTTGACGGATAGGGCCATCATTTACCCCGGTCACCAGAGAGAGTGGAACCGGCGAGAGATGTCGTGCGGTGTTCCACAGGGATCGGTCCTGGGGCCGCATCTGTGGGACATCGGGTACGACTGGGTGCTGCGCACCGACCTCCCTGACGACACGCTTGTCCTGGCGCAGGGAAGGTCGCACCAGGCGGCGGCGGAATTAATGACACGCGGGGTTGCGACATTCGTTGAGAGGATCCGGCAACTGGGACTCGAGGTGGCCCTGCACAAGTCCGAGGCCATGTGTTTTCATGGTCCTCGGTACGCGCCACCATCGGGTTCCCAAATAGCGGTGGGAGGGGTTCACATCGGCATCGAGTCGACGATGAAGTACCTGGGACTCGTCCTCGACAGCCGGTGGAACTTCGTGGAGCATTTCCGACTTTTGGCTCCCAGACTGGAGCGGGCCGGGGCTGCCTTTAACCCTTAAATGCATAATGTTGCCAAATGGCAACAAAGCACGTCATTTAATTTTTTTAAGAATGTGATAGCTGTGAGTTTCTGAACGCAACTCTTTTTGTCAAAACAATATATATACTCTATGAATATTAATATTATTGTATAATTATTATATATTTATTATCTAAATTCTATAGATAAATACCTATACAATAGCATTTTTTGCAATACGATAAAATAAATCATGCATTTAAGGGTTAAGCGGCTCCTGCCCAATCTAGGGGGTCCAAACGCCTCCTGCCGGAGGCTCTACGCAGGGGTCGTGCGGTCCATGGCACTTTACGGGGCACCGGTGTGGGCGTGTTCTTTAAGGCGGCGACCAGCCCGCCGGTTGAACGCGTCCCAGAGAGTCATGGCAGTCCGGCTGGTCCGGGGATACCGTACGGTTTCCGGTGAGGCGGCGAGCCTCCTTGCCGGATAACCGCCATGGGATCTGGAGGCTAAAGTCCTCGCCCAAATATGGGAGTGGCGCGAGGAGGCAAAACACCGTGGCGTAACTCCGCTGCCTCGAGAAATCGCGGCACAGCAGACAGAGCTCCCGCGGGATCTCATGGCGACATGGAGAGTGCGCCTGTCGCAACCCAGTGCTGGGCACGCCACAATTGCGGTGATAAGTCCCCTCTTTGAGGAGTGGCTAGAGAGGCGCCACGGCGTCCTCACCTTCCGCCTGCCGCAGGTCCTCAGCGGACACGGCTGCTTCGGGAGGTTCCTGTTTGGTATAAGGCGGGAGGAAACGCCCGGGTGTCACCATTGTGTGGATCGCCCGGAGGACACGGTGGAGCATACAGTGGAGGTCTGCCCGGTTTGGGCAGAGCACCGCCGTGTCCTCACGGCGGCGATCGGCGGCGGCGATCTCTCGCGTCCGGCCCTGGTCCAGGCCATGGTACGGAGCAAGAGTGCATGGGAAGCCGTCACCTCCTTCTGCGAAGCAGTAATGCTTGCGAAATGCGTGAGGGAGAAGCAATATTTGCGCCCTCTCGCCCCTAATCGCCGCAGGAGACGCCGTGGGCGTCGGGAGTCAAGAGCTGACTCCCGGCCACCGTAGGCACGGGCTTGCAGACGGCGAGCAATGGGCAGTTCGCCGTCTGGTAAGGACTAGGCTCAGGTCGATGGCGCGTTGTGTTCCACGCGCGCCTCAAAGAGATGTCAGCAGTGACGGGGTCCACTGGGGCCGATGCTTGCCAGGGTCGCGGGTTGTTCGAAAGAGTTACCGTGGCCCTTGGCACAGGCAACTGAAGGAACACGGGTGGGTTTTAGTCAGTAAAAGTCTGACACACCCTCCCGTTCCGCCCAGAACGGGAGAAGTTATTTGATAATTTCCCACCCAAAAAAAAAATAAAAAGAAGGCATAAGACACTTTATGAACATATCAAGTATCTACCTATTACGGTTCAAAAGATACAGCCTTGTAACAGACGGACGGACAAACAGACAACGGAGCCTTAGTATTAGGGTCCCGATAGCACCCTTTGGGTACACGACCCTAAAAAACAATGTTTGCTTCTTGGTGTTCGACATTGTTATTGATTTGGCTATTGTCCTTGACGCGAAATCGAATCCTTGATAGATTAAAAGGTTTATACTCGTACTATTTTAATCTAGGGTCATAATCTGTCTAAAACTCCAATGACTACCTTTACTGAGATGGAAAACATGAGTTGGTATCCTTCTCTGTATTTAATGAATTGTTTGTCCTTCAGTAAGAGACAGTGAAGTTGTAAGGTTGAAATAATGATGTAATAATAATTTCAATGCTGAAATTACTACAAAGACCCACAGTAACATTTAAACATGCAAGTTATTTACTGTGTTAAATTAATTTAGCTTGACCTGACCATGACGCATATGCATGCCTAATTAATATTTTAAATACATTGACCTGAATGCTACAAGCTCATTAGGCAAAAACCTGCAATTACTTGTACCAGGCTAGCATGACATCAAGGTAGTTTGTTGCGTGGCGCGACTAATTTGTAGTGAAACTATGTGCATTTGCATCTACGCCGGTACAGTGCCACTTTTCAAAGTTATTTACTAACTACCTGGGTCTAGTGGCGTTAGCTTTATTAATGAATATCATGGGGTTGCTTGGATTCAATCACAAGGTATAACAATAAGATAGTATTGCAATAAAAGCGCCCCTTTTAAGTAGTAATTTAACATAACACTTACACATACATACGTCTTCGCCGGAATTCTCATATCTTGATTCAGCTCTACAGTATTTTGTTTAATTCTAAAAACCCCTCCTATCTTAAAGAACGTTTCAAGTTCCTTCATGACACACATAAAAGATATAAAGGTCATCGGAAAACCTGAGACTGGAGATGTCGATGCATTCCACCAGTTTCTATGACAAATCTTTTACTGTTTAAGCAGTACGGTTATGGAATGTCTTGCCCGTGTCGGTAAGGCGTACTCAATGTTTGTCCACTTTTAAAATTATTATAAAAAGGCACTTCCTCTCTCCTTAAACAGCATCATTATATTTTCTTTACTCCTGTTTCATGTCTATTATTATATTTATTTAGACTAGTATAATATACTTTATGTATGTATTCATCGTATCGTGTAAATGGTACACTACAATCTATCTAAAGTATTTTTCTCCCCCTCCCCTTTTGAATCCATCCAAAGGTTGTCTTTAAAAGATCGCTCTTAGTGATAAGACCGCCCATTGTGTCACCCTTAGTAAAATTTCTATATTTATGTCTGTAATTTATATGGCGTATATAATAAAGAGTATTCTAATCTATAACTGACGAAATGTAGATTGTTCGTACCGACTGTAAATACGAGAGCAGTGGTGGTCCATTGGTAACGGCTCTGACTTACTAGTTGTAGGTCGTGGATTCGAACCCACGCAGGCGTTTTACTTTTTTTTTAATTATTTTATCACCACTGCTCTCAAAACGGTAAAGGAAAATATCGTGAGGAAATCGGCATGTCCTAAAACCAAAAATTCGAAGACATGTGACATTTCTACCAACCCGCACTGGGCCCGCGTGGTACATTATAGTCCACTCCCTCTCGAAGAGAGGAGGTCTGTGTCCCAGCAGTGGGAACAATATAGGTTGATTATGCATGCTGTAAATTCTACCTGCTAATTAGGAAGAAGTGAATTCAAACCTTGGCAAATAACATTGATTGTCTCATTGCATTCTGTGCTAGTCATCTTAAACCTACATATATTGCGTTCACTCTGAACCGATTGTCCAAGTTCTGAAACAAGCTTTGAGTTGAAATCACATTGATAAGATATATTAATTTAACTTGTTTTTCCAACTGCATGATATGATACTACGCGACAATCGTGTAAAATAAACAGTTGTTAGTAGGTTCCTCAACAAGTAGCTTACAATTTGCATGCCCACTTTATTTTTTTATGGTTTTTTACAGCACAAAATTACATTTTCTAAGGCACTTCATAAATCCAACGTTATGTTAAATGTTTAAATTTTATGATTAGCAACGCAAATATTTATACCAGGAGTGAAGAACATGAAAGAGGTAGTCCGTAATGCTATAAGGTAATTTATAAGGGCACTAACCGTCACCCTACTGGTAATTATAAACATGTTTACAATACTTACATAAACATGGTAGGTACATAATATTATACTTGGTTAAATGAGTAGAGGGGAAAACACGTGTATTTAATTAATTTAAAAATTGTGGTTACATAATTATTTGATTTCATATTCCCAACACAATGAGCGCAATCATGATTGATACTATTAATTAATAAGTGCTTTACATTTCACAAACAGCCCCTACTTATAGATGTTATTTTGATCGGTTGATTTTTTACAGTAAGCATGAGTTTTTACATAATGTATAAAACGTACAGACTTAAAATAATAATTTGTACATATAATTTGGGCATCAAAACATTCGTTCGCATCGGTGTCAGCGGGAGAAGTGGCCAAAAGGCTGCCAGCATTGCCACGTGGGATGGCGATGCTGATTCTTTTGCCAAAAAATAGGCCAGCCCTGTGGTCACGTGAAGAGTTGACCATTTTGTAACTATAAAAATCTCCTAACAATGCAACCAGGATACAATGTGACCACACAATTTAATCTACATCTCTCACACGTCCTTTACAAAACGACAAATAAAGATTCGTTAGATAAAGTCACTCAAATGGAGTCACTGTGTCCAAACTGACAGTTAAAAAGGTTACAGTCAAAATGGGTCTCCTTTGTGGTATTCTACAAACAGACAGTAGAGGCAAGGGAATCATGCGTCTATTTCACGGTGGAATATTTTAAACCCAGTTGTAAAACGTATATATGCCTCAGGCAAACATTATAGAGTGACACTGCCAAAGTGATCTAAACTCTGTTCAGTTAAGGTTAGAGTTGAATTTTGAAGGTTTGGTAGTAAAATAAACGAATTATTATATGTAGGATGTAAAACACATTCGATATGACATGTATTGTGGACAATGTTGTGGTATTTTCTTTGTGCCCGAAGGATTTTAAGGTAAGCTTGATCCGAAGAAATGTATTGTAGTGTTTCGACGTATTATATTCAGGTACTTGCAAAGATAGGGAAAGGTTCCAACTATTATGAGTATTCTTTTGTAACAATGACAAAAAAGAAATAAAAGCTTGAAGATATAATAATGATAGCCGGTTAGTGTCAGCTGGAAATAAACCTCAAATAGATTGCGATGTAACGAAGTTGGTAAAATGTTCGTCTGTAGGGTAAAGGTGTAATGTAACACTGATCAGGTAGATTAACCATAGAATGGAAATATTGTTAAGATTTGCCTACTCCGCGAGCTATCGTTCGAGAGCATATATGAAGATTCTTTTGCGAACTAGTTAGGTAAGTGATTCAAAAGGACTTTGCTCGTTACAACCTCTTCTTTGTGATGCTCGTTTCAACATACCCTAATGCTCGTAACCCAAATTCTCACTATGCACGAATAATCATTTGTCTTTGTAGTTAACTTTAGTTTGTAATTTCTCTCAGTTCTTCATTTCCTTTGTCTAGGAACGATCCAAAGTAATAATACTTCACCAAATAGACTGTAATTTCAAACAATCTCTTTGCCCTTGACGTTTGGAATAACCCATGTCAAAAGTTTCTGACTCAAACTCAAAGTATTCATTTCAATTAAAGCATTTACAGGCACTTTTGAATTGTCAAAATTAAATAGTCAATCAGTTCGACAGAAAGAAAGAAAAAAACAACACAAACGAAGAAACAATTCAAAATATAAAAATTAAAAATAAGCCTGGCAGTTAAGAGATGACCAGTCTCAACTGACGGCGCCCGTTCACGAACATGACGCGTCAGCACCATCCAGCTCAACCATTTTTTAGGGAACTGAATGATCCAACACACACGCCACCATCAGTGAGACATTTAAGTGAGCATGACATATTCTCAGCAGCGTTTCAAGTTAACATCAAAATAACATAATAAACGTATCCGTGGTTCTTACATTTACAAAACTTAAAAATGCTTCTATTTTATACAAAACTATAGTTTACAATTTAATTAAGAGAAAAAATTTTAGAGAGGAAAAAAATATTACCACCAAACAGGAAGAGATATTTAATACTGATAGGTTCAATAATTAAAACTTCATCATCATCTGCCTAGCCTTTTCCCAACTATTTTGGGGTCGGCTTCCAGTCTAACCGGATGCAGCTGAATACCAGTATTTTACATGGAGCGACTGCCTATCTGACCTCCACAACCCAGTTACTGGGTAATACGATACCCCTAGGTAAAACTGGTTGTCAGATTTTCGGGCTTCTGACACCCGTAACGACTGTCATAGATCTACGAATGACAGCCGGGACCAACGGCTTAACGTGCTTTCCGAGGCACGGCACGGAGGGGTCTCGATATGTAAAGATGGTCACCCATCCACAAACCAACCGCGGCAAACGTAGCTTAACCTGATCGATCGACCTGTGCGGCTGTTATTATTTAGCCACGGGCCCCTCAACAATTAAAACTTGATTGAATAAAATAAAAATAAAGTTCGTAATATCAGAAACACAAAAAAAAAGATTAAAAAAAATAAAGCATCTCTTCCAAACATTGAAAATTGATCTAGTGAGCCCAAGTGCCTGTGGAGCAGCACTAAGCCAAGCATCTTTATCTACGATATAATCATCCAACTTATAATATGCTTGTCTACATAGAGTCAGTTTAATGCATCTTTTAAATTTCTTCTCATTCAGTTGAAGAATATCGAGTGGTATTTTTTAAAACATTTTACACAGTAACCCATAAAATAAGTTTTTACTTTACACAATCTGAAACGTGGTTGATCGGATTTGTTCCTATTTCTAGCGTTGAAATTATGCCTGTCACTTACACAGCCAAATACCGTAAGACATGATGCTATGAAAGTAACTAAAAAAGACTAGTCTTGCGGTATCCACTTGTTGATTGACGGGATTTCCAAACAGCGTAAGCGGCTGAACTTAGCCGCCCTGCAAGTGATGCTAAGTGCCCAACCCCAAGTAGCTGTGAGTGAAGCGTGATCCCTAGGAAAACCGTATTATCAACGAATTCAACTATCTCCTTATTCAATACAACGTAACATTCACTACTTCTTACATTCGGTGAAGCAAATATACTGCATTTAGTTTTTTTTTTTTCTCATTCAATACCAAATTATTTACAGTAAATCAATTATGGATCATAAGCATAGCGTTATTTACGTCGTCAAGCTCCGTTCGTAGTTGCGGGCGGATGCTAGTAGTTCATAATTTTCCAAACTGTCTTCATTTTATCGTCTGCTGATTTAACCTTGTTGCTAATAAATGAAGCTTTAACTACTTTGCAATATACTTATTAAAAGTAGCCGTGTTTCCTTCCCTAATTTTCCTGATTCCTTTAGTTGCTCAATCATTGAATAAAAACTGAACGCAAATAGTTTTAGATTTCTTCTTAAAAGATTTTTGAATTCTATTTGCATTAATGAAAAGAATTCTTCATACAAAATATTACCATTAATCAAACTTGGGCTCTGAGCACTTAACTTGCTAATTAAAGTGATATTAAACTTATACAAATTACCCGATGTTATTTGTCTAGTTAGAATCTGCACATTTTGTATCGGTGTGTTGGACCCAACAGAAACGGCTTGACCGTGATCAGAAGGGAGATAATTTGCAACGGCTTTATCTAAATACTAGCGACCCGCCCCGGCTTCGCACGGGTGCAATGCTGATCACTATTACTACATAGTATAAAACAAAGTCGCTTCCCGCTGTCTGTCTGTCTCTATGTATGCTTAGATCTTTAAAACTACGCAACGAATTTTGATGGGGTTTTTTTTAATAGATAGTGATTCAAGAGTAAGGTTTATATGTATATAATACATGCATAATATAGTACAGAAACACTGATTATTTCTCTTAAAAAGTATAGGATAAAAAATGGTTATTGTGAGTTATCCCTAAGAGATAGACATATGCCATCGCGAACTATTTGCAGACCTTTTTAAGGTGTACAATACTGTAGTACATTATTTTGATCTATCTCGTAGGGTTAAGCCAGCGTTTGCAATGTAAGCGCAAAAATATGTGTTTATTTACGACATCACATTAGAAACCTCTAAAATGATCAGTGTTTCTCTACTATAATATGCATTTATTATACATATAAACCTTCCTCTTGAATTACTCTATCTATTAAAAAAAAATTGCATAAAAATCCGTTGCGAAGTTTTAAAGATCTAAGCATACATAGGGACAGACAGCGGGAAGCGACTTTGTTTTATACTATGTAGTGATTATACGTACTATCAATGTTTTATAATAATTAATTTCCCTGACCTACATTATATTTTATTGTAGTTCAGGGAAAATCATTGTTAAGCAAAATGACTACCAACTTAAACTGTTCGTATATTCTATCGTATTAAATCAGAACTGTGATGCGTTGTCAGATGTATTAAATGGCAATAAAAAGACAAATCATTTGGTTCCAAACAGCAAATAAAATAAAATGAGTAGTGATAACGACCCCGACTCACGAGTCAGCCAGGCGCTTTACTCTGTGTAAATAATTTCATCACCACTACTCTTAAAACGGGGAAAGAAAACATCTCGAGGAAACTGGCATGTCCTAGAAATAACAACGCGAAGACCTGTGATTTCTACCACCCGCACTGGGCCCGCGTGGTAGCTTGCAGCCCACGCCCTCTCGAAGACAGGAGGAGGAGGCCTGAGTGCCCGCAGTTGCAACATTATAGGCTGATTATGCTAAGCAAATAAAGGCAATAAATATTGACAATTTGCTGAACCATTCATTCCTCTGGCTGTACACGCACAGAATATGAGGGTTTCAGTGAGAGAGTGGTCCACATACAGATACCAACAATAAGGACAGATTATTAAGGATTACATAATAACTGCGTCTAAATTAACTGACCTGCCGTGCGATTCTGTAACCATCTCACCGTGAAAGCTTGGGTGAAGTGAGCGTGGAGTGAGCTGTCATTCGCTAGGGATTAACACTATTAAGTTCTCACTTCACTTATGATTTCACGGTGAGATTTTTACATAATCTACCGGCTGATTAAATATCCGATTACTATCAGTGTGAGTAATATCTCAAATTAAAAACAAGATAAACAAATAAAATCACGCTAATTAATACTAACGAGGTAAATAGAGGCGCAATTAGTTGAATACAAACAGGGCTTGGTAACACGTATGGAATTAATATGATTGCTTTATAGGTTTAGTGAGTGCAAAGAAAGATGTAGAGTGTGAGGTCTTCGGTTCCGTTATGTCCTATGTCCATGATGCTCAGTAGTGGACGTCTTTCAGCTGAATTTTGATGATGATACGTTCAATTTTGAACACGAGCCCACTTAACACACTTATACTATATGTCCTTGGCAGGGTTATTATGAGCTATAATTAACCTAAAAAATTAAAAAAAAAAACATAATAATTTAAAGCTTCTTCTTTCACATATTTTCGGATCTATCAGACAACATGACATCTTATCTATTTGCTTACAATATTCCAAAAAATCGGTACAATAAATACCACAACCCGTGATATAAACCCGACCTTTGTATCGTCGGCTAATAACAATAAAAACAAAAGCAATCGAAGGGAACCTTTTCACGCAATCCTACAAATCCTAGACCTATGTCATGAAGCACTAGGAATAAAGTTTAGTGCCAAGGTTACGTCGTAAGGTTACGTCGTAAGGCTGAGTTTGATTCGAAGAGGTAGGTCTTATATTTTTAGAGCTAGCATACACTGCAAAGGGATTTATTTGTCAAATGCCGTGAGACTTATTTTGAAGTACGTTCTACAATAGTGACCATGGTTTGGAAAACGGTCAAAACTCCGATTAAAAAGGCATACATTCAGGATTCAGATTTCTTCAGAGAGATTTTTTTTGTATTTAATCTCCCGAGGGTTAACATTTTTTCAGCTTTTTTTGCTATCATGACAACTAAAAGAACTTTTAAAGTCTGTAAACTTTTTACAAAAACAAAAAACAAAAACTTAGTTTAATTTTGCGTCAACCTAATTACATTGAAGCAGGCTTATCTAGGTCCTATTTAATACTTAAATCACCCAAGACTTAAGGACACATCTGCAGACCCCACTGAATAGACAGAACCTACATTATAATTTATCCAAAAATAATGCTGATCCTTGTGAACAAACAAGGGCGAAGTATATTTTAATTATCCCGACGTAAAGGTGGGCTATACCAGGATAACATAAATACGAAGGGACAGGGTTAGAGGTCGTAGACACGCCATTAGGCAATCATGCTGCGGTTTGCGGATGATTTGAGAGGACAATGCTCAGGGTGTGTTTTTTGGAAGTGTTATTTATTTATAGTTATTTAAAACGGTACAACACCAATTACATTACCAAAAATGATTCTATGGAATTACTTGCAGATAGTATATGAAACGATATATGGGATTATTAGGGATTATCTGAAACGTGGTGGCTCACAATGGGCCTCATTAGAAGGCTAAAAGCCACCCGCAGAACAATGGAGAGGGCTTTTCTTGGAGTTTCCCTACGTAGTCGAAATAAAGAGATCCGTACGGAACCAACGCAACCGACATAGCCAGAAGAATTGCCAAACTTAAGTGGCGGTGGACAGGGCACATTGCTCGCATAACAGATGGCCTGAAGGTTCTGAGGAGGCGACAGCATACCGCGTTGGAAAGCTTCCAACAAGGTGGACCGATGACTTGGTGAAGGCCGCAGGAATCCGCTGTATGCGAGAAGCACAGAACTGGTCGAAATGGCAGTGCTTGTGGGAGGCTCGTGTTGAGCAGTGAATGTCGTTCGGCTGAAATGATGATGATGACTTGCAGGTATTGTCATTAAAATTAAGTTAGCTTTAACAGAAAGCTCTGTTGTCAACGGTTTGCTAACCGGTTTTGATGTGCATGACTAATGAATTACTAATGACATTTATGTAATTTCATGATATTATTATGCATTTACTAGAAATATTTGCACGACTGATAAGTCGAATATAGTGAGACTAAAATTATTTTACAATATTATTATGTAAGTAACTAGAATCTGGCAAATAAATAAATTTCATTTCATTTCAAGAGTTCTGCTAATGAATTAAAACTTTTTTGTAATTCTAGGTACTTGTTAACGCGTCGTAACAAGCGCTAAACTAGACATCGAAATCATCTCTACGACTTTGCCAAAGATTACGGGAGGTAGGACAAGTTCTAAGCTCGATACAATGTCGATAACTAGGCTTACTATTCTTTTAAATATTGTCTTTCTCACCAAGAATGAGGCATTTCATAATACATAATAATATATTATTTTTAATATTTGAAATACGAAAATAATTCCGCCAGTCTATTATTTTCACGTCTAAACCAATGAACCGATCGTTATGAAATTGAAAAATAGGGATTTGGAGAAGCATATACTTCCCATCCTGGACATTTGTATAAAAACAATCACTAAAACGAAGTCGCGGGCAACAGCTAGTAAAAAATGAAGTGTGAGCATGCGAAGCCAAACTTTCGTACCTAATTCAATGTACGCCAACTTGTAGATATATTACAAAGCTACTTTAAACTTGGTATAGTAACACAATACGAACTCACAAGCGAACATAAACTGTCATACTCCAGCCACTTCCCTCTCATCCCAAACTCGTCATGTAGATCTTGTAAAGATTGTTTGAAGTACAATCGAACAAACAGTTTGATGTTTAAGCTAAAATATGTTTGTATCTTGCCACTACACTTACTGCCTATATATACATGGGTGACAGGGACATCAACGCACACTGTTACCATGGATTCAGTATCAGATTCTGAATCCACCTAGCGTTACAATTTTGCATCGGTATAAAAAAATATGCTACTCCATAATTTTGACCGCGTATGTATTGCACTTTTCAATAAAACAGCTATTTTTTGATAACCGAGGAAAAATGTATAGAATCATGTATTGGATTGATGGTTTCAGTTTATGCATTGATGTCCCTGCCACCCTGCTTATAATTAACTGTGTACGTAATAGCTTTTTACGGAGTGTGGAGTTGTTGAAGAATTACACTTTTTGATGGATTGTGATCGATAAGAGTCTTATAGAAATGATCTCTTTGGGATCTTATAGTTATACAAACTTGATTTAGGCACATTTAATAAAATATTGTCTCAACCAATGATTAGAAATTATCGTTTCGGGGTCTTGAAGCCAAACAAACTAGAGAAAGGCCATTCCTTAGAATTCTGTCTGAACCAAATTCTGCTGATGCATAGAGTCAGTTCAGATTCATGGCTTAAATATAATCTGTAGCAGTGTGTTTGTTTAGGGTATGATGTGACTGTCGTACGCATTGCGATTATCAAAGTCCCTAATTAAATAAAGAAAAGAAATACTTTTTATGCTTTTCATCCATCAATCATAAACGAATGACTGATGTATGGTTTGAATTAACCTAGATCGGGCGGGTCGCTACCTTACATTGTAATTCCGAATCATCATTACTTGCAACTGTAATACAATTTTAGGTTTAATTCATTATAGGCACTATAATTGTATGGGAAAACTTGCTACTGTTGGCTAAATGTACACTTTTTCTAAGCGATTTATTCAATAAACTACCTACCATCTACCTATCATCTAATGTACAACTGTACAAGGATCTTTTGGTGCCTGAATGACATTGACAGATGATTGATTGACATTGTAACTATTTTGTGAAGTTGTCACAGAAATTACATTGACAAAATAAGATGGCGGCATTACTTCAAATTTTAGGCACGTGCCGAAATACACTTATAACGTTGTAGCTACCTATGGTCTAATTTGCCCCTTGAAAGAGTAATTTTAAAGATTTGACTACACAGCAACTCGCAAAATTGTTAAAAGTCAGTGGCAAGTTTGCTACCTGTATACAAATCTCCTTGTTCGACTGTACGTCATAGTCCTACGCATACAGGGAATCCTCCCACACACACGTGGAATACTAATCAGACTATTCAGTTCATCATTTATAACCGCTGTGATAACATCTGACTTCGGAAATCTGGTTGGTTACTAAGATATGGTGGAGGGGGTCCCGCAAGATGTTATAGTCGATTGATATTAATTACCGGTTCAGGGAATCATGATCAGCATGCAAAATGGTGCAAATGCAACAACGGTGAAGGTAAATATCTTGAGGTAACCTGCATATCCTAGAATCAAAAATTCAAAGACATGTGACATTTATCAACCCGCACTGGTGACTATCGGGGGTTTTAGTGAGGGTCCGCGTGGTGGATTACAGCCCACTTCCTCTCACCGAGAGGACGCCTGTATCCCAGCAGTGAGAGGCTGATTATGCTGTGCAAAATTGTAGGAAAATGCTGCCAGGCTTATGTTTAGATATGAAAGAGGCCTTACAGTGGTTCCAAGACCGAAAGGAATCATTAGGTATTTTTGTGGATATTCCTTGAAAAAACGTACTTATAATATTCATTGACAATATTGGTTAAGATATTATAATATTATAGTGAATTTGACTGCAAAGCGTAGATTACGAAGAAAGGAAGGCCAGTGCTACTGCAGTGCTATTATAGTATTGACGTAGCAATAATTTGGATCCAATTTTAGGTTTAATTCATTATAGGCACTATAATTGTATGGGAAAACTTGCTACTGTTGGCTAAATGTACACTTTTTCTAAGCGATTTATTCAATAAACTACCTACCATCTACCTATCATCTAATGTACAACTGTACAAGGATCTTTTGGTGCCTGAATGACATTGACAGATGATTGATTGACATTGTAACTATTTTGTGAAGTTGTCACAGAAATTACATTGACAAAATAAGATGGCGGCATTACTTCAAATTTTAGGCACGTGCCGAAATACACTTATAACGTTGTAGCTACCTATGGTCTAATTTGCCCCTTGAAAGAGTAATTTTAAAGATTTGACTACACAGCAACTCGCAAAATTGTTAAAAGTCAGTGGCAAGTTTGCTACCTGTATACAAATCTCCTTGTTCGACTGTACGTCATAGTCCTACGCATACAGGGAATCCTCCCACACACACGTGGAATACTAATCAGACTATTCAGTTCATCATTTATAACCGCTGTGATAACATCTGACTTCGGAAATCTGGTTGGTTACTAAGATATGGTGGAGGGGGTCCCGCAAGATGTTATAGTCGATTGATATTAATTACCGGTTCAGGGAATCATGATCAGCATGCAAAATGGTGCAAATGCAACAACGGTGAAGGTAAATATCTTGAGGTAACCTGCATATCCTAGAATCAAAAATTCAAAGACATGTGACATTTATCAACCCGCACTGGTGACTATCGGGGGTTTTAGTGAGGGTCCGCGTGGTGGATTACAGCCCACTTCCTCTCACCGAGAGGACGCCTGTATCCCAGCAGTGAGAGGCTGATTATGCTGTGCAAAATTGTAGGAAAATGCTGCCAGGCTTATGTTTATATATGAAAGAGGCCTTACAGTGGTTCCAAGACCGAAAGGAATCATTAGGTATTTTTGTGGATATTCCTTGAAAAAACGTACTTATAATATTCATTGACAATATTGGTTAAGATATTATAATATTATAGTGAATTTGACTGCAAAGCGTAGATTACGAAGAAAGGAAGGCCAGTGCTACTGCAGTGCTATTATAGTATTGACGTAGCAATAATTTGGATCCAAATTATAAACATTTGCGTAAACGAAACCTCTACCAATAGACAACCATGCTAGTAATGAACAACAACTAGCAAAGAGCAACAACGACGACGAGTGAAATTCCATTTACCTACATCTCTAATCTAAATAAAAAATAAAACAATTGTTTCGAAATAATGCAAACAATAGAGTTTAATACAAAATTGTATAATTACCTGCCCACAGTAATTGGAAAACAACGGATAACCGAGCCGTGAATATTACGTGAGAGAAATAATCGTAGACATTTGTTTGGTAATAGGTTAAAAATGGACGGGAAATTGCGTCTTTTGACCCTTTTATTCAGTTAGATCCAGCAAAAGTGCTTGTTTATTTTCTAAATGTTTAATAAAGGGCTAAAAATTATTACCTTTATTAAATATTATGACTGTGTTCCTTGAAAGGATAGACGAAGGAATAAAATACAACCACATTTAGCTAAAGTTCATTTTTTAATCCCTCCTCAACTTCTACACTAAAAAACGCAAACACAAAAGGCTTAAATGTCAGATTAGTCTCTGGGATTACAAAACGAACTATAGTTCCATGTAAAAAGTGAGAGAAGAGAAATTACCTGCGTTTGTCAGTAGCTTGACGATGCGTACCTTGTTCCTTTGTACAAGAATACGCCATTCATGCTGCAACTCCTAGGACATGCATACGTTCGCTGAAATCTTTAACAGACAATAACAAGCATGTTTGTGCATGAATTTGTTATTCATGCACAAACATGCTTGTTATTGTCTGTTAAAGATTTTATACCGAATTGATTAATAAAAATAGAATGGTTGTTACAAGTTGTTATCAGTCTGTTAAAATAATAGAATAAACAATTTCACAACAAACAGGAAACTGATTTTTTCAAACAAAATAAATAGCGTAAAAATTGGCAAGATATGAACGAACGGCAAGATATCAACAATTCAACACAAACAGAATTTAACAACATTAAATAGAATTTGTGATTATTTGGAACACCAACTTTATGATACCATAAAGTTGGAACAAATTATGTTAATAATGTTGTAAACACGGACTAGAAAAAAAAGAAGGACTCCGCGCCACGCATATCGAAAGTGAAGCACAGTAAGGGTGCCGGACCGTTTGTACAAACGTGCTTCACGCACACATTTACATGACAGAAAGCCGGCCGGCCGCCATTACGCGACAAGACAGCGTCTTTGTAGGTACTATTTACGTGAAGTAATAAAATAAAATAATGCCATCTTGTGTTGTGAAAAGGTGTAATAAAATAATTCTACATATCAGAAAAAGTGTCAAGGAATAACATATCACAAGTAAGGCACAATTTTACTTGTTGATTTATTGTATTTTTGACATTTTAAAATCATTACTATTGGAACACAAAATCTCAACAGAATTATAAGTGTTGTCAGAAAATAAATGGGTAATTTTCCCGAGAGATTGGGTAATTATTTTTTTTGACTGCATTTTCCCTCTGAAGATTTGTACAAAATATGTTGTATTTGTGAAATAGTAATAAGAAAAATTTTAAAAGAAAACATAAAAATTTGTAACGAAAGACAACATTCATACATATTAACTGAAATATTACAAAACTTTATAGGCAATGACAATATTTTTTTTAATTTAGAAGTCGATCACACTTTCTCAGGGGTAGAACATAAAATCAGTCTAATAAAATGCATTTCAGAAAAATATTTAACCATCAGATTTCATCATATTTCCAAATTAGAATGTCAGGTCAAGGTCAGTGAACAGTAAAAGGCAGGTATATAAAAAATTAACCCAGCATAAAGGATTTTAGTCCATTTTTTAAGCATTTATCACCTACTAGCTTTTGCCCGCGGCTTCGCCCGCGTGGATGTCGAAAAATATCCGACGGGAACGTACTACCGGAATTAAAAAGTAACCTATAGGTTAATCCAGGTTGTAAACTACCTGTGTGCCAAATATCATCCAAACCCGATCAGCTGTTTTTGTGCAAACCGGAACATACATCCAAACAAACACCAAACATCTAAAAACTATATTTTTATATTTTTGGCATCAGACTCGAATATGCAATGTAATGTTTGAATTCGTTACTATTTTGTTTTACTTCGTCTGCGTAGAGTATAAATTCTTTTTTTCTAGATAATTATGAATTATTATAACAATAACAATATAGAGCTTTGTTAAGCTTTGTAAAGGACCGGTATCTACGTACGTACGTTTTTCACTAATCCGGAAGCAGACAGTAACCAACCAGGCTAGTTGGAGAGCTTACACGTGAGCAAGCCACATAAAACTGGTCGTGTGAGAAATAGTCTTGCCGCAAATAAACTCCAACAAATTTCAGGGTTTGTCCCTGTGACTTAGATGTTAGTAGTCATCGCGAAACAAACCTTGGTTGGGAACTGCAATCTTTTTAATTCAAACGGAAGATCATTTGGTATCAATGGTATACACGGCACGAAGACTGTTTCTCCTCTGGCAGATCCATTTAGTATTTTAAACACAAAATTTGAAGATCCTAACATCAAAACTGACGGACTTTCATATAAACTTCCATCCCCTATTTTACCCCCGTAGGGGTGAAATTCCCAAAAATCCTTTCTTAGTGGATGCCTAGGTCATAATAAATATCTCTGTGCTAAATTTCAGCGCAATCTTCAGCGGTTTGATATATAATATATAATAATAATAGAAGATTTAGGTACGGTTTTCTGTAAAGGGTTTGTATCATCAATTCGCGATGGTTCTTAGATTGGAACGGATTCTAATACTTCTTCGATCGATAAAGAAAGCAGTGCAGGTTATTGACTGTTTGTATGTGTTGTGAAGTTTCTGATTAAATGATTTTAATAAATATTTAACGTTTATTTTCTACAGAACGTTAAATAGTTTTCTTATTATACATAGGTAAAATCTTTACACCTTGCGTGTTTTAGGTAAGTAAGCTTTAATAACCCCACCCCCCCCCCCCCATCTACCTTATAGGTAATTCAAAACAATCAATTGCATTACGTATTCTACAGCAGCGTTTTCTTAGTCATCCATGCAAATGAATTACTTAATTTTGAGTTTCAAATAGTATACATATGTTTGTAATTTCAATTTATTCATTTATTCTAATAAAGAATAAACTGTCAAAATATTTAAAAAATGGGGAAATTTCCATTCATCTGGTATCCCTCAAATCACGCACACATAGATCGGTACGGTGCTTCACTTTCGATATTCGTGGCGCGGAGTCCTTCTTTTTTTTCTAGTCCGTGGTTGTAAAATACTAAAACGAAAAATGATCTCACGGATAGGTTATTTTGTAATTGATATTTCAAACCACAGATAACTTTATCGAAGGAAACATTTTTAATTTTTGACAGTTCTTCCATACAAAAACGGTTAGACGTCAATTTTATTCGACGAATAAAAATGATCTGTCGATTGAAAAATCAGCCCTTAATTGTATATGTTTAAAATACGTGGTTTCAATTAGGTAATGCAATAACGTAATCGCCACACTGGATAGTTTTCTAATTTAACTAAAACTATTAGCAAACTAAAATATGGCGTCGAAAAATTCATCTGCATCGCTGTCGACTGCATGAAGAGAAAAATCTTAGAAAAACTACTGTGCTGTCTCATAATATGAGTGCATTTGAGTGGTAATGGAAAAACTACCATGCTAGCACAGTAAAAATTCTTCTGCTGTTCAGTAAAATTTATTGGACAAATAGTGAATTTTTCCCAATGTCACTCAGAAAATTTTCTGTAGATGTCACTTGCACTCACTTTACAGTGACGAGCACAGTAATTTTTCGAAGAATTTTCTCTCCGTGTGACCCACCCAAGAGACCCAAGAGACTGGCAGCATTGCCGTGTGTTGTATGGCAATGCTTAGCCTCTGGGCGTGGCCAAGACCACAGGAAGTATTAACCAGCTGTTTGGAGATTTAATTAAATAAACCACGAGCACTCGGGCGCCACGGCCGGAGGGTTTTAACCCCAAACGGCCCGAAAATATATTCACCGATAAACTTGGAAACCAACTTGTTTATGTATATGAAAGAGGTCGTTACAAAGACTTTGATCTGAGATAGATTGCCAATGATGATGCTAAGGACAGGTACCTATCAAAAACGAATATAACCTTCGTTACACCCCATTATAACTCCATCATTATTACTATTAGACCAATGAATCGAGAAAATACGGATAACATGCCTTCAAATTGGATTAGTCGGTGAATGGTGTACGTCATGCAGAGGTAATTATCGGGAAATGGCCAAACAAATGCTATTTATAGTAAATATTATTGGTACGAGTGTATGGGATCCTGGTATCTACGGGCCAATGATTTGTGATTAGGATTAATTTAGACAATTATGTTGGATGCTTCAATAGGTAATTTGTACTTAGTTAAGTTGAATGGAGTTAATTTTTGTATTGCTTGTATAAAATAATATTTTCAGATGTTTAAAATGAAATAGTAATAGCTACCATATTATGGTGGCACACATGCCTCCTCTCAGTGAGAGGGAAGTAGGCCGTAATCCACCACGCGGGCCCAGTGCGGGTTGATAGATGACACATGTCTTCGAATTTTTAGTTCTGGGACTTGCTGGTTTCCTCACAATGTTTTCCTTCACCGTTTTTGTATGAGATTATGAATAATAATTAAAGTTTTCGGTGAGTTAGCTGCCAACAAAATGGAAAGATCATACGTATTTCTAACAAGCTGTTATCTTAACAATATTACCTCAGTTTCATAAACTTAACAACATTGGAAAAGTATCTGACCCTGTGAAATAAACGACCAAAACCTATTGGAAAAGGTTCTACCGTACTTAGTCGGGGCGTGAACCTTTCATATTCAATAAATGGAATCAAAATATTGACACGCTTATGACCAAATTCACTAATCTAATTCAGTTGCTTATCTGGGCTATTTACAGTGGAACACTCACTATATTAAAACTATGTAGATTTATGTTAATTTTACGTCAGAACAATTCAGGAGCCATTCGGGGAGTTGTTGTTGTGCGCTCTGAATTATAATATATAGTTTAGAACTTATGTTTTTAAAGCTGTATTGGAAGAAATATTATACGCCGCCCCACGCCAACGCTACGGGAGCCATCCTCTAGGACTAACCAGAACAAGTTTGGCCCCTTGTCACGCGCCATAGGACTGTTAAATGTTATTTCAAATGAGGTATATATATTTCACTCTAGATTTAGAGAAAACAACAGCCGTCAAAGCTTTTGAATGTCTATTTTACCTGTTGTTACACAAAATTGCCTGAATCTTGAATTATGATGACGTCAATTTATCTAAGCCAAAACCACTTCCTATCTTGATTTCCTGAGGATGAAATAGCTCCGGGTTTTACTGTCCCTTTACTAAATATAAGACAGACTCCTATTTCAATACTCCGTCATGAGTAAAGGATAAACCTCACCTTTTATCGACCATGTAATCCCAAACCAGGAATATAAGCGGAGATTATTCCTAGCACCTGATTGGCAGATATCTAGTCTCCCTTAAGGCCAGCGCACATCGGTGGACAGCGAGGGACGACATGAAGGATTTTATTTAGGAGAAAATTATTTATTCTGTAAATATGATATTAGAATCACTTTAACAATAATCGTATAGCTCAATTTGGAACTTGAGGAGCTCAACTCAACGCCACATGCGAGCTACGCATCATACTAACATCACGCTAAGTCCTGCATCGCGCAAGCAGAGTTTATCGCGTAACTAGCATATACGCATCAATCATCAGGCAGTTGCTCACCAGATACAACACCCGTCTGGTCCAAGAGTCCTCCCTTTTTTATGGAGGACGAGAGAACTTTACACTCTGTTCCTCATACCTCTATACCGCCAGCGGCCATCGGTGCACTATTGGATGCTGTGGCATTCCAGCAGCGCGCAGCACCCCGCAGTATACGGGGGAAATGCGGAGTGTACCCTGACTTACACTGACTCTCTCCCGCAATCGTATGCTAGCGGACTCCGCCGCATAGCATGACATGCCTTATATCCCGCCGTTTGCCGTCGCAATCTGCTGTTGCGTCCCGCCGCATCCCGCCGCGGTATCCAGCGTGCTCTTCAATATCACAGAGAGAAACCCCCAATTGCTGTCCCGTGGTCGGTCTCTGAGCTTTGGAATCGAACGAATGAATTTACATTGGTAAAATTTAAAATACCCTGCCTCGCCATCCGCCAATGTACGCTAGCCTTAACGCGCTGGACCAATGAGCTGATGAGGCTAAATACTTTCCGAATGAATGATTTTAATAGTACGTGTTTTCACGAACATTTAATTTGCGAACTTTGTGATAAGGGTTTCCATGTGGTTAGCCACAAGTCGGATTAAATTAAAGATATCTGACCTGTGATAAGCTGACACATTCTACTAGAATTGGTAGCCGTTCGATTGGATTTCATAACGCTTACTGAAGAGATATTTTTTATGTAATCACTTTCATTTGTTGTTAAACCATTGTGGTTTAGTTTTCGTATGACTGAAAGTAAAGTTTGATTTAATTTTATTATCTAGCAAAATATTGGCCGTTCGCTTATTTTCACACCAATCTCTAATTAATATAGTAATTCAGCTCAGATCAGATCTCAAATGCGTATGCGATACCTCCCCGCAGACAATAGCCCACCTTCCATCCTGCGCCGCACGTGTCAATCGTACGGACAATATGTATTTTGACAGTTCAAACTACGCCAGTGAGTCATAGAGAATACGTTATTAACAGATGTCGTGATTAACTAAGGAATTGACGTGATTTCGAAGCAAGGAATCGTTAAGTGGTCATAAGGAATTAGGACCCTGTGCACTTGATGATCTTATGACTGCGTCAGTGAGAGGAGTTCGCGCAGCTGAATTTTGGACCAGAGATTTTTTAACTTTTTACCATCGAATCGCTAAGAAGAAGAATAGTCATTCCTACTCTGAGTTTAGTGACTCCTTAATTCTAAACGTTTTAATACAAATCGGTATTTTCTATTTTTTTCTATAAGTATATATATTTTCTCACAGGGTTCTTCAAATATAATTCAATTTACTTTATCATAAAACCTATTCATTCATATTGTTCGCAGAAGTTAAATGAATATACTTTTAGTTGTACAAAGAAAGTTTAATTAAAATTTCGATTACTGTAAAGTGAATTAAGGACATTTTAATTAGCTTGATGAACTTTAAAAGAGTTCATGCATCAAAAACACCTTGGAATATTATATTTTGCATTTATCAGAAATCCCTACGTTAAAAAAGGTCTCATTTAATTGAAATATCAACTACATGTTGAGATCAGCTGCTAATATACTTTATGTATGTATTCATTGTATTGTGTAAATGGTACACCACAGACTACCTACAGTATTTGCCTCTCCTTCCCCTTTCAATCCATCCAAAGGTTGTCTTTAAAAGATGGCTCTTAGTGATAAGACCGCCCATTGTGTCACCCTGTGTAAAATTTCTATATTTATGTCTGTAATTTATATGGCGTATATAATAAAGATCGAATGTTTGGTTTTCGTTCACTTATACGCGTCACGCGTGTTGCTAAAGGAAACGATACTTGATATTACATTGATAAATGAAAGATGTGAGTCTTTGACGTCAAGTTAACTTACTATGAATAATACGTGGCCAAATTAGGTAGTAAGTAGCAGTAGGTAAATTTCTTTTTGAATGGATTCACTCGGGATATTATCGCAGTAACATAATTATATTACCTATTTTTACCACCAAACAGTGTAGCAGTGTAATTCCCGTTTGTTGAATGAGTATGATGCATGAAGTTTTCAAGGTAGCCAACGACTAGGCAATTAAATAAAGGCTGGAATTTCCCAAGTCACAGGTACATATTTGACTTAGATATTTGACTTTCAGCGTAAATATTTGACTGCCGTTGGTCTAGTGGTCGCAAGCGCTACTGGGTCCTGAGTTTGATTCCCAGGTTGGTTTAGTATCATTTTTTTTTTTTTTTTTTTAAATAATGTGTGTTGTGTACTTGTGTATTATTAATTCAACGTAGAAATGACTGAGTTTTATTGGCATTTGACAATGTATTTTACCAGGCACATAATTATTTTATTGACATTATATAAGACTATGAATTTCGGAGACACGTATTGGCTAAGACCTCGGGCTAAGACTAACCATTATTTATATTTCTTTATTCCTTTTCACCTCTAAGAAAACGATTCACATGCCATACCACAGGCTAAATAGAATTATAAGACCAAATAATGTAACATGGAAACCACCGATTGTATTTACTCTATTTATACGTGAATAAATGAATTTGAATTTGAATTTGAATTTAAGTTTTTCCATCAGGAATTTCGTAGTAGCGGCCTGAAGTCTGGATTATTTCCCAGTTGATGGATATAGACTCGCTCCTTATTACATGGGGCTTAAACATAACTGGTGAATCTTTGGTGTAATATAACCTAGTGGTAGTGGTGGTGGTGGTGGCATTACAGGTGTGATTTATTGAAAAAAATCTTGTGCGGTCGGGGGATCACCGTCAGGAATGCAGTTAAGGATCATTTTCAAAAATTAAAAATCCGTTCCCCAGCCGCGCACAGTGCTCGAATCTCGATACTCGCACGGACATACTCACTTATATCTAATAGACACGACAGAGAGACAGAGTGAGAGAGAGAAAGTCGTATGGAGGAGGCATAACGCTTTTTTGTTACGTGAAGATTTCTACCAGTCAATTCCTACCGACCACATGTCGCGTTAAAGAACTTCTTTCCAAAAACCCCTACTGAGGTAATTATATTTTTAACTAAGTATATTTTGTAAATGATATCAAATTCATCATCATCATCATAATTTCAGCCGAAATACGTCCACTGCTGGACAAAAGCCTCCCCCGAGCACCGCCACTTCGACTAATACACCTAAATATTTTTTGCACCTACCCTACGGAAAATACGTGAGAAAGCACTCAGCTTTATCACACTTAACGTATTCTTTCACTACAATTTTTTCCTGAAAACTACCGCCGCATACATCAAATTAAATATCCCAACGCGTTTGAATGTTGCAACATTTTGAAATATCTCTCTGTCGCTATATCGAGCGCACGCTCTGCGCTCACGAATGATCGAGTTTCGAAACTCCTAGTGTATGTTGGTACAGAAATTTTCTAGATTTCATTTTCTTCAAAAGAAATTCCAGTGAATGGAGTCACGTGTTGAAAACATTAGTTTATTTCGATTGAATAAAAACGAAAACTGCTTTCTGTTTGTGCGAAATGTATTTGGAAATTGGTTCTGTGTTTAGAATGCTTTTATTGAAATTGTATTGTATTGTTGTTGCGTTGGGTTGCGTTTCAGATATTTTTGACGTTCGTATAAAATTTTCATAAACATTCTGATCCAATTTCAGTGTTGTAGTTTGCAAATGGGAGTGATCTCTGAGAATAAGTTTGATTTCACAATTATTGGAATATAATTTTTTTTTCTTGCAATATTTTGTATTTATAATTATAGATACATAATTAGGTATACTCGCATTACATTTATAGTTTTAATAGGTTTATGCGTATCTTTATATTAATTATTCCTCAATTTTCATTATTGCACCTGTCATCACTGTTTGTCTCTACATTACCCAAATTACCTACTAGTAGAAAATGCCTCTGTACATCTGTGTGCTTTAATTTTTGAATAAATAAATATTATTTTGTCTGCAAGTGCTACCTACAACATATTATGCAAATTTAATGATGAGATTTGTTTCTCTTCTCAGCAACAACAACATAAATCTTTCATATTTTTTTTTAGTTTAATTTATAATGGTAATCTGTGAACAGCGCTGTGGGCGAAGTTTATACTATAATATTTATTACTTATTTATTTATTAACCATGGATGACTTACAGCTAAAACAAACGTAATCAAAAATAGTATGTGAGACTTATAGCCAATTAAAAGTCATCACTTCTAAAAACAGATTGGAAAGAAATAGTGTGAACAACACAACAACCAAAAAAAGGAGAAAAAACATTATAACATACAAGGTTAAACTAAATTCACATTTCATATTCAATACAAGAATAAAAACCTAAGCATACAAAATCTTAATTAAAAAAGTTAAGCCTCGGCCACTTTCTGTCCGAGGACACGCATGTTAAGAAAGAATCAAAATCATGCTGTTTACACATGTTATTAAAACTTATATTACTTGTTTTTCTGTTTGTAATATTGGATAATGTAGCTGTTTGTTGTTCCTATTTAATAAAATTAAAATCACTAATTCTGTTTCACATTTTTTTTTTGCATGACTTTAATAATGGAACCCCAACATTAGTACCTTTATGCGGCAAAACGAATAGGTGCTGTGGTATTCAATAGATTCCCTACAACCACGACTGACGTATAGCATAAGCATAATCAGCCCATAATTTCCATCTCCTGGGACACAGGCTTCCTCTCTTCGAGAAGGAGTGGGCTGTAATCTACCACGCGGGCCCAGTGCGGGTTGGCAGATGTCACATGTCTTCGAATATTTTGTTCTAGGATACTCGTATGCCACTTTCTTCACGATGTTTTCCTTTTTCAGAGCAGTGGTGACGATCGACGTATGGAGTATGTAGTATTACAAATAGAATATTCCTACTACACATTCCCTGCCTAAGTAGGAGTGTGTCGGAGGGTAGACGCACAGAAAAAGACAAAGAAAAAAAATAAAAAATAAAATAAAAATATTAAAATTATTATTATTCATAAAATTACAGACCTTGTAGCTGTAATTTTATGAACTAAGCTTTTTACTGTAGTTGTCATCCTTACTATTGTTGTTCCTAATCGTGTTGTGTTATTACACTTTGGGTGATAATCAGGTCAAAACCTATAATGTGAATCTAGTAATATACTGTGACTGTTACCTGTTGTATTTGGCTTGTGAATAAATCAATTATATTTATAAATGTATTATTATTGCACGTACTTCCTATGTTCTTTGCCTCACTTCAACTTCACTAATACAAACCCTCACATTCCTCCCTCAGCACGAAACATGATAAACAAAAAACGATTCAAGTAAACACAAAATCGTGTTCACAGACAAAGGAAAGAAAGTAAAGTTGGCCCAACATTTGATAAGATATACCTATTTGTGTTGCATGTTGAGTAGTCGACCTCATTATTGCTTTACCACTTTTGACAAGAATTCCCAGTTTCAATTTATTATAATAATAAATAAAATTAATATATTCTCACTCAAGAAACCTACAAACGATTATGTGTCCAGTGTAAGTTAAACAGATACACATATTATTAATATTGATCGCTGACTGTTTACGTACTCGTTTGTCAAAGAGAGTACTCGCTCAACGACCCACACTTGTCGGGCAGAAAATTTACTAAGAGCCACATACTTGATATAATTATACGCAAACCAGCGAGTAATAGCTCGTCGAAGTCGCGCACTTGCTTCTCGTTGCTTGCTAACTTGTTTTTAGTTGCTAGCTAGCTCTACTCGCTTCTCGATAATCGCCGGCAGTGGGGCAGGTGCCTAAGGTTGAATCTATCCAACCGTCACATTCATTGGTTGAAATTCAAAATAGACCTAATCGTTTGACGTTCAATCTTATGGTGGTAAAGTAACTACGAGGCTGAGTATACCTAAATATTGTTAAATGTTGGCCCAACATTTGACAGATGCTATATTTGTTTGCGTTGCATGTTATGGAAACCATCGCGTGTCTCAGTTAAACTAATGTATTCCTCCGTTATGTGGGATTTAAGTTAATTTATAACATTATATAAAGTTCGCACTTTACTATTTATTATAACGCGTGTTAGGCGTGTCGTAATCTGAAGGTTGTATGGAAGGTTTTGTTTTATGGTTTTATTGTTGCGTTGTAAACTAATTTTATAATTATGATGGTAAGTATACAGTGTTCTTCCCAATCGAGAACCATTACGGGTAGCCAGAAGTCCGAAAGTCTGATAGCCAGTCTTCTTACCAAACGATGTAGTGTTTTCCAGTTGTAAAATAGGCAGTCGCTCCATGTAAAATACTGGTAGTCAGCTGCATCCGGTTATTGGAAGCCAATCCCAACATTGTTGGGAAAAAGCTATGTAAATGATGATGACAGAGTCCCTCACGAACATTTCATGGACCTACCTATGTACAGACGCCAGCACATCAAGCTACTACAATCTTTCAAATTTATTTAATAGATTTTCAACTTTATCGCTAAAGCTTCTAGGTTCAAAGTTGATTGGGAAAATTTGACAGTTTCGGGTAGCTTGATGCGCTGGCGTCTGTACCTTTGTATTTTATGCTTTAGTCAACCTAGGTAAACAAAGGCATGCACACTAGTCACGCCTTTTTTCCAATAACAATTATTCACATCTACCATTAAAAACATTTAATTCACACACCGTATTCGAAACTGAGAGTGAAAGAGTAGTGATAACGCAGTGGTAGCGGTCACGACTTATAAGCTGTAGGTCATACAAAGTAAAGCACGTAACTGGGTTCAAACCTACGAACCCAGTTAGGCCCTCTACTTTGTGTAAACTATTTCATCACCACAGTGTGTGATGAAGGAAAACATCGTAAGGAAACCGGCATGTCCTAGAACCAAAAAATTCGAAGACATGTGACATCTACCAACCCGCACGGGGCCCGCGGGGTGGATTACGGCCCACTCTCTCTCACTGAGAGGAGGCCTCTCCCAGCAGTGGGAACATTACAGTCTGATTATGCTGTTTCTAAATTGAATAAACTAACAAACCACAAAATTCCCGGTAAATTCAATATAAAATATTAATAAGTCTGACTTCCCGTAAACAGGGTTCAGTTCACGTTAGCCTTATGATTAATTCAGGGCTACTAAAAGTGTAACCCGACGGCCGCAGCGGCTACTGGTAGCCTTGCTGCGGCCACGGCGCTTCAATATTAAAATGGCGATCAAAAGTCGGCTGAGAACAGTCCCCTTTACCCTAACGATGTCTTGAATTAGTAGGAGCCGTAGATGATAGAAAATTGAAGAAAAGGGAGGAAGAACGCACTTCAAAACGGTCAACAGCACTTTAAAACAATATAATTACGATAAGCATGATTTTTTAAGCAAAAAAACGAACTTAACTTTTTTAAATCGACGTTGTTGGCGGACTGATAAAGGGTTCCGATTCTCTTGTTAACAAACTAAACTAAATTAAATTCAGTACATCTTTTTCTTTCTATTTCATTAAGAGAAGGACAGAAAATAAATTTTAGGGCACCATGCCTTATGGCATGACACCCGCCTTCTGTAGGTGGTATGCACATGCCACACATAAAAGTATAAATCTCTTCTACTTTCACAATATTTAACGCAACTATTTACTTTAGGTACTAAATTAAATGAGTAACCATACAAATAAATACAAAAACAAAAGGATTTAGGCATCGAAGTACTCGTCCGCATCGCTGTCATCCAGAAACGTACCTAGCATTGCCACGTTGAGTGGCGATGCTAAAATTCTTTGGCCAAAGAACATTCCAGCCCTCTGGTCATTGTTAAAGTATTAATATGTAAGTAAATGTAATCAAAAATATAAATATTATAAAAAGGGATAATTTGTATGTAGGGGATAATCTGAGGGGCATGTGGCTAAGTTACAACAGCCGCACGGGTCGATCGATCAGATTAAGCTACACTTGCCGCGGTTGGTCCATGGATAGGTGAACATCTTCACATACCAAGACCCTTCCGAGCCTCGGAAAGCACGTTAAGCCGTTGGTCCCGGCTTTCATTCGTGGATCTTTGACAGTCGTTACGGGTCGTCAGTGGCCTGAAAGTCTGACAACCAGTCTTACCAAGGGGTATCGTATTACCCAGTAACTGGGTTGTGGAGGTCAGATAGGCAGTCGCTCCATGTAAAATACTGGTATTCAGCTGCATCCGGTTAAACTGGAAGCCAACCCCAACATAGTTGGGAAAAGACTAGGCAGATGATGTATGTAGGGGATAATCTTCGGAACTATTGATCCAATTCCGAGAATTATTTCACTAAAGGGAAGCTACAGTATTACCGAGTGTCAACGGATATATTTTATGTAAAAACAACAAAACACGCTAAGTCGCGGGCAGAAGCTAGTGAGTAAATAAATGTATGAAACCCGGTAAAACTGACCTTCATTTTGTTTCATGAACTAGAACTAATAGGTTCAAATTTTTTCGACGTAAGTTATGCTAAGCACCCGTCAACGGCTTTACACGCTCCGAATAAACACCTTCAGCTTTTCTTAGAAAACTTTCGGTTGATTTTATCACGATAAATTAAGCGGTTTCTAATATTAAGTCGGTAATATTAACGCGATCGTGAACATTTTTGTTTTATGATTAGGTAAATTGGGTTTTTTAATTGATTGCTTTACATTTCTTTGTTATATAATGAATTACTTTACATAATATTGTATAAAATAAATTTCTTCTAACATAACAAACAGATGTATGTTGCGCCACTTCTTCCCAGCTAAAGCACTAGGAAGTGGTGAAGGGTGGGCGTATTGGGGGACTGTCTTATATAATTTTGACGTACAAAGAGTGCTGATTCGAAGTCTTATTTGAATAAATGACTTTTGATGTTGACTTGTGCTCAATATAGGATGGATGCATTGAGCTCCCGGTAACTCAATCCAAGCAGATAAGTAACCGTGGATATAGCATGTCGCGCTTTAGCAATAGTTAAGCTTTGTAGAGCATTTTGTCTGTCACACTTATCTACCGAATTGACAGTTTCTTCCTGAATGTCGTTGTGCCATATTAATTCTCGGGTACTCTGCTTAGTAAAAAATCACTGCTGGTCATAGGCTGGGCCATAACACCCTCCACCTCCTGCATCCTTTCAAAGGTTATCAGACCAGCTAGCTCTCCCTACGCTTGCCAATACGCGGCCTCCTGGAGTCGTCTGCTGCACCGGCCATAGGTCCTCCGACAAACACACAGACCGTTCATGTTCTATGTAGATTAGACTCGACAAGACGTGCCAATATCACTGGGAAACTAGGACACAATCGATTTGTAAGTGTTACCCAGATATCAATACACAAATGGATTGTAACCCGAACACCTAGCGTAAGCCTTTAGTTGTTTGTAACGACACGTACGCATTGCGATGGAATGGTTACCAATGGCAAACAATAAATCGTTTGCTAAAGTAAAATACAACTGCTAACTGTTATTTTACAATGGAAAATATTTCTCTAGAGCAGTAAAATTGTTTGAGATCGTTTTCCGTTTTATAGTTTCCCAAGTCTTCAGGTGATAAAAGCGAATTTGTCCTTGTTAGGCGGATATTTTCCACACCCTCCAACTACTTTACTTGCACGTGTACTGCTACTAAATCTGGAGATTGCCTCATCGGTCTCAATGGTTCGGGGTTCGATTCCCAGGTCGGGAAAAGTGTTATTGGGTTTTTTTTATTAGAAATTTCTTAGTAGCGGCCACGGAGTACTGGATATGTGCCCGGTTGATGATAATAGGCTCATCCCCTATTACACGGGACTTAAATACAGCTGGTGAAATGTGGGGGTACTGTACAGCTCTGCAAAACACTTCGAGGAATGCAAGCGAGGTGTAATGTTATGTTACTAAATGTCAATCAACCAATCAACTCAGCCTATCGCAGTCCACTGCTGGACATAGGCCTCTCCCAGACTGCGCCACAACACCCTGTCCTCCGCCTTCCGTATCCAGTCTACCCCAGCTACCTTCTTTAGGTCGTCCGTCCATCTAGCTGGGGGGCGTTCCACACTAAACGTATTACTAAATGTATTATTTCGATAATCTCCTGAAAGTCAGGACATGGTAACTCAGATTGTTGCTGCTGCTGCTTCTAAAGAAAAAGGTCTTCTGGCACCATAACACGGCCATGAGATGTGACAATACGGTCTCTGAAAACACACTTCTCCACAGAAACATATACGAAGATGACGTCACAAGAATTTCTACCTCCAATCTTCCCATCCCGCTAGATATCTCCACAATTCGCCTAAACAAACAGACCACTTGATCGAAACTTTGACCAAAAACAAAAGAACGTTGGGCCAATAAAAGTTTTAATAAAAGACGCCCGGATTTCAGTGCGGTGCGATGCCAAATACTTATTCAGCTGCATGGCACCACAATTTGTACCCGTGTCAGTTGTGTGCAGCCGGGATCTGGCATGCCAATATCGATAGTTTTTCCTCACAGAATTTATATATTTGTACCAGTTTTTCGGTTTTATAGCGGTCATATTTTTTAAGAATTGTTGCTGCATTTACATACGGGTTGAATGGGGTTTTAAATAAAATTCTCAGTTGCTATAAAACATTGGGATTATGACCTGAAAGGAATGGACTTATTTGAGCTTAGCAAATACTTTCGGGTTACAATCGTAAATCAAATACCTAACCCTTTAAAAACGGCGTTACTAAAAAATATCGCTGAGAATAATATTCTCCTCACACGAAATGCGAAATTGGACTTGTAAATATATCAATACCCTATTATGATATTTACAATTCAATAACTTTTCTGCCAAAATAAATAGGAATGAAAGTACGAGTTACGAGAGATAGCTATACTAGTTTTATTTGCAACGAATCACGCACATGCATTACGCCGCCTTTGTACACGTTTTATTTATTTACATGTTCTTTAATTTGACATTCCTCACCAAATCTTAAGAAAACTCTATCTTGGAAGTCTAACTTAAACAAGCTAGATAGTGCCCCGTACATTGCTATGGGAATTTATACCAAAAAACTTGGGACGATCTCCGATGCTCCCAATTAATCAGGAAGAAAGGCCTTTTGGTCAGCACGGGCTATACAAAAACCGGCCAAGTGCGTGGCGGACCACGCATAATGAAGGGTTCCGTAGCTGCAATGAATTTATCCCAAGAATAAACTTAACATTGTAGTTGAAAATCATGTTTAAAAATGCAAATGTAAGTTGGTACGCACAATATTGAGTGATTTACCACGTTATTTTACTATCATGTACTTCTTATAGGTATTCCCATAATTTATAAATAGAAAACTAATTTCTGTGTTTTTTTTAACATTTTAGGTTCAGTAGTTTCGGAGATAAGGGAGGGAATGGTCAATTTTCGTCTATTTTCTTGAAAAACTTGGAAACTACTTATTTCAAAATTACAAAAAAAAATACTTTTGGGATCCTCTTCTTTTATTCGGACGTACGGAACCCTAAAAACTTAGCCAACCAGTAAGATTGGTGAACCTTAAATTTGTTTTATTTATTTAAAGTTAATTAAAACGGGACTGCACCATTAATTACCGTAGAAACATAAAAAGGTACCTACGTAATGTTGGATACCCTTACTGGTTGGTTGGTTTAGCTAAGCAGGGTTGACTACCCCTTGGCTGCAGGGCTGCAGGAAGGCTGCAGGAATCAGCTATGTGTGAGCAGCGCAGGACCAGTTGAAATTAATAGGAGATGCCTATTTATTTTAGCTGAAATGATGAATGATGGACTGTGCAGACTGCACGAGACGTAAGTACTCAAAAATAAAGAAACATACTAAATTTAATTTCATAAAAACGTAAAATTTATACTAGCAATGAACTAAAATTGAAACCTCACTGTGACATTATCAACCTTTTAACACCTATAAACAATAAATCGCTAGTACCGCTAGCAAATAAACGATTACCTTCGTGACTGAAGTTAGCTGAAAATAGCTCCCTAACTACATGTTGGACAAAAACAAACGGCAAATAAATCGCCTTGTTTGTTAATTACATTACACAACTTGCCAGGCGTGGTTGAAATGAAAATTAAGGGGTAACCCTGCGTGTGACATACCGAATACAAACTTAAAACGAAAACTGACAAATGAAAATAGCACTTGTTAAGAGGTTATTAAAAGTCATGTGAAGTGTAAAGGTAAGGTTGTGACGTTGAAGTAGTGGCGGGCAAGCCATAACTCATAGAGAACGAGCAACGAATTTAAAGTTGGACTTGAAATAAAATTCGTTTTCTGAGTTATTTATGCGATATTATCCTGGAACGAAAGAGTGCTAATTCTTCAGCTGGGGCAGTTAGTGCGAATTTAATTAAGACTTGTTTTCCGCTTTGTAATAGGTAATTTCGAAGTTTTGTTTATTTAGCGTAACTGTTTGAAATGCTTAACTGGTACCTTGAACAAATGTTAACTATCACGCTTTGCCACTATGTGGGTGGGTCCTGCGTAGTTCCTTCCTCAAAAGTCCATTTCAGACATAGATCTACATGGTCTTCAAATGATCTGACCAAGATTATGTCTAGACTTTAAAAGAGAGAGCGTTTCTGTTGTAATGGCAATCATCTCATTTCAATAGTTTTTGTTTTTTATTATTATTTCATTTATCTTTATAGATTATTTCTATTTCGTGGATGTGAGAACGTTGTAAGCCTTGTAGACTAGCAGATCATTATATTTGTTGACCATTCAGTTTTGTGAAGTCCTGGTACTAAACTCGTTGATAGGCCCTCCCGTACCTATCAATACTGTAATTTGGAAATACTGGGCGAAGGAGAAGAAACGAGTACGCATCAATCAAACCAATAACAGACAGCAGGTACGCCGTAAAAATCAAGAATTAAAAATATCGCCGCAGGGTTTCCTTTAGCCACTGTAATTAGCCCAGAAGCAAACAAAAATATTTCGAGCCTCGGGAAATCTTGAGACACAGATTTTTTGTCAATATCTCGAGGTGCAAAAATATTTAGGTACAAAAATTATAATATAATAATATGCTAAAGATATAACTTTAGGCCAATACTTTTCTACATTTCAATCAGTCTGCCTAGCCTTTTCCCAACTATGTTGGCGTCAGCTTCCAGTCTAACCGGATGCAGCTGAATACCAGTATTACATGGAGTGACTGGCCTATGTGACCTCCACAACCCAGTTACTGGGTAACATAATACCCCTTGGTAAGACTGGTTGTCAGACTTTCAGGCTTCTGACGACCCGTAACGACTGTCAAAGATCCAATAATGACAGCCGAGACTAACGGCTGAACGTGGTTTCCGAGGCAGGGAGGGTTCTCGGTATGTAAAGGTGATCACCCATCCACGGACCGACTGCAGCAAGCGTTGGTTAACCGATCGATCAACCCTTGAGGCTGTTGTTACTTAGCTAAGAGCCAGCTAGCTATGTACATAAATGTAGAAATACCTTTCTATATTTTACGTATAGGTATTGGGCGTTTCGAAGACTCACAAAGACGTGTAGTTCGTCCCACATTCTAGTGGAACAAACCAGCTGGCTACTACTTTTAAAGTATTTTGTAAGGAAAGAATGTTTTAGATTTAGAATTCAAGATGGTTATTGATTCACATTTCAATCTACCAAAATTAATTTCCGAGGACTTTGATTGTATTTACATAATATAAAAGCTAACAGACTTAAAATATATACATAATGTATACTACATAGGGTATATCAAACAAAACATGGGTAAAAAATCATAGGGCATCGCTGTCAGAGAGAACAGTGTCCAAAAGGCTGCCAGCAACGCCACGTTTTGTGGCGAAAATTAATTGATTGTTGAAAATAATATTGGCCTGAATGAAGATTTATTTTTATGAAAGTACTGTGATTAGTTTTAGGTAAGTGTAATAAAACTCTTAGTTGTAAAATACATAAATAAGATATACAAAATTCTAAATACAAAGAAACAGACATTTCTCAATGTACTCCTATTCTTTGTCTACCATTGCTCACTATTAGCTCTTTCATTTTCCTTCTCTTTCATTTGTTCCTTTGTGAAGCTACAGGTTGTTTCATTCAGCCTTGAACAGCTACAGTTGTACTAAGCTTTCTACTTGAAGTACAATCACAAATCAAAGGCAGAGTCGTGCCTGCTTAGTTCCCATCGCCTTAAGGCTTGTTCCACTGGCTTGTGACGTAATACACGCTTAGGCAAATGTCTCCCTGAATAGTGCGATTATCTTAAAATGGAAGTTAGTAATGGGATCTGTATTTAATAGTATATCTATAGTTGTGAGTTTATTAAGCTACTAGCTTCTGCCCGCGACTTCGTTCACGTGAAATTTCTTGTTCCGGCCACCCACCCCGTCATATCGCATCACCTGCCCCCGCTATCTTTTGTTTTCGCTTAGTGTTCTTTCTGACATTACTTTTCTTTTCAAATTTAAAAATTACTAGTCGGATTTGAAAAAATTTTTTTTTCAAATCCGACTATAATTTCGGTGATTCGCGCGTTCAAAAAACAAACTCTTCAGCTTTATTATTAATATTACTATGATAAATACGAAATCGAAAGTTCCATCTATCTGTTAAAGCTGCTATTGGAATGTATGGGGTAAATACTAACAGCCGCCGGGCCCATCGAAGGCTAAGTTACGCTTGCCGCAGTCGGCGGGATGGGTGACCATCCATTACATATCTAGACCTCTCCGTGCCTCTGAAAGCGCGTCAAGGCTTTGGTCCCAACTGTCATTTGTATATCTTTCACAGTCGTAACGGGTAATCGGAAGCCCAAAAGTCTGACAACCAGTATTACTAAGGCGTATAGTGTTACCCAGAAACTGGATCTTAACAGTCAGATATGCCGACACTCCATGTAAAATACTGGTATTCAGCTGACTTCGGGTAGACGGGAGGCTAAACCCAGCATAGTAGGGAAAGGCTAGCCAGATTAACTGGGTAATGTGATTTTCCTATGACCACAAAAAGTTTTTGCTACACGAAAGATACTCGTACTTATTTCGATTCACTTTAAACGTTTCACTCCTCTAAAGATAACACAAACCCATCACTTTAACTTATCCTTTAACAACAAAATCGCTCTATAAAATTTCAACTCCTCAAATAACGCAACGATTCCCCATGATTTACGAAATAAATCGGCAGGTTCGAATCATTACATCAAATGCCTCATGCCTCAAATGGGATCTCAATCCATCGAATTTTATTTCCTTGCTAAGCAAATCCACGGTTGGAAATGAGTCAAAGAGCTCAATCTCGGGCGAACGTTGTGTTACAGTAGAAATAAGAAGCAGTATCTCAACTAAGCTATGTTATAAATTATAAACGTTGATTAAAGTTAAGTAATGATTAGCGACTGTTTACATTTTCGACATTTAAACGTCTTTTAGCTTTAAGCAACGTTTATAAATAAACCTTTTAGTATCCACCCTCCATCAGAATGTTAGGACTGTCACCCATTAGAGAGAACAGCAAATCTATGCGTTGCCACCTGCCTTTATTATTAATTTATTCATGTATATTTAACAAGCACTAACTAGGGAAAACACATAAATACAGAACAGTAAAAGGTACTTTCCTCCTTTATGTGACAGCTACAGTCTTACTGAATTAATAATTCCATCCGTACATACTTGGATACACCTTGGTCACCTAGGTCTAATTCCGAATTAAACCAAATTAACGTTACATTAGTCAATTTTCAAACCAAAGTCACAAATTATTTATTAATCAAGGGAAAAAACATACAGCTTAAGTCTCACGTAATAGGGGGGCGACAAAAACTAGTTCTCCAATTGTTCTAAAATCTATATAAATAAAAAGAAAAGTCCTGACTGACTGACTAATCAACGCTCAGCCCAAACCCTTGGACCTAGAAAGCTGAAATTTTGCACAGAAGTTTCCTTTATTCTTATTTTTTCTAAAGACTAGGAATAAGGAAGGATTTTTCGAAATTCAACCCTTAAGGTAGTTAAATAGGGTATGGAAGTTTGTATGGAAAATCGTCATTTTGTAGTTAAAACCATGAAAATTGGTGTTTATCATTCTGGTTAAACATTAAAAATGACGTGTTTCTGTGTTTTTCGGAAATCAGCCCCTGAGGGCGTAAAATAGGGAATGAAAGTAGGAAACCGGTTAGTTTTGTTTCTCCAGTCTCCTCCTTAAAATACGAAACGGAGAATATACGGAAACTGAGGGCAAGATTATAATTCCATCAGATCTTGCCTCGGTTGTGTCCATCGTTGACGAGCTAATAGCTCGAATATATCCAGATGTGCACATCCATGGAGTGGCTGTGCAAACGTGCGATTCTGACACCTAAGAATGATCACGGTTCCGTGATTAATGACACTTTGTTGAAGTCATTTGAAGATGCAGAATACCAATACAAGTCTGTGTACACTGTAGTGCATACGTATGATGCTGTACACTATCCTGTGGAATTATTAAATGCACTCAACCCACCTGGTCCGTCCACAAACTTATCCTCAAAGTGGGTGCTCCAGTAATGCTATTACGATGTCTCAATCCGCCCAAGTTGTGCAATGGAACCAGTTTGCGTGTGAAAGCCTGACATAAAAACGTGGTAGAGGCCATTATATTTACTGGCTGTGCTCGAGATGAATCGGTGTATATACCGCGGAAACCACTATTACCGCCGGAGTACCCATTCGAGTTTAAAAGACTGCAGTTCCCCCTTAAGGTATGTTTCACAATGACGATTAATAAGTCTCAGGGTCAGTCACTGTAAGCAGCGGGAATTGATCTTAGAGGGGACTGCTTCCCGCACGGCCAGTTTTACGTGGCCTGTTCGAGAGTGAACTCATCTAGCAGCCTGGTTGCTTTAGCACCTGAGAGCAGAATCTCTAATGCAGTATATAAAGAGGTACTTTAAGTATAAATTAAAAAAAATAAATGCTCATAACCCCTGTGTATAACAATGTAAGTAAAAGCGTAATTTGAATTTTTTAGGTAACTATTTACCTTACGTTTCACTTTTTTTTAACAGGATTTAAATTTCCGTTTTACAGTTGCCTTCAAATTTGGCATCCAAGCAGTTAATTTTCCGTTCTGTTATGTATTCCGCGTTCCAATTGTCCGTTCGTGCTAATCCGTGCGCCGCACCTCGGATACTATATACATACTCTCATACTCGAATACTATATATATAAGCAGTGTTTGAAGACATTGTTTACCTGGATTAACACATAGGGTACTTTTAATCCCGGTAGTACGTTCCCGTGGGATATTTTCCGACATCCACTCGGGCGAAGCCGCGGGCAAAGTCTAGTCTAAAATAAAATAGCTCTTTCCTGTTTGGATTCACAACAAAGAAAATATAAAGCGTCCTACTCAATTATTTCCTACATGTCTTTGTGAATGCGTGGATCCAGTCATTTATCCGTAGTTGTTCTACTGTTTATTACAATGTACGGTTCCATCGTGTATGGAACCCGTAAGACTGCCATAATTAAATACCCGTGTTCTTTGACAATTTTGCCGTATGCACAAGTATTTGTCAACGGCATTCTGCTCGAGAATTAGGGATGGAATATAATCACGTTTGATTTGGGTATTCAGTGGAATTAGATTTCTAGAAAATCAGAAACGGCATTGCATGGGTAAACAGATAGTGTGGTTGATTTTATAACGATAAAGCTCTTTTGTTGGCTACAATATGCCAATATTTCGGTCCTCCATAATTATGTAAGTAATAATCTGCAAATTACTCGTCATGTTTCCTTGAAACACCCGATAACTGTAGTGAAGCGATTTGATAACGTACGAAAAATCCTTTCCTAACTAATAAAATTCCTAATAGGGAAAAGTTTTCTCATTGAACTTGGCGAGAGTGAAGGGGTTGAACACATATTATTATGGCGGTGATATACTGCAGTCATATCAACTTTTAACCCACTATATGCGTAGTGCAACTTATTAACATGTTACCTACTTTAGTGTTAAGTGTTTTAACAAATCGTACTTTTTGGAAGTCTGATAAGAAAATGTCAGATGTTATAAATGAAAAAACGTCGGCTGCATTTCAAGGACTTGCGGGTTAACTGTTGCTACAAGATTGTGGCTCACTTAGGATTGTGTTAATTTGTGGCTCACTGCCTGTCAGGGAATGTACAGCATTAAAACCATTGAACAATGTGAAACCGAGATGAAAAGTATTTTATGTCGTGAGGAAAGTTTTGAGTATCATTGGCGGTGGCTATAACAGTAGGGGAAGACCAAAAAACGATGGATAAACTGTATGAATGATGATATGGTTAGAAAAGAGGTGACTACCGGGAAAACCGACTAATAGACCGACCGACTAATATGTAGAAAAGTACGGAAGAAAAAGACACGTTGCTCCGACCACAAATAAATTGGTATAGGGGCAGGACAATGATGACTGTGATGATGACTGTGATGCACTAAGAAAGTGTTTTTAATTACTCAACCACTGAGTGGGTTAACATATGGGAATAGTTAGTTAGATCATTATGGAAACCAGAACAGCACACTCATAACAATATATTAGAGCTTGACGTAATATCCTACCATTCTTTCCGTATAAGTGATAGATGGCTGAATAATTACTAACTCGTGCCACAAGAAAGTAATAAATATTAATTAACTACCCCCCTAGTTATGTAGAGCAACCGCCGAGAAACATGCGTTAATTTAGGCTGGATAAGATAATATATCCTTTAGTGCGTTTGGGGGACAAACTAGAGGACTATAATGATATTCGCCTCTAAAGACCTCTTCCCATACCTGCAAGGAACGAGCTTTGATCATAATGCTTCCAAACAGGTTTCTTAGGATGTTTTCTTCTTCGTAAGTGAAGGACCCCCTACCTTGCCGTTACCGTAATCACCGCCAATATCAGGAATAGCTAGGCGTCCGGGGACCGGGTGCCGTGGTTGATTCTGGCATGCTATTGGAGGGTTTGCCCATAATCGCCACGCTGGGCATGCGGGTTGGCGATTGCAGGTCGCAGCTTCTCGTACTAGTGACGCTGCCGCCCGTCATTAATCTGCGCCACATTTAGCAGCGAAATTACATGGTTACACCGCCATTTGTCGGTTGTCAGAGCCTCGTTTGTTGTTCAGCGTGATGAACCGCGAGCAGGTGAGGTTGGTTGCTTTGGACACTGAGATGGGAAGTGTGCCATTTACAGAAAGAAAGTTACGATACTGAAAAAGACATATTAAGTATAACGTCAGATTACACCCCTATGTAAGTGGGAAGGCCGGGAGGGGACGCCTTAGAAGGACATACATGTCCATACCATAGTGGTAAATAAATGTTCTTCAGAAAGGTCTGGTGCGTAGTACTCGCAGCCGGTATCCGTTATTATACCAGATGTAGGAACGTAAGCGAAGCAAGTGTGTGAAGATCGTAGCAGGTAGCCTTCTGTAGTTTCTGCCTACCCTCATGGGAAGAAGGCGTGAGCACCAAGGTATCACTGCTTATAAATTAAAAAGAGAAAAGACATGCATGTATCCTTGCACCCCTAAACTCAACTCGTAGTAAAGAAATGGTTATCAATATTCGTATCTTTTCTAGCATTTTCCCAGCAAGAGAACATTGTTACCTGCAGGCTAAAATACTGTACGCATGAAAAGGAGACACGCATTTTACATGGTTGTAAATATAAGCACCTGCAAGGGTTCCCCAGACACGAATAGAAGTACCACAAGGAAAAGGGGTAATCAATTTACGCACACCAAGCATGTGTGTCCGTGCTACAACTCTACGAAGGAGGCCTAGTGTTATATTAATCAAGCCTGTCCCAGACATATGCAAATAGCCCAGAAAGGCACAAGCTTAGGAGGGCAAATGCATGTGTTTTACGACAGCTGGCGTTTCATCAAGTAATTCAGTTTTTTGGACCCCTCTCTGGGCAACCATGTAGCCATATGTTGCATATAATTTGCATGGTTTGCAGGATTATGGATGTTCATAAAAAGTTACATGTTCATTCTTCACTTTAATTAGATGCTTGTTATGAACTTTATGCCCCGGTTCTTATACCTACTTACCAATGATAACTATTCACTGCTAAACTAGACGGGTCATTAAATAGATTGCATGTTTATGTTTATACTAAAACTATGTTCTATTGATAAATATTAATAAATTATGCTAATTATTAGTAAACTAGCCGCTGCTTGCGACTTCGTCTGCAATCCAGGATGAAAAGAAGCCTATGTCCCTCTTCAGGCCCACCATGGCCTACCAATGGGCAAAATTTTATCCAAATCCTATCAGCCATTTTAGCGTGAAAGCGTAACAAACAAACTTACTTTGGCATTTATAATATTCATTATAGTTTGGAAGTTAGGATACAAAGTCTTACAAAAATAGGATTTATATATTTTAAAGCGTTATTGAACTACTTGTTCTGATCACACTGATGCCTTCTAGATTTTAGTCAAGACGTCACAAAATCCAATTCTTCTCTTATTGTTCTCACACACAATTGTCTACATTTCTTTTTCATTTCTCCTGTCGCAGGTCTGCTGGAAAAAAAATCTTAAGAAATAATCAGTACCTTTGTACTCAATACTAATATGTCATATCTATATTAATTTTACTGTGTGTACATATATAATAAAATAAATAAATATTTTGCTAAAGTTTATGTTGAACTTTATTTATACACATTTTTTATGAGTCTTTTAATAACCGAAAGTTATAAAAATATAATTTCTGAACAACCCCATATGATTTTCTGTTTCTCATAACGACAGCATTTTATTTAAATTTTCCGGAGCCATGAGCTCTCACCGCTTTGGCAAATACCAGGACTTCAGATACAGCAAAGAGTTTGCTCCGAACTGAAAGGAATGAAACCCGCTTTCTTCACAGTGTGTGCCTTTTCACTTCACTTTCAATCAAGAAACGAGAGACTTTCTATTCTCAACTTTCGTCGTTTTATTTTGTTTCAGAGTACAAAGAAAATTTTAAAATGTTTTATAAGAACTTGAAGGCAGTGGCGTGCCTAGTGGTTAAACTTAGGGCAAGCCAACATACTTAAAAAAAAAAAACTAAGTACCTACCTACCGTATCGCCTGTCACAAGTTGTGCCTACCGACTGATTCGTTTTAGTTCTTACTAATATTCTTATTTCATAATGAAGAATGTTACTAGGTATGCCAAATCGCTTGAAATTTTGTCTCGGTAAAGCCTGTATGTATACAAGTACACTAGTTTTTGTTGTAGTCAAAAATACCTAGTAGTTTTGATTTTATAGGCATTCAAAGATTCGAAAAATATCGAGTCCCGCTAACAGTCACGTGACCACTTGTGACGTCATGTTACAACGCGCCGCGCGGGCCGCGGCCCGCTTAGTATTGGGTGTATCGGAAAGTTCTGTCGGTTTTGGTAGTACATAGAAATTTTTCGAATTTTTCTCTATACCAATACCTACGTTAAAAGTATTGAATAATATTGCGTCATAATTTCTGGGTTACGGACTATAAATACACGTATTGCGCAATAATTTGTCATTCGCTTCTGAGTAGCCGCAGTGTCAAAATGAGTGCCAACGATAAAGTTCATTTGAGGCATTGTATACTTTATGAGTTCCACTTTCCAGAAGGGAAATAACGCTGCTACAGCCTGTAGAAATGTGTGTAGTGTTTTTGGACTCGAGTGTGTATCTGAACGTACATGTCAAAGATGGTTTGAAAAATTCAGAAAAGGGGATTTAAGTATTAACGATGAACCTCGTTCTGGAAGACCATCCTTAATTGATAACGGCGTTTTGGAAGCGATTTTACAAAAAGATCCATTTCTTACAACATCAGAAATCGGTTCAAGACTAGGTGTAGCTCAGCAAACTGTTTCGGACCATATTCATCGTTTATGATATGTACAAAAATATTCCCAGTGGGTACCGCACGAACTATCGGAAAAAAACTTGGTTGATAGAATAACGGTATGTTCCTCACATCTTGCTCGTTACAAAATTGAACCATTTTTGGAAAGATTAGTTACGGGTGATGAAAAGTATATTGTCTATAATAGCGTATCAAGAAAGAAAGTTTATTTAAAACCAGGACAACCTGCGTCTTCTATGCCGAAACCAGATTCACACCAAATATAACAGCTGTTATGTATATGGTGGGATCATAAGGGACCCTTGTATTATGAACTGCTGCGGCCGCAAGAGACTGTTACCACCGAAAAATATTGCAACCAGTTAAATAAATTAAACGAAGAAATTCAAAAACAACGACCTTATTTGGCCAACAGAAAAGGAGTAATCATACATCACGACAATGCTAGGCCGCACATTTCAAAGACCACACAACTAAAAATATCTGAACTAGGATGGGAAGTCCTCGCGCACCCTCCTTACTCTCCAGATATTGCTCCATCAGATTTTTATCTGTTCAGGTCGCTAAGCTCTTTTTTTAAAGGAAAAATATTCGAAAATGATCGAGAGAGGTACTAGCGGCAGTTGAAGAGTTTTTGACGTCAAAGGACAAAACGTTCTACCACAACGGGATCTTCAAGCTAGTAGACAGATAGAAGAAGGTAGTAGGAAATCAAGGACAATATGTATGTAATTGATTAAAATATAAATAATAGCTTTAAGAACTAACCACGAGTTTTATATACAAAAACCGACAGAACTTTTTCGGTACATCCAATATCAAGTCGCCAGCGGTTATAGTAGTTGTAATAGCTTGCGCAGTATTTTGTTGTGTTTTCGTCCGCGTATTAAGTTAATAGTCTAATAATAGTAAATATTATTCGATTAATAAAATGGATGAAGGATTCGAAAAAGGGCAATCGGAAAATCCACCTAAAATAGCTTTTATCCATTTTTTTCGCATTTTAACGTCCTTTGGAACTATAAAAAACAACTTTTCCGGCAAATTGGTAGTTATATTTTTACATTTAGGCACAACACATGATTTCCTAGTATTTGGATTGGACATTTTTAAAAGCATTTAAGTATAATTTCTCCGGCACGGCCGCGACCGCGAGCGGACTGAGTGAGCCAGACTGAGCGTGTTGTGCGATGACGTCACACCGTCACCGGCAGCCCGCGTCCTGCGGTTACAACTTCTTTTACTTCTAAATCGGAAACTAATTGACGTATCGAAGTAATTCTTTCACTAGTATTTTTTATTTTTGACAGAGAATATGGACTGCTAATAATCAAAATTAGTTAACATTCTTCATTGTAAGTTTTTGCTATTAGCAATTAAAATGAAATGTTTTTTAATAGCACCATTTTTTTCTTATATTATAAATTATATACTCAAAGTATTGGTAATCCTTTACAAAATCGCAACTTTTTCATTTTCATATTATCAGTTTCGTGTAAAATATGATAAGACGTATAAGAGCCATCTATTAACATTATTGGCACAACAGAGCTCAGAGTTAGTTCATATTTCACTCGCTCGCAACAGTCGCTATAGGCAAAATATTACAATCTGGCCACTAGATGGCGTACAAGTTATTGATTGATTTCTAAAAACTACACATTGTTTACGATGTTGATAATATTTATAATTATAATAAAATTTTCGATAATTCGGAAAGCCGTTCTTGTTCTTGAGTACCTACTTATTTCTTAATTAAATATGTGTGAATACTTATTTAACACGTTCCGCGAAACAGCTTGTCGCAGGAATGGTCACAATTAAATGAGCTATCTTTAAAAGTTCCGGAAAGGCACCCTGAAGGCAATTTTCGACTAAAACGCCTATTACGTAATTTAGATTTCTGAGAAATAAGTACTCAAAAAGTAGGTTTAGGTGAAGTAATGAGATTATATTCGTCTGTAAAACTTGAAAGTATTTACCTTTCCGAATAAAGATTGCACATACTTTAATCCATCACAAGGCACATTTGCAAGCGTTTCCAAATTCATTTTAATGTCAAGAAACTTTTTAATCACTTCAAAACAAAGATAATCACCGCAAAACTAATCACAACACTTCATTTCACAGAAAATGTCCAAGCAAAAAATGCACCAGTAACCGCTCGAAACGAACTTGAACTAATTTGAAATTGTATGATTCCATTCCATAGATCGAGCTTTGCACAGCGACGCGCTCATTCATACTATTTACACACACACGCTTCGCTATACGTTCCATTCATAAAAAATCAGAAGCCAGGCTTAAAAATCAGTACAATTTGGAAAATAAGTACATACTGATGTAATCAACAACGTGAACAATTTGTATACAAATAGTCAGAGGTCCAGAAGCCTCATAAGAAGCCAGCTGGTGCGAGCGAGACGGGACGATGTTTATTGTTGCGTTCTCGCAATAGCGGTATTGGAGAGGTTTGGCAACGGTGCGCGTGATGAAAACTGTGCGGGATTTAAATATTATTCTTCGAGTATGTAAACCTGGCAACCTTGCATCGAACGTATAGCAGGCGGCCGCCGGCCGGGGCGCGCAGTTTTTATTATTCTTATCAATTCTTGCGACATGATTGAGTTGGTTAATTTACAAGTTTACTTGTGTAGTTTTATTTTTTTTATTTTTTATTGTTAGGCTCACGTTTGACTGAAAGCCGGGCTTTTCGGCTTTAATAAAAGGAACGCCCCTGCTTGAAGGTGGCTTTGGTGAAATTTTATACTGAAGTAATAAGTATCGAATAAGATTCAGAATTGATTAAAATATACAGGATACCGCTATCACATATCATACAAATATCTGAATAAGGATCATTCGATATGCAATACTCATTATGGTAGACCGTAACAATTACAAGAAACAACTCATAAATATCATCGACGAAGTACAAACACAGATCATAACTTCAAAAAAACCATTACAATTTGTTTGAAAAGTAACAAACAATCACGAAAACCTCGTTCGATCATCATGATTTACACGCGCATACATTAGTGCGCAGCAAAGTACCAAAAACCCAATACAAATTCCATAAAAGCGACTAACAAAAATGTATAGGATCTACTTGTTGAAGCTTCAAAAATGCACTTTCGTTCGTAGTCACGTAAATTGCAAGCGACCCCTTACTAGGACAATAGCCTAGCCGACAATGGGCCGGCCCCCACAATGGCCGCGATCAAACGACTGAATACTCGGCCAAAAGCATTTTATATCTGGCAACGACCACAATAACACGACATCCAATTTTGTCACAACTCATTGGGCCTTATCTTGACCACGAATCCAACCCCCTACTCCCAGCCAATATGTTAAGCAAAAACCGCATTGTAACTATCGAAATACATTGCTTGTTCCCCAAGCAATAGCTTTTAAGTGCCGCAGCATAAGATGTAATGTATATGTGACCCGCAAAAAGGGTAGCGACGTAATAAGAGGCTGGAAAAGCGTGCCAAAGAAAAAAAAGCCCATAACTAGGCAGCGATCGTCGACATAATGCTATCTTATTTATTTCTTAATAGCAAAGAAAACAACATTTCAGGGTAAACCGTGCGGGATTTCAGATGAGATGTATGAGGGACGTAAATACCACCTAACTCGTGACGAAATTGCCACATTTAGGCACAACTAAAGTCATTCAAAGATATAGTTTCTTTTGTCATTTTAGCGTAGGAAGGTACTTCAAAAGTTTGAAATTTTCTATCCGAGAAAGGTTGTCTAAGACTATAAAGAGAGTGTTTCAAAGATATTAAATATCAGAATAGCTAAAACAAGACAGCTTCAAACTTTGACCTTTGAATTATAACTGTGAGCTTGGTATTAATTTAAAGGGCTAATTTGTTGCCTAGATTGTTTAGAAGCAAAAGTTTCAGTGAAGTGTTTCTTACTTCTTAGCTTTATCAAGTTCTAGGAAATTAAATAATGATAATAATAATACTGTACTCCTCGATACAGTTCGCTCTATGAATAGGTTCCTGCCTCTGGAGCCCTAACCCCCAGTTGCTTGGACCCTGCTCCCGACACCGGCGGACCACTATATTTTTTTTTTTATTTTTTTTTTTTTATAGGAAACTAAGTAATAACAAATTTATCTTCTTTGATGACGTGAATTTATAATATATCTAATATTAGAATTACAGTATATGGCAAGGATAAGGGATATATCAGACACAATATTACACATATTCGAAACAACATGATATTTGCCACAATCAGTCATTCCTAATCAATCATAGATGTCAAAACTATTTAGGCACCTGCACCACGGCCGGCGATTAACGAGAAGTGAGTGCTCTTCAGCGATTACTCGTATGTGCCAATCGTAACTCTCTTAGCGAGTGTTCTGCCCGCCAAGCGTGGTCGCTGAGCAAGTACTCTCTTTCGTAACTCTTGTCGCTGCGACAAACGAGTACTCGCCGGTGGTGTGAACTGTCACAGCGATCAACTATTATTATTATAATACAGAGTGGCGATTGCGTTATCACATTAAATAGTACAGCGGTTATTACAAGTTTTAATCAGTATTTAACAAAATAAACAGTAAAAATAGAAAACAGAATTATTCAAACAAAACAAATAGCGTATAGATTGGCACGAAATAAACCATCCTTGGTAATAAGACACTAGACTCGTGCGGGGCGACAGTATCAACAATTCAACACAAACTTTATGGTATTGTTACCAAATAATCACAAATTAAGTATATTGTTGTTAAATACTAAAACAAAAAATAGTTCTCACGGCTTGAATGTTAATTGTTATTATGTATGTTTAAAATACGTAATGTACGTTAAGTACGTTACTTGAGCGAGAAAATCTTTAGCAATAGTCGCTTCCACGTTGTCGGTGGGACAGATGCCTTAAGCTGCTTCATCAACGCCTACAAATGTTAACAAGCCGAAACGCCACTCTATTTAAACACAATACAATACAGCATTAAACAAAACAAGACATGCTCTAATGAAACAAGTATAATTCGGACGTCCCAATGAGCCGGAACTATCTCTCACTCAAATAACAAGCGCTAGAGGAAATGCGCCAGTACTTGGCAGGACACCAAAAAATACCACTTGATAATTAAGTTGATATAATGTGCACTTTAATTAACTAGTGATACTCAAAAGATGTCGCACAGAAGGTAAACTTTAGTAAAAAGTACAACCTGTCCGCGCTAAGTTTGTCCAGTTCATGGAATGCGGGTGCCGTCCGCCAACCGGCCTACCGCACCGCTGAGTCGCCACCTCAGTACCGTAAGCAACGTTATCGCAACCGCGTATGATTATTACATAATCGGAACCTTAATATTTTTCAGTTTTCTCGATATTTATAGTGACGTCACGTCGTCAGTGGCAAACTGGCGCGAACGGTGTTTGAACTAACTTAGGTCATTCTAGGGACAATGGATTCCACGATGACTCACTAGCATCCCCTGTAATTTCTTTGCATATCTAGTATTGTATACAAGCAAGTATTTTCTAACTGAACAGACAGCTGTGCTGCTGGGAAGTTTGTTGCGTTGACTTGAGGAAGCTGTCACGGCTCTTCAGTCTGCCTCTCGGCTTTAAATATGGAGCGAAAAGCGGAACTTCTGTATGTAACCATCACGTATTGTTATGTACTTCTGTCAGTAGTTAGTGGCTGTATTTCTTGTGTGCTGCAGTTTTGTGTTACATTTAGAACACAGCACTGTCTTTGTCTGCGAACTCCGTGGTCGGGGAATTAGAGCTAATTTTGATAAATGTGAGTGTAACCAGAATATATTAACTTCGTATGAGAAGTGCGCTGGCTGGTGTATCGGCTATGAATAATAGACTGTGCTGTGATTTCCCGTAGGTGTCGTAAGAGGTGCATAAAAGAGTGTTAGGAAGTCTTAATCATATGTTTTATGAGTAATTGTGGTATCCGCCAAAAAATTGCCTTACCCAGGAGTACCGTAAAAAAAGACTTGGTGTTGTTGGTAGCTTGGTTTCGTAATATTCAACAGCCTATTAAAACCTAGTGAAATAAGGGTGCACCGTTCATCTCTGGCTAACCCATCAGTGCATATCCCGGCTGACTTTTTTACTGTCTGGACAAAAACAGGGTATAAAAGATGATTGGAGTAGAAGCCTATGGCACAGAAATTTCTTTCTTTTTTTTTCACAAAATAATAAACAAAAATCTTTTTTTTTACATTGTATCACTACATAGTATAAAACAAAGTCGCTTCCCTGGCTGTCTGTCCCTATATATGCTTAGATCTTTAAAACTCCGCAACGGATTTTGATGCGGTTTTTTTTAATAGATAGAGTGATTCAAGAGGAAGGTTTATATGTATAACTACATAGTATAAAACAAAGTCGCTTCCCTGGCTGTCTGTCCCTATATATGCTTAGATCTTTAAAACTCCGCAACGGATTTTGATGCAGAGGAAGGTTTATATGTATAATACATGCATAATATAGTAGAGAAACACTGATAATTTTAGAGGTTTCTAATGTGATGTCCTAAATAAACACATTTTTTTGCGCTTACATTGTAAACGCTGGCTGAACTATTCGAGATAGATCAAAATAATGTACTACAGTATTGTACACCTTAAAAAGGTCTACAAAAAAGTCCGCGATGGTATATGTCTATCTCTTAGGGATAACCCACAATAACGATTTTTTATCCTATACTTTTTACGAGAAATAATGGCTCTAAAATTGTCAGTGTTTCTCTACTATATTATGCATGTATTATACATATAAACCTTCCTCTTGAATCACTCTTATCTATAAAAAAACCGCATCAAAATCCGTAGCGTAGTTTTCAAGATCTAAGCATACATAGAGACAGACAGACAGCGGGAAGCGACTTTGTTTTATACTACATATGTAGTGATCAGCATTGCACCCGTACGAAGCCGGGGCGGGTCGCTAGTATAACTATAATTCATTGATAATTTCTGCACGTAGAGAAGGATGCCTTTTAGTTTTTTTTTAATATTATTTATCGATTTATTAGTTTTTGTTTTGTGAAAAAAAAAAACATTCGCTTTTTATGCCCTGTTTTTGTCCAAACGATAAATAAAGTCAGCCGTTATGTACGATGTTATATGACAAGAGCATTAAAAACACTAAATTCTGATCACCAACCCATCTACCAAGAACGGTACTCAATTCAATCAGTTATCCTCTGACAGTTCATTCGGTGGCTCATGTTTAATAGTGGATATTTATGGGCAGATTTGTAGCGTTAAGGAAAATCGTACTGTTATTACATCCAACAATATAAAGAACAAAGATTCAACTAAAGATATACTCGTATAGACTGCAGTAAATCCTTCTTAGCTATAATCAAAAGACAGTTCTGTTCTAATGCGATGACTTTGATTGCATATTTTTTAAGGAAATCACTTCTTCTTACGAGTATAATCCAATCATGCAATCCTTTTAAATCCTATTTTTAGCCGAGAGGTTACGTCCCATCTTCAATTTTAAGGATTTTCGCTCGGTTGGCAGATTGTAAGTTCTTGAGCCTGTTACATCTCGATCATTTCCGACTCTCTGCCATTGGGGTCCCCCCCCCCCCCTCCGGAACTGAAAAGATCCATCAAACCATGTATTTATTTACACGCTCTTTATAATTCCCTCTTCAGAGTAAATATGTATGCACTTATTTAATTTTCGTCACACCTTTTTGTGTCATCATTTCCGTTCCTAAGTCGATCGTATTTTCCACGCATGGATGAAAAAGTTGTGTTGCAGATGCCGTTTTCTAGTTGCTGCCTACCTTCATAGGAAAAATGCTTGAGTTCATGTGTGAGCATGATGACAAGGAACTAAGGAAGGCAGTCTACAGTTGCTATTTCTTTGGATGTAAGAAGTCTGTTAGTCATCTAACTTCCATTTCCCCTGCGGTGGTGAAATCAAATGAAACGTGCTTCTTAAAATGTTTAAAAGATTCCTCATCTAGTACCGCCCATCTACCTCATCTATTAAAATTATGTAGGTCACTTTGTTAACCCGGACCGAGGCTAAAAGTGCCAACAGTTTCAAAACATCAATACCAACTAATTTCTCTATACAAATTGCCCAAACAAATTTCGAGGAGCCCAGAAAGTTTCCTGGTAGATAAACGAGTTAATGAAGTTCCACATAATGGGTATTGCAATCAAAACCGGAGGCTGCGCTAACTAATGACTAGGAGAATTGAAGCAGCATAAACAAGTTGTGGTTGGAATTACATTGCTTATTAAGTTCGTTAGTCTAATGATTTAGAGCGCTGTTAAAGACCGGCTGTAGTTTATGTTATCCTAGTACCCCAGGTTAAATGAAAGGTGCTGTTCTTTTAAAGGAATCGAACTTTTTTTTTTATATTTCATAAATGGATCTGAACTACATGGAAATAATATAGCTAATCGTAAATAAAAAAGACCGACTTTTATACACCCGGAAAATTGCAGTTTTCCGGGTCCTAGTCATTCAAATGGAAATGAAATATTGCACTGATAAAAATAAAAATGTGTATTAGCTAACACAGATGGGGACTCCACATGAAATATTAGGCCATAGCTGAAAATAGACTTATGTATCTCCTGAATAAATTCGGAATGCGCCTCTCATTTCAAAATATTGTGAGAATATAAATGTATTTATTATTCTTAATGTTTGAATGACATTAATCATGACAAAGGACTTATAACTTTATTATTTTCTAAACAAAAGCTTGTCCGTCATCGTCAATTAACCGAATTACGTTGGTAATTCAATAATAATATAAACAAATACGTTCTGAAAGCTAGCTGACAAATGACTGGGACTAAAGAATTGGCCTAAACAATATTTACCCTTATCTTATATACACGGTCTAGCGTCAGAGGCTTTGTTAAGATACTGGGTACCTATTGTAATTCAAAAAGTTACTAATAATAATGGCGGATGAACACTGACGATAAACAGAGCTCTCACCTCATTCTTGCCTTTATTGGCTGACTTGAGTGGAGATTCGCAATACCAAACATGCTTGGGGGAAGGAACTATTCCAGTAAGTGCTCGTAGGGATCTTGACCATCTTCCGGGCTCTGGGATTGTTCTGAAAGCCGTGGAATATCTGTCCACTCCTCAAGCACCTTGGGACATGTTGCCTCCTTGTCGCTACGTCGCTAATGTTCTAGCGACCGTTTCTGGGGGCCCATTATTGAGTGTGCAAGTCACCCATTGCCATTTTATCCGTGTGTATTACAAAAAAATTATCAGGTAGGGGCCCATTGTTCATCCATAGTTCTTGGTAACCAGTCCACTTTAGCCATCCAAACCCACAGTCCAACTTTTTATTTTTCCATATCCTGCAATAGTCTTTCAGCAAACGAGGGTGGGTGCACTTGTATAGTGCATACAGGGATTCGTCGCTGCATTCTGCCGCATTTCATTATAATTTCCTAAGGGGCCTCTGCGAGTTGGATTCGGCCCCTCGTATGCCTACGAACGGGGAGAAACGGGACCCCATGGTCCCTAGATACGAAAAAATTAAATTTTTAGATGAAATCTATCAAGGGATGAAATCTTATCACCCTTCTGATTTTATCCCAATTCATACCGTGGGTCGGCGCGACAAGTCTTCTTCGTCTACACGCTTCTATAAGGCATAAAGGCATTATGTCCGCCTTTGTACCTTTTTGTGTGCGAAAAGTTTAAATAAATAAATAAATAATAAATAACCCTTCTGTCGTTTCTCATCTTGTCTTTTCATAGTGACAGGCTTACTGCAATTGCATCAATAAACGTTATATTATAGAGAATACATTCGCTAATACGTACAATATTTTTAGTCTGCTTCGTAGATCTAGTGTTCACAAGCACTACTGCTGTGGTCCTGAATTCCATTTCCAGGTCGGGCAAAGTGTTATTGGGGAATTTCTTAGTAACTGACTGGAGTCTGGATTTATCGTGGATCACCTCCTGTGATGAAGGCTCACCCCCTCTTACATGGGACTTAAAGATAACTTGCGAAATGTGGGTGAACACTACTGACTAACCCTTTTGGAGAAACAGGCGTTATGGTATACATAATGTTATTTAACAACAAAACATTTCGCAGCAATTCATTCCATTACAACCCTAATTGATGAACAAACACTAGAGGCTACCTAACAAATGACTGGGGCTAAACAAGTGATCTAAACAATGTGTATCACTAATCGGCACAGTTAATCGCCCCAGTATTAGGGGGTTAGACTCGGCTCAGATCTATCGGCATGACTGCACCACAGAATAGATAGGTACAGAAGGCTGGCTTCAAATAACGAGTGAAAACAGGGGACACACACAGAGACGCGTACTTACGGCGATCACTAAAAAATGCCGATCGCAAGTGCGCTTGCACTCGCTGTACGTGAAGCGTATCTATGTGTGCGTGCGTTTTCGCTCGTTGTATGAAGCTCGTTGTATTTACCTGTGTTTTTTTATGACTGCTACTATTTAGGGATTATGAAGCGATTGTATAATTTAGTCACATTCTCCGCTCGACGCTCGCCGTGAACGGACGTGCCGCTGCTACCTGCTCGCTGCACCGTGTCTCACCGCTATCGCCGCCCGGTTTCGTTACGCCTGTCGTAACGAAATCTGTAGTCTCCGACTACACCCCTGTTCCTATCAATAGCTGCCTTTTCAAGGCGGCATTGATATCACTGTTTCCAAAACTAGTTACGTCTGTCAAAACGTTCTTGGCCCCTTCAGGGAAAAACCACAGTTTCGTGGTCCTTGGTGGAAACCTAACGGTGCCAACGAAGCCAAGGGGGTGTTGCCCCAATCACACCCGCCGAGCCCCTTCAGGGTGAGGAAGTCAATTGGAATCGGGAGCTAGAATCTCGGCCTTGGGGGATCTCCTAGTCGAATCTAGTATCTGACTTCGTCCACAGCTACACACCTAGTGTCGGTTGGGTGTGTCTACACCCTTCGCACTAGACTGGTTCAGGGCCCCGTTCGCACAATAAGACTGGCGACGGTTTACAAGCTTAGGGCTCACCAATAGGTACTCACCTCCCTGTCTACACCCGACAGGGAGGGTCACACACCCCCGGGCCCATCCACCCGGGGAGTTAGGTTGTTAGGGTTTTCTACGCCCCTATGCGACCCCTTCTTTAAACTCCCCCGATCCAACCATGTCGGACGCTATGTTAATAGCGTTCGTCAGGGAGGTCCTGCTGAAGGACCCGGATTTCGTCGCCAAGTATGGCAGTAAACTCGCTGAATTTCAGCGAGCTCCCTCTCCCGCCCCATCTTCTGGCTCGGTCGCTGACTTCAGCGACGTCCTCGAGAGCCCGCTCTCACCGCCTTTGGCCGACCAAGGCACTCCCATGACTAATCCCTCATTAGGGATTAACCCAAAAATTCCGGCACCATTGTCCGTCCCGACAATGGAATCCGCCGAAACTCCCGAGGCCATTGTTTCCACACCTATTGTGGTTGCCGCCGCCCCTGTTTCCGCACCCATTGTGCAAGCCGCCATTGTCACTAAGACAATAGGCGCACCGCAGCTGTGTCCCGCAGCTGCACACCCCGAGAGTATGGATACGTCCGTACCTCAGTCCGACTCAGAGGAAGCCCTCTCAACCTCTTCGTCCTCCTCTGAAGACGACTATGAAGTCGTCGGAAAGGGAGGCAAAAGGAAGAAGGGAGCCTCATCCCACGCCAACAAGGCCAAAAAGCCAGTCGCGGCTATCTCGATCCCCTGCCCTCCCACCCCCTCCCCCGCCGCACCTCAGGCCACCCGTCCTTCAAGCCCTAGGGCTAGTCCTCCTGCTTCGGACATCAAAAAGAAGCAACGACCCCCGCCCCCTCTATACATTCACGAGAAGTCCAAATGGACAGAAATCTCGAAAATGTGTGTTGATCGAAAGATCAACTACACAAATGCCAGGTCGACCCAGCTAGGCATCAAGGTAACCGTTCCCTCGTCCTCGGACTACAGGGAACTTACCCGTATGCTACGTGAGAGGAATTATTCCTTTCACACTTACTCCCTCCCGGAGGAAACTCCAACCCGAGTCATCATTAGGCGAGTCCCTAAAGAAATCTCCACCGAGGAGATTCATTCTGACCTTGCTTCACAAGGTATCCCCGTCTCCGCTGTCCATCGCTTGCACAAAGCGAGAAAGGGCCTTGTCTACGACATGGTCCTTGTAGTTTGCGACCCTACAGAAGGTCATCACCCTATATTTAGGGTGAAATCAGTTTGCTCCCTTTCGGGCATCTCCATCGAGAAGCCCCGTAAGTCCAATCTTATTGGACAATGCCACCGATGCCAACTTTATGGCCATTCCCAATCCAACTGTTACGCGACACCTAGATGCGTCAAGTGTCTAGGTGAGCACGGAACAGCTGATTGCCCCCGTCCCAAAGACCGCACTCTTTGTACAGAGCCCCCCAGCTGCGTACTTTGCGGCCAATCCGGGCACCCGGCTAACTACCGGGGCTGCCCCAAAGCTCCTAAAGCTTCCTCTCCCAAACTGGCAAAGCGCGCAAGCGACCGCCAACAAAGAGAGAGTCCCTCAGTGAAGATTCCATCTTCACAAATGCCTGATCGGCTCAGTCCACAAAGGCCTTCCCCCTGGGCAAACCTATTCCACCAGAAAGCCCCTGCTGCTTCGGTGCCCTCCCAACCCCCGGCCATCCCAGCGCTGATCGCAACTGCCATCCCAGCGCCATCAGTAGCCCCCACGGCCCCAGCAGTCCCCTCGGCCCCAGAGGCCGCATCAGCCCGACCTCCTACCGCTCCCAGGGCTGCTCCCGCAGGTCCTAGTAGGTCCCCCCCACCCCCAGTCCCCGGCTGTGAGCCTAATAGCATGGAGGTGATACTCGGTGCATATGCAGCGTTTATCGCCCCCGCCAACGCTATGGCAGCAGAAATCAAAGCCTGCAATGGCAATGCTTGGCGTATCGCCGAGATATTCAATGCGTATCCCCAGGTTACGCAAGTCCTTCAAACACTAAAATTCTAATTGTTCCAATGGATCAACAAAGAATTAGTGTTACCAAACCCCGTTCCCTAAAAATAGGTTTCTTTAATGCAAATGGCATTACTAGTCAACGCGACGAGATCGCCACTTTCCTCCGCGACCATCAGCTTGACGTCCTCCTAATACAGGAAACCTTCCTGAAGCCCCACCACCGAAACCCGAACATTGCCAACTATAAATTAGTTCGCAATGACAGGTCCCGTTGTCACAAGGGAGGTACCCTTATTTACTACAGGAAGGCACTATATTGCATCCCTGTAGATCCACCCCCCCTCCTCTCTCATCTGGAGATCTCTATCTGTCGGCTCGGCATGACTGGTCATCAACCAATCACCATAATTTCCGCCTATATCCCACCCAGTAATGGTGCAGAGGACCCCATCTCTCTCACCAATGACCTCACTGCCCTCTTCGGTCTGAGTGACTCCGTCATCATGGCGGGGGACCTCAATGCCAAACATCCCGCCTGGAACAGCAGCACGACTACTACCAGAGGTAGGATCGTGTACAACCTGGGCGCCACGCTTAACTTCGATGTCATCGCTCCGATGAACCCTACCCATTTCCCTGGCGATCCCAACCAGCTTCCTGATGTACTCGATGTAGCGCTGCTCAAGAATGTGAACCTCCGTTTGCAATCAATTGAGACGTTACACGAGCTTAATTCCGATCACCGCCCAGTTATCATGCATCTAGCCCCCTATTCGGGCCTGCGTGACCCCAACCAGCCCCCTCAGACCAAAGTGATAACCGACTGGAGGAAAGTAAGCGAAAGACTGAAATCCACCACGTCGCCTCACTTGGACTCCATTCCTGACCTCATAGCTTCAGTCGCAGACACGACGGGCGCGATCGACTCGTTTACAGAACACGTACAATCCGTATTGACGGATTGTTCACGGGAAGTTCCGGTGATGGAAGACCATCGCTGGAAATTACCGGCCGACGTACGTGAACTGATAACCGAGAAGAACGCGGCCATTCGTGCCTACGACTCTTTTCCCTGTGACGCGAACAAAGCCCACATGCGCCATTTACAGCGTGCTGTAAAGAAGCGTATAGTGGAGTGGCGTTCCGAAGGTTGGGACAAGATGCTCAGCGAACTCGAGCCCACCCACCAAGCCTTCTGGCACCTTCAGAGGAAACTACGCTCCCCTGAAGAGGTCGCCATGCCCCCTCTCATTCGCCCCGACAAGAGCGTCGCTTTCGACAGCCCCGACAAAGCCGAATGCCTCGCCGACAGCCTAGAGTCCCAATGCTCTCCCAGCTCTCAACCAGTAGACCAAGTGCACCTTAATAAGGTGGACGCTGAAGTCGAACGTAGAGCCTCCCTCCCACCAGTCGAAGACCCCGATGATCCTCTGCCTCCCGTCACTCCCGACGAAGTGCAAGACATCATTAAAGGGCTCGAAACACGGAAAGCCCCCGGTTCGGACGGTATCACCAATAAGGTGTACAAACTCCTCCCCGCCCCCCTCATATTGCTTATGACCGCCATCTTCAATGGCGCTCTGAGCAACAACATCTTCCCGCAAACGTGGAAAGAAGCCACCATCATCGGCATCCCCAAGCCAGGCAAACCCAAGTCTGAGCCCACCAGCTACCGCCCCATCAGTTTGCTCAATGTCTTTGGCAAAATCTATGAGAGGCTTATTTATAAGCGACTCAAGGACTATGCTGAAGCAAAGAGCCTTATCCCTAACGAGCAGTTCGGTTTCCGAACTAAACACTCGTGCATCCAACAGGTCCACCGCATCGTAGAACACATTAGCGCCGGCTTCCAGCGCAGTGCGATGACGGGCGTGTTGTTCTTCGACATAGCGAAAGCTTTCGACAAAGTCTGGCACAATGGCTTATTATATAAGCTCTACCTACTAGGAGTGCCAGACCGTCTCGTGCTCATCTTACGAGACTTTCTGTCGGATCGTACTTTCCGCTACCGAGTCGAGGGTGCACTCTCCTCCCCTCACCCCATCCGTGCCGGAGTCCCCCAGGGATCCGTGTTATCCCCCCTCATGTTCACCCTATTCACCAGCGACATTCCAAATAGTAAAAAGGCTCAGTTGGCTCTATTCGCCGACGACACTGCCATTTACTATACGGGTCGCTGTCAGGCCTCTATTGCTCGCACTCTCCAGACCTCCGCAAGCGTCTTAGGCGCTTGGTTCCGGAAATGGAGAATAGAGGTCAACCCCGATAAGAGTCAGGCAGTGCTCTTCTCGAAACCCCGTCGACTCGCCTCCCCCCTCCCCAGTCCGATCACTATGTATGGCAAGCCGATCCCTTGGGAGAAGCAAGCCAAATACTTAGGTGTCATCCTCGACCACCACCTTACTTTCAGAGAGCACATAAAGACGGCTCGTTCGCGCGCCTCTTTCGCTCTCAGTAGGCTCCACTTCTTACTGACCGCCCGCAGCAAATTGTCACTCAAGTGCAAATTGCGCCTATACACCGCGGTCATCCGTCCCATCATGACCTATGCTTGCGTAGTCTTCGCACACGCCAAGCCTCGCCACCTGCATAGAATGCAGACCCTCCAGAACCGTTTCCTCAGAAAGGTCACGGGAGCCCCCTTCTATGTCCGCAATGAGAGTCTACACTTAGACCTCAGAATACCCACCATCCAGCAGTTCATGAAACGTCTTTCCAAGCGCTTCTTTGATACTGGCATAAAGCACCCCAATCCCCTGATTGCAGCGGCCGCCCGATACACTCCCTCTCGCATAAGTAGGATTCGCCGACCAAGGCATACTCTCACTATCCCCGACGACGCTACGACCCTCCTACAGGAAAGTAGAAAAGCCACCAGCACGCTCACAAAACACAAGTCCCGACAGCCGTCCTTCCGTCCTCGCCGTCGAGGCCCGTCGCGACCCCCCATACCATGTCCGCCCCGACCCTTGCTCGAGCCAGCCCGCGCCGCTGAGCCTGTAGTTCAAAATTCGCCCCTAAATAATTCCGATCCAGCCTGTCCCTTGCTGCCCTCTCCCAGCGACGCCCTAAGCCGAGGTCCGTACCCCACAGGGGGTGCCCTTAGCGTGTAGTCGCTTAGTTTTTTAAGTTTTTAAGCCCTGGCTGGAGGCCTTAATTTATTGAGGCATCCACAGGCAAGCCCGGTTAAGCAGTCGACAACCTCATAGGTTGAACTGCGAGATGCCATTCAAAAAAAAAAAAAAAAAAAAAATTGTATAATTTAGTGGCGTACTTTTTGTGTGTGGGAATATTTCACGTAAAGTTGATCACAGTTTTTGTTTTTTTTGGAATTTAGCTTATTCAGCATTAAACAGACATAGATTGAAGGGTAATTTGACTGTAAAAGAAGAAGTATTAATTTAAATCATTCAATATAGACTTGATTTGTCAAAACTATAACATCAATAAATGATAAAGTAGGCATGTTGTTGTGACAGGGGCTACAATGTTATAAGTTAACATTGTATACAATGCCATACAATGTGGAGGTATTTTTATGTGAAAGGTTGGCTAACAAACCGGCTGCCTGGTGGAAGCTATCGCCCTTATAGTTCAACCATCAACACAGTCTAGTGGTGTTTGCTGATGCGTTGCCAATCAAGAGGTGAAGTTAAAATTATGTTTTACTCAGGTAAAAATCCTCAACAGTACAATGTAAAGATACCATTTGGATGCAAACAGAGGTACCTATATATTTTCCTTACAAGCCCATTCACAAATAGTATTTGATCTTTAAAAAAAAGAATGTTACTTCCTTTGTTTACCAACCTCTTCAAATCGTCCTATCATTCACTACCCCAAAGTAATAGTCTGCCATTCCATGACGTAGCTGCACTCTGACGTCGCTCCGGAAGCCACCGCCGCGTCCGGCACAGCACCGGCACCGATCCGGTTCGAACCGCGCCGGATCGGAGCGGGCCGTGCTATGTATCACATCCCTAACACCCGTTTGATTTACAATCGGCCGCGTGACACACGCACACGCCGCAATCGGCATTTATCGTGCCGTAAATAAACCGGAAAGGGTAGTTACGTTTAAATCTATAGTAATCTCGGATTTGGGAGTTTATTCGGGGTGATCCGAAGCCACGGTCACGCTCAATATTTATCGTGATCCGATTGCGTCCGGCTATCGCAATCAATACGAGGACCCATTATAGTCAATACAGAAAAGTTCGTGTGTGCTGCCTTTAATTTAAATGGAACATATTGCTTGTTGAAAGCGTTTTTACAAAAGTGTTCTTATTTTCAGAGCTTTCAAATGGGTTAAGTGGACTTTGGAGAAGCTTTTTTTTAAATAGAACAAGTATAAAATTTTATTTCGCGATACGTGAAATTCACATCTAACGTTCAGAGTATCGGAAATCTCAGTGTTAATTATCAGTATCCCTCACAACACCATACTGTACACGGAGTGTTTATCGCGTTAGTTATTGAGTAGCGTTCCTTTACAGGAATGCCTTTATCCAGCGGTAAGTGGCTATAGAAGCCAATACTGAACACTACAAAGAAAATTCCTTACAGATTAGAATTTCCTAGGCCTTTCTGTCTCGATTAGACACTGGACAAAGGATGCCAAGATGTATTAGGTCATATAATTTCAAGCTCATAGGTAGGATTAACTGATCTTGGTTAAATTTACTAACTCGAATAACGAAAAATTATTTGACATCTTTTTTTTTTGAGATCACGTTCTATTAGTATGACTAAAAATATTTCCATTGATAGGTACTGTAGATATTAAGCCTATTTGGTGCTTAATGATAAATGATTTTGTAAGTGGTTTCTACATACAAACACTTTTACACGTCAATCATATTTTTTTAAACTAGATGAGATCGGCGTATCATAACTTCACTACTTTGAGAAGATAGGCCGAAACCAACTCAGAGGTCACAGTCGATTTTTAAAGACCAGACATAATCTTGATCAGATCATGTGAAGACCATGTAGTTTGGGATCTGAAATGGTATTTTGAGGAAGCCACACAGACTGACAGTAAAGTGCGTGCACGCATTTTGTTAGAAATCATGCAGCTTAACTCAGAACTTAACTAACAATACCAAAGAAAGGACATTTGGGTGGGTTAAATGAATCCTTTATGAATAATTTGATAAGGTGATGGCATAATTATGAGCCTGTTGAGATGTGTGATTAGGCAGGAAAAATGAAAATTCTAAACAGAGACAAACATTGATTTATATTTAGAATAGCAGAAGAAAGAGTATGAGTCAGATTAGCTCACAAGCGGTTGTGATAATATAAAAATGTATTAATCGTAGAACTGTTTTTAGAAATAATTATTAAAGTTATTTGATAAACTTTCGTTTAATATATTCATCCTGGTACCGTGAGCTCGTAGAGAGCTCGCAATACTGATACATACGCAAAACGAATCATTTTTTCATGGAATCGAGCGCTGAAGTTTGTTTTAAACTTCCTATTTCTTTATAGGAAGTTCGTTTGTCATCGTAGCGCCCCGACTGATTGCCAAGATTGCTTCAAAGAATGAAATAGGCGCTCATTTCCTTCGTGTTGGCTCCGAATACCGACTGTTCAATATTTCTGTTAATCAAATCAAAAGCAAGTTTTGTACACAAATCCCACTTTTTAACCCAAATCATTTATGATTGTTTTAGGCAGTGCCAGACAACACATTAAAATGCCAAATTTGTGGGCGAAAAACAGTTGTTATTTATTTATTTATTTATAATAAGCACACCAACAGCACAGCCACTTACAACTCAAATAAAAAAATCATAATAAAAATTGCCATTTCAGTAACCATGCAAATAACAGGTATGCATAACATTAAACTTACAAATATTAGAGACAAAAGAGAACAATAAAAAGTGTGTCTAGTAGATCTTAATCTAGAACACTACAAAACAAAATAAACCAATTCCAGCTACATAGACGTTATCGCTGACTCTTGCACACGTCACCACTTGACGTTTGTTAGGAAAAGACATGCGCATATTTTTAAGGTTTGGGAAACGGCAAAACACCTATAAATAAAGTGGTCTCACCGACATACTGTCTATGATATTTATATATTATATCACAGACTACAGATACTAATCACGTATATTTTATTTTAAAGTGTAGTAGTAATAGTATCTAATTTATTTTTAAAATTTAGTACACGGCTGAATGCTATATGCAAAGTGGTTTGTTCACCAAATGGCTGAGCAAACATCTTCGCATATCCTTCCAGGCTGCTTGCATCAGCCAAAGTTCACAGATTACAAAGCAACATCCACTCTAAACTAGTTAGCCTCAACAGCTCAGCTCAAACTTTTAAAACCAACGATTTTTCATCATAACTGCGTCTGACATAGTGTCAGCAAGCTAAATGAGCTCCCATTGCGGCTGCCTCATTAGACCCCACATAACATACTCAACAGCGACCGTAAACTGCGGAGTAAATGCATAAGCCGTGTCGGGAGTTCCGCTCGCCTTTAGATGATATCAGGATAAAATGTTTTAAGTAACTTACCATGTAGGTTTTCGGCATAAACCTTTTGAGGTTGTAAAAAGTAGATGTGGAATTTTCTTGAACTCAGAAAAATGGAGCCATGTGTGTAAGTGGTTTCAGTGAGATTATTATCTCCTTTATTTCATCACGAGTAGTAGTAGTAGTAAGTACATATATGTATAATTTTGTTTTTTAAATCTATACTAATATTATAAAGCTGAAGAGTTTGTTTGATTGCGCTAATCTCTGGAACTACCACGAGGATTAAAAAAAAATCTTCTCGATTTGATAGTCCAATCCGTCAGAAAGCTTATAGGCCATTTAACATTACACTAAAAGCCGAGCAAAAAGAAAATAGTCAGTAAGAACACTAAGCGAATACGAAGTAATAGCTCGGACAGACGATGCGATGCGACGGGGTGGGGCGGGGAACAGGACATTTCACGCGGACGAAGTCGCGCGCAGAAGCTAGTTGATAGTACAAATGACTTCACTACACCTAGCTCTCTTCGGGCAAACGTTTTAGGAAGTTAATAAATTACGTTGATGTACAGATCGAATTACATTAAAGTAAAAGTAGAAAACTGTAAAATATTTTATGTAATTTTTATGTCTTTCAAGTTATACGTCTTTAGATATTTTAATTCAATATTCAAGTGCATAATTAAACCGTCAAAAAGTTAACAGACTTAAAATAATAATAATATGTAAAAGTATATATAAAGGAGGGCAAATAATCAAAGGACATTAAGTGTATTAGTTTTCTTTTAACGAAACGTTGATAGACGACTGTAGTTTCAACTCAGTGTACCTACTTATTGTAATATTCGATTTTTTTTTTTATTTAATAATTTTAGTTTTTGTTTTATACGTAATAAAATAAATAGATTATGTTTTATCATTTCAAAAACAACCGAAGTTTGAATACAGCATAATTAGTTATTCCAAAAACCACCTCAGCTACATTTTATTTTATTAAAATGAGCAAACATCCCAAATCAAAACATGAAAAATGCATAAAAATAACCATTAAGTACCTACAAATTCATAATTTTACCATTACCCAACCCGAAAACAAAAAACATAAAAATTGAAACAACAAACAGCTACTTTCGTAATCAAAACTCGCCAATTACAATAAAACCAATATTATGTAGGTATTCTAAACTCATTCGATATGGGAAACATTTAGTCGAAATGTTTACGATCCAACAAAGTTCATTTTAACTGGATACGGAGTGCTTTTAAATTGACACCACAAAATACTCGTAAATAGTTACAGAAAGTCGGGTCCATTCTAATCTCAAAATATTTCGGTCTCATTGCAAAACAGGATTTATCTTTAGAATCAGCATCGAGTCATTTTTGATATTATAAACACTATTCCGGCAATGTTACAGTTCTAATTATACAAAAACTGATTACAAGCCCGGTTCTAAGTTGTCAATTTTGTATTAAGAACTTACGACAGTCAGAATAGTGACCAAAATACAAAAACTGGTTGTATACAGGATTATTTGTAAAATACCAACAACCTCTTAAGAGGTCATTGTACCCATCATTATGAACAAGTTTTACTATGGGATCAAACCTGAAATCGCGAAAAAAAAATCAGCTGTTCCCTACATTTATGTTCGTACGAGTCGTCAAAATGTAGGGAACAGCTGATTTTTTTTCGCGATTTCAGGTTTCGTCCCATAGTAAAAGTTGTTCATAATGATGAGTACAATGACCTCTTAAGAGGTTGTTGATGTTTTACAAATAACCCTGTATATAGCTTGGAACTCTTTTTGTAATGAGATGGTTTGAAACTATCTGAAACGAATGCCAGTCACGAGTGCACTTGCACTCGCTGTACGTAGAGGCGTGTCTATGTGTGCCTGCGTTTTCGCTCGTTGTATGAATTCGGTCTTCTGTAGTTCTCTACTCTGTGTCAATCTCAAACACTCTAGGGGCGCAATTAGGAAGTTCGTTCGCAACGACAAGTCAATAAACAAGAGAGGAGAAGGGCTAATAAAAGGTGTAATGATTGACAAAAGGTTTTTCCTTCTCTTTTATCTTTAGATCGAGGCTTTCATCTGGAGTGTCGTGAAGTTGAAAATGAATAAATAGCTGCCTCTTTTGTTGGGACCGTACTTAAAATGCTGGTCAACAAAAACTTTTTCGAACGGGTCTGAACTTTTTTCTGTTGAGATTTATTAAACTGAAGAGACCGAAATTAAACCTAACGAATACTCAGGTCGAAAACTAGTGGTTCGATATATTATACCTATAGTATTTGTAAAGGTGGTAAGAAACAAAGTCAATGGAAATAAAGTACTTTTAGCGTTAACGGTATGAACAAAAATGTAAAATAAAAATACTGGTTCATCCGATTCAGCTGCATCCGGTTAGACTGGAAGCCGACCCCAACATAGTTGGGAAAAGGCTAGGCAGACTATGATTGTAGGAAAAATAATATTTTGTTTTAAAATAACTGATAGATGATTTTATTTCTGTAAGTAGGTTTGAGAACCAAGGTAACCCAAAGAATTGCAAAACATAAGTGGCAGTGGGTAGGGCACATTGTTTGCAGAACAGATGGCCGATGGGGATGAAAGGTTCTGGAGCGGCGACCGCGTAGACAACAAAAACCATCATCAGGAATCCGCTGGATGAGGGAAGTACAGAACCGATCGAAGTGGAGGTGCTTGGGGGAGGCCTAAGTCCAGCAGTGGACGTCTTCCAGCTGAAATGATGATGATAATGAATTAGGTTTGTATGTACAAACACTTACACGTCAAACGTATTTTAAAAACTAGTTGTGGTCAGCGTGTCCTATCCGACTACTCTAAGAAGAAAGGCCGAAACAAACGTCACAGTCTCTTTTAAAGTCAAGACATAATCTTGGTCAGGTTATGTGAGAGCCATTTAGATTGGTGTCGGAAATGACCTTTGGAGGAAAAACAACAAGGATAACTTTCATTTAAAATAATGACAAGATTATAACGTAATTTTTCTCAACCGGGAATCAAATCAGTCACAAAACTGGACTGGACCGAATCGAACTGTCAAAGCTTACTGCTTTATCACTTAACCGTCAAACTCAAACTCAAACTCAAACTCAAAGCATTTATTTCAAGTAAACCAATTACAGGCACTTTTGAATTGTCAAGGGGTCGGTCAGTCAGAAAGATGAAGCTAGTTGCCCATTCCAAAGCGTAGGTACCTGTGGAGAAGAACGGGCAAGAAACTCCACGGACACTCTTTTAAATCATAAAAATTGTTACAAAATTTTGGTTACATCATTCAAGTTGAAATTATACATGTGAGAACGATGTAGAAAGACGTGCACGTTAAAAGCGTCCGTACTAAAAAAGATAAAAACAAAAACAAAAAAATAACAATTCAGAAATGAAAATACTTAGATTAAAATTAAAATAAGCCGTGGCGGCCAAGAGATGACCAGTCCCTACTGGCGGCGCCCGTTCACGAACATGACGTATGGATCAGCACCATTTAGCTCAACCATTTTGAAGGGAACTCAATGATCCAACACACACGCCACCACCAGCGAGACATTTGAGTGAGCATGACATACCCTCAGCCGCCAGGGCACATTCAAGTCAATGAAAGACGTACCCAGTAAATGGTATGCTTTAGAGTTTAGGTGCATAGTGCTCACACGTGTGTTATGCAATTATACAATATTAAGAGATTGAATTTATACAATACAAAGATAGTTTTTTCAATCTTCAGCAGCTCACAACTATATTTTCGAATGCTAATTAATTAGTTTATGCGCCCTTGTGGAGCTGGACCAGCGGTGAACCAAGCATTTTTGTCAGCGATGTAATCCCCCAACTTATATTAGGCTTGGCTGCATAGTGTGCGTTTTATGTAAGATTTGAATTTAGTTTCGTTGAGTTGGAGTATGTGGGGAGGTATTTTATTGTAACATTTTAAACAGTACCCCATGAAGGATGAGTCTACTTTAGCCAGTCTGAAACCTGGTTGAACTAATTGGTCCCTATTTCTGGTCCTATAGGTGTGTCAGAAGCCAATGTTGAGATGTACCCATACAAAAAATAAATAAAAGGCCGAATTTCGGCCATCGCAACCAATCTCAGCGGAGATCAGCCTTCGGTGCGGGAGATATTAAAGTGCACAAGTGTGTACGCATACATAGGCGCACTCTCTCTCGGGAACCGAACCCAGGACCTCGCGCTCAGCAGTCGCGTTCACACAAACCACACATGTATGTGTGCATGTACCTACTGTGTAGTTAAACTACGGTCGACATACAGTATGTTACATTGACTCGTATCTAAATTACTGGAGCAATTTACGTTGTTATCGTGTCAATAACCAAATAGCCGGGCTCTATGAGCTGTGTCAATTACAAAACTGTAATTTGTATGGAAACCGACAGTTCATTTGATTTTATCTAGTACTCGTATTGTGTATTGCATGTAATTATGTCAATGTATTTTGTGATCTATAATCCAATTCAGTTAAACTCAAACTCAAAGCATTTATTTCAAATAAGCCAATTACAGGTACCTACTTTTGAATTTCCAAGGGGTCAGTCAGTCAGAAAGATGAAGCTAGTTGCCCATTCCAAAGCGTAGTAGGTACCCATGGAGAAGAACGGACAAGACACTCCACGGACACTCTTTTAAAGCAAAATAATATGGTTACAAAGTATTGGTTACATCATTCTTGTTAAAAATTATGCATGTGAGAACGATGCAGAGAATTTATTTTATTTATTTATATGGCAACTTCAATAAGTTATCATAAGTCACCTAACAAATAACCCAAGTATGATCATTTCTCAAACATACGTAGACTAACTTTAGTATATTCTGTATAGCGCCAATTCTTTATAATACGTTGCCAAAATTTTGGATGGAATATACAAAAGAAAAATTAAGAAGTAGGTTCAAAAGCCTTCTGTTAGATAAAGCCTATTACAGCACGGGCGAACTATCCATATTGTGTTCCTTTTTATTTTGACATTTAATTGGCTTTTTTATTATGTAAGTAATACGTCTTTAGTGTGGGATGCAACGTGTGTCGATACTCTTGCGCCATCCCATCTTCCTGGCTCGGCGTGCTGCGCTGGCGCTACTGCTGCAGCTGCGGAAAACCTCAAGCGGCGAAAGTACCTTATCGGTAATTCTATTTTCGAGCCGTTGATACCCGTTGTTACCCGTTGAGCCGGGTTGAAACCCTCGGGCCGTGGGATCCGAGTGCTCATGGCTTATTCAATGAAATCTCCAAAGGGCTGGTTGACACACTGGCTTTTACCTTGGTCAGAGGATAAGTATTGCCATACAACGTGACAATGCCGCCAGTCTCTTGGGTACATTACTTACCAGTCGACAGCGATGCGGAGGAATATTTCGACACCATATTTAAGTTTATTAATAGTTTTCGTTAGGTTAGGATATAATATTTTTATTTTAATAGTTTGATAATTAATTTGTTTAAAATAAAATGCATTATATTTTCTATAATGAGTTGATGGCACTATGCTCTAGTATATTTTAATTTTTAATATCTAATTTATAATGTTAATTGCTTTGAATAATGGATACACTTATCGGATACGTTTAGGTAAATATTTATATTTATACGTTGTTGAGGCATGACTGTGGTTTATTGTAATGTAACATCTTGCATGCCATGTGTGTATACTCATGTTTTGCACAACTAAATTATCTTACCTTATCTTACATGAAGATCCAATTAACTAAGTAAATAATTTAAAAATATATAAGTTTGTATACCTCAGGTCCCCTTGAAAATTTAGTGCGAAGCCGATAAGCCTACCTGTCACTAACCTAGGTGTGCACCTGTTACCGCAAAGTTATTCTGACTATCCAGAACCTGGCTAAAGGAGCGTTTTAACACTCTTAACTTGTCCTCAAAAGTTATTGAAATCATTCTACTTTTAACTTTCGAAGACCGTCAATCCGAAGTAGGTACAGTAGGATACACATCAGCGGTAACACTGACCTTGAAGTAGAACAGGCCTAGCGTAGAACAGTTTCAATTGAATCAGAGTGTAGCTTATACTGGTTTTGTTATCACAGACATGCGGCATACTATGCCCAAGGCAAGTGCAACTGACGTCACAAGAAACAAAACACTGTGTACGCCTGTTCTCATAAATTCTAAAATACATCCCAAACATTTGAAATGCATTGAAAAATATTCCTTTCTTCAAAGAATATAGAGCGACATATCTTCGCAATTTTATTGTAAAAGAGGCCGTGGGTTACGCAACTAAAGTGAAGGCTTTCCATCAATTCATGACAACCTTTTAGGATATTAAGATGTTACAGGACAGATGAAGAGCCTTACACAGTAATATTTATTGGAGAAATTCATGTTCTCGTAAGTTGAATGTCAAATGCGCTGCGATATTTATTTTTTAAGTGTCGCAGCATCATGCTGAGATAGGAGCCCTTTGGCCTCATATAGGACTTTCTGCTTCATTTTGTTTTTCGTTACTTTTTTTAACATAATTTGGCTTTTTTTTTATTTTTGACTGTGTTTAGTTTGTGATCTTCCTGTTCGAGTCACAATAAATACTTTTTCTTTCTTTCTAAATGTCAAAATTCCATTTAAATAGAGTGGGCACAAATGCGCAACCTGTGTAAGTGTAATTTGGACGATAAGGCAAAAATCCGTAACTATGTAATTACATAAAAATGCGTATAAGGATTCGTGAGCTTTATTTCCGAGAAAATTAACACGAAATTGCTTTGTAGTGATATTTTGCAAAAACGAACATAATCCCTTCGTATAAGGTACTTAAGGTATAAACAAACCATACACGTCAGCTGCTGAGTTACAAAAACCCAGCCATCGCCAACCCAGCAATACGGGAAATGAGCTCCTAAACACACAAATCCTATACCATAGTGCCCATTACTATTCCTGCTAAGCCCTCTAACTAAACCCTACAAAAACCTATTTAACGTTTGAGCCAGGAGAGGATTAACAAACAATAGTTAACCAACTAAGATTTGAACTCAGACTCAATCAATCAAGGGCTTAAACCTACCCCAATAGCCACAACGCTCAAGGAATAACACCCTAAATACACAAACAAAAAGTACCCGTCATTAAATCCAAACGGTCCCATTCCAATATTAAATTTCAAAAATAACTTCCGCGTGCCAACTTCGATAATGTTCGTAATTCCGATGATAGCCGAACATGACGTATCGAGGGTCGTAACTTGCCGAAGTTACACGATCGTGCTGTGACGTAATGGCGGCCTTGTAACATTATTTTTTATCTGCAACTTCGGTTGTAAATCAAATAAAAAAAGTATTTCTTTCTTCCTGTGAGCCAGTTACACTTTTTCAGTTTATTTATTTGTATGAGTTTTTACGAAGTGAGGTGGTTAAAAGACAGAGTTTTAGTTGGATTCAGACTAATATAAAATAATCTGGCAGTAGGTCATCATGGCGATCAACTTCCTACAACTGTTTGTCTCTGCATCACCCAAGGTTGACTGGTAGAAAATGTATATGGCATTAAGTCCGCCTCTGTACGTGGGTGTGCTTAAAGTATTAACCCGGCGTGAGTGAGGTCGGGTATGTCATACCCGAGAAGTTTTTAAACGCAAATTATTTAATGTTACTGTTGTCATGCGAGTCCTGTCGTTTCAGTAGCTGGAGGTAAGGGTGCGAGGGGCGAGGTACAGTATCGAGCTTAGTGTTGCGCCGGCGGCGACGGTAGATACACGTGCGTACTCGTGGCTGGGGTTCGTCACACCCGACCTCGTAGTCGGTGTTACATTTTTGAGTTGTCAGTAATTTTTTGATTTATAGTTATTTATAGTGTTTTATGACTTATTTTTAGATTTTTCAAGATGTCATGATATTACTTTGGTGTCCTATGTACCTAAAAAAAATAAAGTTGTGCCGGTTATGTCAACTTTAAACCATGATAAAAATATCGACGAATCGACAGGGGATAAAAGAAAACCGGAAATGATTACTTTTTATAATAAAACTAAAGCCGGAGTCGATGTCGCAGATGAACTGAGTGCCACTTATGATGTTTCATGCAATAGCAAACGTTGGTCCATGACGATTTTTTATGGTATACTCAATATGGCTGCCATAAATGGTATCATAATCCACAGAGAAAATAACACGGGTGACAAAACACGCATGAAGTGCCGAGACTACATTCGTAATTTAGGTTTGAATCTAATAAATGATAGTCTTCGGAACAGGCAACAGAACGTACATCTCCCAAGGGAAACACGAAAGAGGATTGCTGATCATTTAGGGGAACCTTCACCACCAGTTCCTAAAAAAATGGCTGGTAAATATGTTAGACGTGGTGAGTGTACTCAGAAAAAAGACAGAAAAACAAAACATTGCTGTACAAAATGTGAGAAGCACATATGTATGGAACACGCGATTTTTATGTGCGGAGATTGTGCTGATTTGTAGGTGTAACTTTGGTGCTCTGTTACATGATCTCATAAAACTTTTCAGTTCCTTTTTTATTTATAATAATTAGAAAACACTATTGTTATGTTGATTGACCAAAGAAGTTGGAATTTTGTTAGATTTTTATGCGAAAAGAAGTTAACTACCTAAATTTGTATTTTTTCAAAGAAAATTTTGATACTTTGTTATTTCAATAAAAAATAACGCTTTTTGTACTTAATGCTGGTATTTTATTTGCTAATCTTGTTGAATGAATACTATTGTTCATATATCTCAAGCATAAATGCCAATTACACAATCATAGTATCAAAAATTGAACATCAACATTTTGGGTATCTCCTACCCGCCTCATAGCTGGTGTAACAATTTCTCACCTCACTCACGCCGGGTTAAATAAATACATTTGACAACGTTTAGGTGTGCATACATACCTAAGAGTTATCAAATAGATTACCATGCTGTAAAAAATGTACCCAATATGGAAGCATTCATTTTCAAAGCAGTATCTAGGCTAGCTACGACACAATTCCCGTATCACCAACCCATATCATTCGTACAAATCTCTGGTTGGAATGAAGTGATCTGTGTTTGAAGCACGGGATTACTCCGTGTCCAAATGTCCTTGAGACTAAGTTGATTTTGCATTTGCTTGACCGATGTTACTGCGCCTCTTTGCATTTGCTTGACCTATGTTACTGCGCCTCTTTGCATTTGCCTGACCGATGATACTGCGCCTCTTTGCATTTGCTTGACCGATGTTACTACGGCTCTTTGCATTTGCTTGACCGATGTTACTGCGCCTCTTTGCATTTGCTTGACCTATGTTACTGCGCCTCTTTGCATTTGCCTGACCGATGATACTGCGCCTCTTTGCATTTGCTTGACCGATGTTACTACGGCTCTTTGCATTTGCTTGACCGATGTTACTGCGCCTCTTTGCATTTGCTTGACCTATGTTACTGCGCCTCTTTGCATTTGCCTGACCGATGATACTGCGCCTCTTTGCATTTGCTTGACCTATGTTACTGCGCCTCTTTGCATTTGCTTGACCTATGTTACTGCGCCTCTTTGCATTTGCCTGACCGATGATACTGCGCCTCTTTGCATTTGCTTGACCTATGTTACTGCGCCTCTTTGCATTTGCCTGACCGATGATACTGCGCCTCCTTGCATTTGCTTGACCGATGTTACTGCGCCTCTTTGCATTTGCTTGACCTATGTTACTGCGCCTCTTTGCATTTGCCTGACCGATGATACTGCGCCTCTTTGCATTTGCTTGACCTATGTTACTGCGCCTCTTTGCATTTGCCTGACCGATGATACTGCGCCTCTTTGCATTTGCTTGACCGATGTTACTACGGCTCTTTGCATTTGCTTGACCGATGTTACTGCGCCTCTTTGCATTTGCTTGACCTATGTTACTGCGCCTCTTTGCATTTGCCTGACCGATGATACTGCGCCTCTTTGCATTTGCTTGACCTATGTTACTGCGCCTCTTTGCATTTGCTTGACCGATGTTACTACGGCTCTTTGCATTTGCTTGGCCGATGTTACTGCGGCTCTTTGCATTTGCTTGACCGATGTTACTACGGCTCTTTGCATTTGCTTGGCCGATGTTACTGCGGCTCTTTGCATTTGCTTGACCTATGTTACTGCGCCTCTTTGCATTTGCCTGACCGATGATACTGCGCCTCTTTGCATTTGCTTGACCGATGTTACTACGGCTCTTTGCATTTGCTTGACCGATGTTACTGCGCCTCTTTGCATTTGCTTGACCTATGTTACTGCGCCTCTTTGCATTTGCCTGACCGATGATACTGCGCCTCTTTGCATTTGCTTGACCTATGTTACTGCGCCTCTTTGCATTTGCTTGACCGATGTTACTACGGCTCTTTGCATTTGCTTGGCCGATGTTTCTGCGGCTCTTTGCATTTGCTTGACCGATGTTACTACGGCTCTTTGCATTTGCATTTGCTTGACCGATGTTACTGCGCCTCTTTGCATTTGCTTGACCTATGTTACTGCGCCTCTTTGCATTTGCCTGACCGATGATACTGCGCCTCTTTGCATTTGCTTGACCTATGTTACTGCGCCTCTTTGCATTTGCTTGACCGATGTTACTACGGCTCTTTGCATTTGCTTGGCCGATGTTTCTGCGGCTCTTTGCATTTGCTTGACCGATGTTACTACGGCTCTTTGCATTTGCTTGGCCGATGTTACTGCGGCTCTTTGCATTTGCTTGACCTATGTTACTGCGCCTCTTTGCATTTGCCTGACCGATGATACTGCGCCTCTTTGCATTTGCTTGACCTATGTTACTACGGCTCTTTGCATTTGCTTGACCGATGTTACTACGGCTCTTTGCATTTGCTTGACCGATGTTACTGTGGCTCTTTGCATTTGCTTGACCTATGTTACTGCGCCTCTTTGCATTTGCTTGACCGATGTTATTACGGCTCTTTGCATTTGCTTGACCGATGTTACTGCGGCTCTTTGCATTTGCTTGACCGATGTTACTGCGGCTCTTTGCATTTGCTTGACCGATGTTACTGCGGCTCTTTGCATTTGCTTGACCGATGTTACTGCGGCTCTTTGCATTTGTTTGACCGATGTTACTGCGCCTCTTTGCCATGAACAAGCTATTGTCACTATTGTCTAGAAATTGTAAAAATAAACGGTCTTATTCATAAAATGTTACTCATAAACACATTTTAGCACTAAAAGTTTCTTTAAACCGACTATAAAGTTATGAAACCCAAAATCCTACTATAACAGTACATACTATAAGGAAAAAATGGCCAACTCTACAAAAAAACTCTACGAAAAATAGAAGCGACAAAAAATATAACGAAGCACATAATTAGCAACAAGAAATACTGTGGGACGCTGCTGCTTTGGAGTGTGGAAACAACGCGTTTAATGCCTTTTACATGACATGACCTGCAAACTAGGAAATGTGAAAACAACCATATTGGCTAGAGAGACATGCAGTTAGAGGGCAGCAATATCAATGAATATCGTACAAAGTCACCCAAAGAAGTTGCAAGGGGAAATGCAAATGCTATTTTACAACCTTTTAAGGAAACATTCCGTGGAGGTAGCCCCACTTTAGCAGGTTGAAGATACATCTTCCCACTTGTGTCCGGAGACGGTTCAGGGACTTCTGTCTGGACCACGGAAGGTTAGTACCCTGCAGGGAGCTGCTCCAGTAAGATGCGGCAGTAGGGTGTAGCGTTGAAAATGCCGAAAATAACAATTTGTTTTTTTCACGAAAAAAAACAAATTGTGGTTTTTTTCCGTTTTTTTCGCATGTTACATAGAAAACTTGATGGAAGGTATCCTTTGGAAAGAAACAGGATTCTTTCGAATGTTTCGCTTGATGTTTTGAAAAGTTGAAAAAAACAAGTTTTATTGAAATTGAAATATATTTTAATAGGTGAAATACACAGATGCACAAAAGTGGGGGCGGGCGCGCTTATCTCGCCGATATATTTTTTCATTCTACCCTCCATTTTATTAGTACGTATTATTATGGAAAGAGATAAAGCATAGAATATCTTAAGTTAAATATAGTAAGAACGGATTTGAATAAAAAAAACCATGAAAGTTTCCCGTTTCTTTCATATTTTTCGGTTTTTTTCGGTTTTATTGAAAAAAAAAACATGAAATATATATTGACAAATTTTCTTGAAACTTTCGAATGAAACATTGAAAAAAACAACGGAATTGGAAAGAAACGGGAATTTTTCCTGCTTTTTTCAACGCTAGTAGGGTGTGGTTGTGAAGCTATGTCACAAACCATGCTGCACCTCCTATCCTGCCCCTATGTGTCCCAAAACATGCAATCAAAGTGACCTCTGCACTGCCACCGAAGACGCCATGGAAGTAGCGAAGTTTTGGGCCAACAAGATCTAAAATACAGTCGTGCCCGCGACACCAAGAAGAATAGGAGACATTTTAGCGAGTAGTTTATTATTAAAAAGCTTGTATAAAAATATCCTCTCACCTCTAATTTGGCTTCTAGAAATTGTTCTAGTAGAATAACATTTTTAAAATGTTTGCTTTCATTTGCCACCTGTGCCTCGTGTAATTCTCTTTTGCAGGCCGTTTCAGTTTCTGCTATTTGTAGTGAAGCACCATCCTTACTAGTCCTACTGTCCTGGAATACAAAATCAATGTTATAATCCTTTCTCTTCATTATCTTATATAAAGTAAAATAATTAAAACAGTAGCGGCATAAAAATAAGTAATATTACGAGTCATTATTCTTATGGCGTTGTTTTTTTTTTTGTTACAATAAGTTTTGTACAGGCAAACACAGTTCTTGACATGCCTACTCGGGAACTTCGTAATAAGTAAATTGGATAGGCACCTAATTCGTAAATCATGCCAGGCCGCTCCTTTTTCGCGTTGATGTTTATGTCAATTTTTATGTTTTCTAATTCTTTCAAAAAAATCTAAGGAATAGAAGCGAAAATAAGCACAAGTATTGTAAATTGAGAATATTTACAAAACAAAACTTACTCTGAACACATTCTAGCTGTAACAGTACACATCTTATCCTCCTCCAACCAATATTCACTTCTTTGCCTTTTATTGGAACTAGTCTCCGGTCTTAACTCCATTTCTTTTAAATACAAATTATTATTTTAAAGTTTTCGCGCGCTTGACAGTTACAATATCAAATTCATTGACATATGAACATGACGTTAACGCGTCAAAACTGTCTAAACTGTAGACAATAAATTAGGTTTCCGTACGCAATAATGTCAAAATTATTCGGTGCGTAGACCACTGAGATGGGATATAACAGGAGATGCCCTGTTATTCTATACACGGTTGTAGGTAGGTGCCAGAGCAGCCATCTTTGTCGCCAAGTTTCGTGGTAGTTCAGCTGTCAAATGGTTGTTTATTTTTTGTATTATTGAGATTTGCGAGAAAATTACGAGGACTTTACCTTTTAAACTGCATGTAAATGTTGAAAAACAGCAATTCAACATGCCTGTGTGTTGTATTGTGAAGTGTGGTGCAAGGAAGAATGAAAATCAACCTCAACTTTCTTTGCACAGGTTAGTAGCCGGTTTTCATGCAATAACACATACAATAATAGACATTCGATGATATAATTGTAACGCGATCATGAATTCATGGCTAAAGTATTGATATTTGGGTGAATTTCCGTATAACAGACCTTTTTATTATTTTGTTAATTCATTCGTTTGTTTACAATAATATGTCATAATAGAATAGTGTTGTACCGTTGCCTAATAGTTTCCGGAACTAGTTCCTCCGCTGGAACGATATCGGTATATTCTGCTATGTTAACATAAATAGTCCTGCGTCTTATTAGCTCCGATTGACCTTGCTAGGTCCGACCCGTGGTTCACAGCACCAAAATCAAAATATTTTCTTTCACATAAACCTACATGGGCACTTATGAAACGTCAGAAGCTAGATGCACGTTTCCAAATGGTGGTTTCCCATGCAGAAGAACCAGCGAGAAACTCCACGGTTACTCTTTTAAAAACAATTGGCTTTTACAATGTCTTCTATTTTTTTAAGTACCTGGTACTTGTTGACAGGCCTACACTGTCCTCCCCTACCTATTAACATTGTAAAAGCCAATTATTTTGAGTAACCGTGGAGTTTCTTGCCGACTCTTCTCCATAGAAACCACCAATTGGAACCGTGCACATAGCTTCTGACGTTTCCTATTGATTTTAGTTTCATATGCTAATATAATATAGCTGTAACCAAAATTATTTATTGATAAAAATACTTGCACTTTTTATAGGTTTCCTAAAAAGGAAGGACTAAAGAAAAAGTGGTTAGAGGCTATTGGTGAAGAAAATATTAATCCCCGACATAAAGAATGGTACCTCTGTTCACTTCACTTTGAAGAAAGCTGTTTCAATAGAACACTTGATGTAATGAGATTACATGCTAACTCTGTTCCCACAGCATTTTTGGTAAATGTGTATTAAAATGATTGATTAATAATAGCCTGGCCGTTTGGCCTGAAATAAATAAATAGATATATGTTAATTACATATATAAAAATAATAATAAATAAATAAATCATATTCCACAACTTTCACACAACGCCATCTAGTCCCAAACTAAGCAGAGCTTGTGCTATGAGTACTAATTATAAAGTATGTTTATCGAAAATAAACTAGGATACGTTACTATAAAGTAGGCAACCTTAGTTAGAACGGACTATAAGTTAGTATACTATATTATGATCCAAACGTGATAACTAGTACGACTCGTATTTAGTATCGATACTCATTATAGTAACACCAATGTTCCTTGATTGATACAACCCTAGCAATGGCAGCCATTTTTTGAGACAATATGAGTTGTAGGTAGGCACCCTTTTTTCGTAGATATTTCCAGTCCATATATATATGTCTATGGCGTAGACAGATGTTCTCGTTTGACGATTCAATGTGTTGGCTAATTTGTTGGATGACTTCATTATAATGGCAACATTTAGATTTATAATGAAGCTAGAAGACATTTTAGTTATAGAACGTATAGGGAGCGTTTATGAATACAACATTTATCGAAGGTTTTACGGGCTTATTGAGCATTATTTATTTATTCATATATACTTTATTGTAAACCTTCTATAAGCTGTTTGTATGAATAAGACCGAAAGATTATAAAAGATTTTTTTAAGTATTTCAAAAGCGTTATAGGAATAAAATTCTATACAATTACTATTGCCAATGTATACGTTTTTATAATAAACTTCCTAGCCACATTCAAGAACTAAGCATTAATAAATTCAAATCTTTTATAAAGCTAAAACTATGCCAGAAAGCCTATTATACTGTAAAAGACTATATTGAGGACAAAAAAGCTTGGGATTGAGCTGCTCCAATAGGTCTAGACAGTGAATGTTGTTTATTTTTTATTTTTTGCTGATTTACACTTTTTTTTTTCTCTTTCTAAATATCTATTTATATACAGAATGACATGAACATTTACTGTTTAAAGTCTTATATTATTTTAATTATTGTGAATGTGAGGACTATGTGGGTGATTGTTTCCGTTTTAATCATGGTCTGGCACTTTGAGTGGTTTATGCGGTCTACACAAATGTCCTGTCCTTGGTATTACTCGTCGAATCGTTGAGCTCCTTAAGTTCTGAGATGAGCTGCACGGTTACTGACGAATGCGTGCACCGACTGCACAGGTCCACTCAATCTGTGTGGTTCTTTCCTCAAAAGACCACTTCAGACACCAATCTACATAGTCCTCAAAGATCAAAGATTATTTCCGGATTTTTATATACACATTGACATTGATGAATATTATATAAACAATGACATGGATATTTACTTTGTAAAGTATCTTATTTTTTATTATTATTATTGTGAGTGTGAAGACTATGTGGGTCATTTCTTTTTTTTGTTTTCCTTCTTAGTTAGTTTTAATCATGACCTGGCAGTTTGAGAAATTTATGCGGCCTACCCAAATGTCCTTTCATTGGTATTGTTCGTCGAATCGTAAGGCTCCTCAAGTTCTGAGTTGAGCTGCACGATTTTTGACAAATGCGTGCACTGACTGGACAGGTCCTCTCAATCTGTGTGGTTCTTTACTCAAAAGACCATTTCAGACACCAATCTACATGGTCTTCACATGATCTGACCAAGATTATGTCTGGACTTTAAAAGAGACTGTGACCTCTGAGTTTGTTTCGGCCTTTCTTCTCAGAGTAGTCAGATAGGAAACGCCGACCTCATCTAGTTTAAAAAAAAATATATGATTGACATGTAAAAGTGTTTGCACAAACCTACTTACAGAAAATAAATCATTTATCATTTATTTATTTATCAAAATTCTTGATAAGAAGTATTACTTCATCGTACAAACGATGTCAAAATATGCCATCTACAAGCGGACGTGACATTAATTAGTTACATATTTTACTAGCTTCACCCGCGTGGACGTCGGATATTATCCCACGGAAACGTACTACCGGGACAAAAAGTAGCCTATGTACTTTCCCAGGAGGTTATTCAAATCCGTTTAGTGCTTTCGGCGTGAAAAGGTAACATACAAACAGAGTTACTTTCAAATTTATAATGTATATTAGTATGGATTAGAAAATAAAACACAAAATAACAATTCTCTGCACCTCATCATGTTTCAGGGGCAAAATTACCTCCACTGCTGACTATTGTTAATCATTTAAAATCATAAAGTAGGTATCGTCGTTGACTACTTAATAATAAATCACTAAAATAACCACTTCAAACTGAAATCCATCGTTTCAAAACTGTCCCAAATTTATCCTACTTAAAACCCAACGCTGCACTTGTCTCCCGATTCTTTATTAAAACCGGCTTCGAGATGCAAGTCGTTCGATTTTGGCGGGCGTTTCCGTCGGCTTCCATTAGCCGAAGCCGGATATTGGCCGCGATACGTGACCCACCCCCGAGACTCCTCACGATCGCACCGCATTCCATAATAAAAGCTTTCGAAGATATATCTCAAATCAGTACGGGTAATTCATTCTTTGTTTGAATGACTTTGTTGATTGATTGAAAATACGTTCCTATTGTTTGTAAATTGCAGGTAGTAAGGTTTCTTTACTTCTATATATTATATACTTACTAATAATAAAGCTGAAGAGTTTGTTTGTTTGGACGTGGTAATCTCTGGAACTACCACTCGATTAAAAATATATTTTTTTTTTAATCGAGTGGTAGTTCCAAGCATTTGATAGCCCGACATAACATTAAGCTACGACTATAAGGAGCAAAAACAAAAGAAAAACAGAAAGAACGCTAAGCGAATACGAAGTAAAAGCGTCGTCAGGCGATGCGATGTGACGGGGTGGGGCGGGGAACAATAAAGGGCTCTGAAGGTCCGTGGGATACCTACCTGTCGCATAATATATATATATATATTTTTTTTCAAAATGGCGGAAAGGGGTTTGAAGATTTTATATGGAACCATATTATATGACACCTTACGTAGTTTGTCTTAGTATGTTTTCTGTTTGCACTGATGTCAGCTATTGATTTATATAGGCTTCATGTGTGGCCCCCATTTTGAAAAAAATCAAAATGGCCCGATAGAAGGTATGTCAAGCTGCATATAAAAATCTTCAATCCCCTTTCACGCTGACGAATTCGCGGGCAGAAACTAGTCAATTCATATTTATAAATAAAAACGAAGTACACAGAGAAGTTTCTATGTCACAAGGCCCACAAGAGACATTCTCTGCTAGTAAACCTTAGCGTTAAAAAGAAACACATTGTGCTACTTTGTTTTTATGTTCTACGAAATCGGTAAAAACATTGACGTGAATTATTTGGCCCCTGAGACTGGAAAAATGCCTAAATAAAACAAGAGTTATTTTTTCTAAAATTCAAGACAGCTTTTTATAAGTCTAAGACTGTAGTGACACTATTTTACCAATAGTGAAATACGAAGAAAAACGAAATTCTGAAAATTTAACCAAAGAATTCACAGAAACTCGTACCTACGTTCAACGATTGCTCGCTTTGGTGAAAGCTCTCGCTTCTTTTTAAATTTTATTGCAAAGTTACAGCTTTCAGGAGGACCCAACGCGCTGTACTCCTACAAATCTAGATTTTATAAGAACAGTAAAAAATGTCATAGTGGCAATATTGAAGCTTTGAACATTGCAAATTGGTGTGACAACTGGGTGGAGACTGAAGTTTATAGGTTTTGCATTTCCTTTATTTATTTCTTCAAAGAATAATATTGATATTTCTTGTTAGGTCTCTTCTCACTTTAAATATCTGGAAATGGGATAAAAATAATACCTAATATCTTTATGGGTTTTTATGTATGAAGACAAACTTTATTACTAATTATAATGAAATCTATACTAATAATAAAATTGAAAAGCTTGTTTGAAAAATTTTTTGTTCTTTAAACAGATACTAACTAATAATAAAGCTGAAGAATTTGTTTGTTTAAACGCGCTATATTCTCTGGAAGTACCAGTCGGATTTAAAAAATATTTTTGAACTTGATAGTCCAATTCTTTAGGCTCCTTAACATTACGCTAAGACCCTTAGAAGCCGGACAAAAACAAAAAAGCAAGCAAACGAAGTAATAGCGCGTGCAGGCATTGCGATGCGACGGAGTGGGTCCGAACGGGTGAATTCGCGGGCAGAAGCTAGTGTGATAAATCAAAAAGTTTCACCAGAGTACAAAGGGAGGCATCATAGGTCTAACATTAAATCTGCAACTCAGGAAAAGCGCAAACCAAAAAGATTTCCAGTGAAACGAACATGATCCGTTCACAGAAAAGCACACCAACCAAATCCATTAAGACATGCATTCACCAGCGTGCATAGCTTACTTGCTCCTCTTCCAATCTTCCACCACCTTCCAAACGCTCCCAGACCAGCGTCACGGCGTGTTCGCCTTTTGATGTCCTTACCCGAAGACACAAAGGCAGACGCGGGAGCACTCCGACTGATTGTATCTGGAACGTGTCTTTGTTAGTGTCCTGCTCCAGAAAGAAGTTAGGAGCAGAAGTTCCAGAAGGTAGTTTATATTCAGGTGACCCGTACTCACTATAAATAAATAGATAAATAAAATACTGTTTATTTTACCTATACAATAAGATCATCCTGAAACACACTACTACGACTACAGTAAGAGACGATCGCTATATTGTTTTTTTTGCTGCCAAACTACAGTAAATCTCACATAATTGTTAACATTTGCAACACGAAAATCGCCCTTTACGGCTACGACATAAATGTAATATGAATGTTAAATTGTTATCACTAATGTGCCGTTGACTGTACGTACAAAGCGCTATTCCACAGTATTCAGAACGTGTCAGCGATGTACAGATATTAGGAAAAAAAAAAATCTTAGCAAGATGATGTCCCATGACGCTAAATCAGTAAAAGCATTTACTATACGGGCATCATTTAAAAACAATTTTCTATACGGGCATCATTTAAAAACAATTTTCTTTCACAACGCAGCCACATTTTTTCCTATTCCTCTCTAGATCCAAGTTGAGCTTCTGCCTAGTACAATCACCGACACTGCTAGCCTCAGTGCCTTAGTGCCAGCGCCGGCGTGCTTGGTCATACAATTCAATTAGCTCACAAATAAACAACTTCCTTTGGGCCACACTCGATAGAATGCGCTTTTGTTTTCGGTTTCTGTTCATTAAGTATTGAGGAATAAATACAAACAAATGAAACAAGCTTATAAAAAACTGGTAATAAATGGGTTGGATTTGATCACAGATAGAGTATACAGTGTAGCGATTAGGTTATCACATTCATTACGTATTCTAAACATACACAACATACACTACATTACGTATTCTAAACATACACAATTAAAATAATTAATAACAAATAACATTCTTGCTGTAGGACATTTTTTCGATTAAATTTAGTATATGTGATTATTTGGTAACAATACCATAAGTTTTGTTGAATTTGTTGATACCATGCGCGTGTGCGTGTCTTATTATCAAGAGTGGTTTGTGTCGTGCCAATTTTTAGGCTATTTATTTTGTTTGAAAAATTCAGTTTTGTATTTTTTTGTAAAATTGTATATTCTATTATATTAACAGACTGATAACAACTTGCAATAACCGCTGTACTGTTAAATGTGATAACCTAATCGTCACTCTGTTTACTATATCCAAATCTATACATTTGATAGTAGCAATATATGCGGTAGGTATTCTGCTGTCTTTTTGCGAGTCGTGGCGGCCTATTTTATTGCTAGCGGTATTTATTTTTTAAATATCGCAGCATTATGCTTTTTGGCCTCGTGCAGGTCGTTGTTTTGTGTAACTTTGTTAGTTTTAAATACTGCTTTTTTATTTTTTGTATTTCCTGTGTCCCAAATAAAAAGTTTTCTATTTTTTTTCTTTTAGACTTTACGGATATTTTTTTATGTATGACGAGAGAATGCTGATGCATGCTGAAATGATTATATTTGACGGCGCGAGCGTGGGCGTAGCGATAACAGGGCCATCATCATCATTTCTTGGTACGGGTTCCATGAGGAAGGTGGGTACTCGCGCAACCAGTAAAACGTAGTTTGAAGCACAAATCACAGTCACGTTTATTCGATAATTTACAATCACTTTATGAGTAGTAAGAACCAAAGGTTTGTACGGTGAACATGACAGTTCCGATGGTATGCTCTCAACCGTCCGGCGTGCGCTGTCAAATCGAATGCCGCCTGCTCTCCAATCGGCTCTGTCCACGTGTAGAAAATGGTGCGAAGTTATAGCGCCACCTCACGGCGTTCACTGTACTAACCGATCAACCAATGAGAATTAAGTTCCGGTTTGACCAATATCATTAAATCAACCGGAAGTAGTATTTTGATTATTTTGTCGTCTTGATATCGCTTGCGACGACATATTTAGATATTTAATAATAATATATTATTTTATCTCTGTAAATTGTTTCAAAAAATTATTTTATGAGGTCGGTATTTCCTATCCGATTAATATGAGAAGAGAGACCAACTCAGAAGGTATATGCTTGCGTTTAATTATTTATTTATTGATTTAGGATTTCCAACAAAAGATGTACACAATACAATGTATTGTGTACATCTTTTGTTGGAAATCCTAACATGACACATATAAAGGGCAACATCTGAGCGGCAATTCTCGTAATTTTAAGAAAGTTCACAGTCTAATCTCAGTATGTCAAAATACCTCTATTTTCCCTACATTTTTGACAAGTTTTTGACATTTACTTCTTTGTCGCCAAGATGTTTAACATTTGAAATTGCGTGAACTAGCCTTCAGGGCACAGTCTCTTTTAAAGTCCAGATATAATAAACAATGATAAACAAGACAATAATAAACAAGGTTTGAATATAAGTCATACGGCATACAGCATTATGAGCTTATCCCGTAAAACTCGTACTGGCACAAAAGAAGTAACAATTTGAAAATCGAACGCTTGCGCCAACTTGAAATGGAAGTGCATTAATTGATAAGCAATCCATTCGACGCAGACACAACATGAAGCAAGTTGGCAAGGCGTTGGACTACCGCTCAATTACCTAATTTTGACCGTTCCTACGAGAAAAGGGCGTGCGACGACATTGCCAAATCGCTTGCCTATACGCGCACGTATGTGCACCCCTTTCCATAATGACTTGCTCTAAATTTTCTTTATAGCACGTTGAATTAGACATTTTAATTTGGCGCAACTATTCAATTTCATCCTGTATATTAGCAAAAAAAAAAAATTGCTAATGTCCACAATCCCGGCATCTCTCAGAATACAGGACTACGACTATGCGTTTAATATCCTCTTAAACAACACACATACACATACGGGCTTAATCCTGAACTGAATGTTTCTATCCCGTCTCTAAATACTGGCATTAGTGTGCAGTTCCACTGAAATTATAACTGTTACTGGTGGAGCAGGCTAAAATGAAATGAACGCTAAACGCCATTCAGGCGCATTACGTTGATGTAGTAGATGGCGTTTCAATGGATAGCTTGCTGGGTTGTTCTTGTTTTGTATTGTTGAGGACGTTATTGGGTTTAGCTTTGTTTGATTATTGTTGGGTTAAATAATGATTTTATTGACGGTAGAAAGTACCATGCAAATTCGTATTCACTCAAATTAAATTGATTTAGTTGTATGGAAGGAGTGGGCATGCTAATATTTAAATTATGTAAGTTTCAATCAAAAAAAAAAACCAGATATTAACGATTTTCGGACTTTTCCCTTACTTGTAAGAGCTTGCTTCTTGCCAAATTTCATGATTATATTAGCGAGTGTCAAAAAAATTCGCATAAATGACCGCATTTTTTTATTGCGTTGGCTTTGAAGCTTGATTTTTAAGAGCTCCAAGGGACCGCAGACCTACGTATTCGATATTAATTTCAGCTTGATACCTCCACGCGTTCCTGAGAAAAAATGTATTTACAGATTGACAGACAGACAGACAGACTGGCGGACGGACAACGAAGTGATCCGTTTTTCCCTTTAAGGTGCGGAACCTTAAAAATATACACAACAAAAAGCACATCTGTATACCCCGAAGTAAATTGCACCCTCATTACGCCAACTTATCAAATAATAATTAAAAGATAAGAATCAAGTGAAGGCGGGAAAATGAGCATTCACTTCAACAGCGTAAGTACTGATACTTACATTTAGTATAAATTATATGCAGGATATCCTCCCGTTACCTGTCGGCTTATTTATTACATCAAAATATGGGCTCCAATAAGCGTCAGGTTTCAGCAACAGAGGTTTAGACTAATATGTAATAATTGTGTGTGTGGATGATGTTACCAATATTTTCTAACCATACTTTGATTTAAACGAGTGTCCGTGAAGTTTCTTGCCCGTACCTACTACACTTTGGAATGAGCAACTTGCTTCCGATTTCTGACTGAACGACCCTTTCACAATTCAAAAGTGCCTGTAATTGGTTTATTAGAAATAAACGCTTTGATATTGAATTATCTATTTTCTTGCTCTTTTCATGGTAACTAGCATTTTAGGTGAGGGGGGGCCTAAAAAAGATCTAGGCTGACAAAGCAAAAACGCTCGAAGCCATCGTTAAAAATGTATAAGGACAATACATTCTGATAAGTAATAGTTATACCTTCACACATTCAAAAGCATCTTTGTACATTGAACAAAAGGCAGCTTAACAAAAACGTGTTTGATAAAAGACATCTTTCGTAAGCTCAGTCCCCAGAGGCGCGCAGATATTATCATATTTTGTACAAATATAAACAGAACTGCCCTCCTGGGCTGTATCCTATGAAAAAGTAAATTGGTGTAGAGGACTACGACATTATTAGGATAGACCCACACTACAGTTTTGAAAATGGTCGGGATAGTAGACTGGACGAAAAAATCTGATATTGGGTATGGAATGAAGTAGTTAATTGTCAGTGTTGTACCAATAAAAATAAATAAAAATCATTGATTGCTGGCAAGCATACCCATTGAAAATACAAATAACATTAAACAAATATTATATGCAGTGCATTGTTACCAATCCTTATGTCTACCTTTCGACAACTCTAGAAATGTTCCTCCATACGAGTCTTGTAAGCCTCACTTTAATAAACTCAAAATATTACCCCTACCGAGTGTGTCCATTTTTGAAATGTGAGTGTTCGTAAAATCCAATTCTGGCCTATTTGTGAAAGCTAATGATATTTATACACGGGATAATACCATCCTCGTAAATCAAGGCATGGTCAGCGACTAGTCCTAGAAATTGCACCGAAGATTGCGGTGTTTAAAAAAAAACTGCTCAGCTCATCATCATCTGCCTAGCCTTTTCCCAACTATGTTGGGTTCTCAGCTATGTGTGTTAAAATTTATAATAGGTTACATCAGATATCCAAGGTCGTCCTCTACCAAAATTTAAGAAAAAACTTAAAGAGCTACTTCATCATCTGCCTAGCCTTTTCCCAACTATGTCGGGGTCGGCTTTCAGTCTAACCGGATGCAGCTGAATACCAGTATTTTACATGGAGCGACTGCCTATCTGACCTCCACAACCCAGTTACCGGGTAATACGATACCCCTAGGTAAGACTGGTTGTCAGACTTTCGGGCTTCTGACTACCCGTAACGACTGTCAAAGATCCACGAATGACAGCCGGGACCAACGGCTTAACGTACTGTCCGAGGCACGGACACACAAACGGCACGGCACGGCACGGGCACTTAAAGAGCTACTTCTTAAAAAAATATTGACTCAATTAATGAGTGGATACAGGAATAATGTGTCATTATTATCATTAGTTAACGTATAAAACTGTTTACTACTACTACTAAACACTGTAGTTAGCCAGGTACTATATACTTGACATTAGGCCCTATGAATTTCAAAGACATGTTGTATTTTGACTAAATGACCATACTTTTATTTTTTAAATTACGTTAAGTTAATAAGCATCTAGCATTAATAAGCTTCATATGCCATTCTAAAAAAATTTACAATAAATACATAAATTTATGTGCGGATAAGTTTAGTGTTTACCAATGCATTTATACTCTTTTTACGACGGTTAAGTATAATTTCAATATCTCATGGACAGATTCTTACCATCCTCGCTGCAGGCGGAGCATTTGTAAGATTTGTTTTATACAGTGTTAATATTTAAGAATAATTATCGTATATTTTCAGTTAAGAATACTCGCCCAAAAAAGGAAACCATACAATTTAACGAGAATGAAATACCTGAAACCAAATAAGTACTTCAGATTCCATTGATACCAACAAAATTCATTCAGAAATTGTCCATATCCTTTACATACTAAATTGGAGTATTCCAATAAATAATGAGGAATCCGTATTGAAAAACATTTTCCGATCATTACGAAAAAATGAGAAATCCGGCATTCAGATGCAGGAGTCAGATTTAAAGCGAGCGATCGGATTCTTTATTTACTTTGCAGAGTCACTGATCGAGAGGGAAAAGCAGACTGGAATTAATTATATTTTGTATGATTTAATGAAATTTTTTCACATCTCTGGAATATAAAAAGTGGACTGATATTGAATACAATTCAATATCAGTCCACTTTTTATATTGCTTTATGACATGAGATGCACCCCGCACCTGATTATACACTAGTGACAATATAATTGCATTTGGAAGACCTGAGGGGAACGTTCACATGCTAATACCTCTAATTTCCCTACATTTTTGACAAGTTTTTGACATTGATTGTCGCTAAGGTTAGATTGCGACTAGATGTTGAACGTTTTTGTTGAACTCGCCTTCTGGTGAGTAGAATTGGCCTTCTGGTGAGTAGAATTCACCTTCTGGTGAGCAGAATTGGCCTTCTGGTGAGAAGAATTGGCCTTCTGGTGAGTAGATTTTTTTCATTAAAGCATAGTTATTCTCATCGTGTCTGAACCAAAACTTCAATATTTATTTAAAAAATATTGGTACTGATTCACAGAAACTTTGCAAAAGAGGCACACAACGACTCTTCAGTGTGTGTTATAAATAAAACATACAAAGCCAAAACACCTTTCATCAAAACGGAATGCTTTAAAGCACCACAATAGACTGACAGCTCCCTGCCTCACAAAGACCTTTGTCCTTTTAAAACAGACATTGACTTACACAACGCCTGACATTCGCTGACGTCGGCTGACGTCGGCTGACGTTGCGTGTGACGCCAGTGTGATATCGCCCTTAATCCTGTGTCCCTACGCTATGATCCCTTGGAAAAATAAATGGAAAATAAGTTAAGCGTGACTCGGCTTAAAGTAACATGACGTGAGGAATCTGTGTGGACAAGAGGGTTTGGGTCGATTGACATTGGTAGCAAAAAGTTTTGTTTTTGGGACTATGAGGACTCATTTACTTTGAGGAATTGGTGCCAATTTTTTTGTTGCTGAAAACAATGCTGATATCCAAAGGGATCCTAGGGAGATCCTAGAGAGAGATCCTAGGGAGCTAGCAAAACAATATGAAACCTAACTTTTCTCCTCTACGATAAGGGCGCTAACAGAAACTGATAGTTACGTGCATGCACGAATCAACTGACCTTTTTAGCCAAGGAACTAATCGCTCAGATCCGAACGGAATTTTCAGTTGAAATCGAATCCACGAACTGGTACTCGTAGCGCAAAAACCAGTAGCGCAGCCACTGCCTTTAAATGATAAATGATCTTATTTCTGTAAGTAGGTTTGTGCTTTCACACGTCAATCATATTTTTTATAGACTAGATGAGGTCGGCGTTTCCTAACTGACTACTCTGAGAAGAAAGGCCGAAACAAACTCAGTGATGACAGTCTCTTTTAAAGTCCACACATAATCTTGTTCAGATCATGTGAAGACCACGCTTCATTACAATCTCATAGCCGGAGCGAAACACTTCATATAAAAGAAACTCAATCCAATCCATCGCTATGACAAACGACGTCCCAAACCATCCACATCCAACCTTTAGTCATTTATTTCCCAGATTTTCTCAGTTATTTGTTATTTTAGAAGAGTTCCATCCCGTGTATAGCTGCGACCTTATCAAGATAGATAACGCCTCAGAGACCTGGGGTAATCTTCGGCCTGTCACCCATAGATAATGTCGCGGGTAGTTTATCTAGGTCATGTTGGAAGCTTTAGTGGTAGTACTTGGAAAGGAATAAAGTTTTGGGCATGAGTGTCTAATATGCCATTATATATATTATATACATATACGAGGAAATTACTATGCTACATGCACAAATACGCGTTCTGGAATTCATTCTAGAAATGTATTACCGTCATGACTCCTTTTAAACACTAGTACGTCAGTATATATAGCCGTTTCATCTATGTACCTATCTGTTCATGCTCATAGCGCTAATGCCACTGTGTACACGCTATAAGAACTTGATCTTATGCAGCGCCATCTAGTTTCAAAATATTGAGCAAAAATTTACTTGTGTAAGTGTCTTAGAATTTCTACTTACATGAATAAGTATTTCATTTCATATAACACATATATCATTACGATAAAAAATTGTAAAACGCGAGGCTGTGATTTTTACTACCCAACTAGATAACAGATTTGGTTTAAGACCACAATCTCACTTGCAATTAACCCTAAATCTGGTTTGAAAGCCCTATTAAATTCAACTGGTCGCATAAAAATATTGAGCCCATTCAATGTTAGATGCAAAAGCTTAGTTTGCTAAAGTATAGGCAGTAGGGTGTAGTTTAGAAAACTACTCGTGGTTCAGCTGTAAGCAAAATAAGTAGGTATGTTCGTTTCTCATCACTTGGCTACCAACGAGAAAAATAAATACAATGCCAAATACCAACCACAAACTCGGAATATTTTTTGGAAGAGTCGTCGAAATACATAGATTCTCTCATACGTCCATATGAACGTACTCTCGACATATCAACGGCAAAATCACTTCTCCAGCACAATGAATAATATTTGGACGGAATATTAGTTCCCTGGCAGTATTACCCGGGCACGGATTGCGCTAGATAGACGAATTCGGAACGGGGCCCGAACATATCTCATTGTGCTCATATATTATTAAGTTTCGACATTTTTCTAACACGTACGTGTTATCGCTCATCATCTGCCCAGTCTTTTCCCAACTATGTTGGGGTCGGCTTCCAGTCTAACCGGATGAAGCTGAATACCAGTATTTTACATGGAGCGACTGCCTATCTGACCTCCACAACCCAATTACTGGGTAATACGATACCTCTAGGTAAGACTGGTTGTCAGACTTTCGGGCTTCTGACTATCCGTAACGACTGTCAAAGATCTACGAATGACAGCCGGAACCAAAGGCTTAACATGCTTTCCGAGGCACGGAGGGGTCTCGGTATGTAAACATGGTCACCCATCCACAGGCCAACCGCGGCAAGCGTAGCTTAACCTCATTGATCGACCTGTGCGGCTGTTATTATTTAGCCACGATGGCCCCGCTAGCCTGTACTTTTAGAAATTGCATTCGTTATCTACCTTTACACTTTAGTAACAAAACGCTGATGAAACTTTCGAAAACTAGACAGATTACGTGTCATGAAAGGGAAACCCTATTTGCATGCAATGTCAGCTGAACAGATTTCAATAAAATGTGGCACAGGTAAAACAGCACCTGGGTTGGGACAGGGGATACTTTTTATCCAGTTAGTGCGTCCCAGTGCGATACATTATTGTGTGTTAAATCTAATGTGTGTACTAGGTGAATTAAAACTATAAGAAGCAAAAGACCCACGGGGGGTACTGTTTGTAGTATTTTTGCCAATATATTGCGTATTTGAAAATGTCGATCTCCACGCAAAGCCGCGGAAAAGCTAGTTTAAAAATATACCATCATTTCACATTGAGACCCGAAATTAATTCCAATTGGTATCATTCAGCCATTGATTGATTAAATATATACAACCTATCTGAAAATAATAGCAGGTAAATGCCTTTCAACACACGTACTCGTATCACCACGGGATCGCCACAAAATTTCCACAAATAACACTAATGGATTTCCTTCAATTTTTCCCTTTATATAAAGGTAGTGGAAGCTAATGAAGGCATGCCAAGCCTACAATACCGACAGTTAAACCATCTTTAACAACTGCAACACAATTCATCATATCATGTTTAAGTAGAAAATAGCTTGGATGATTCCGTGACACGTAGACACGCTTTTCATTTTGCCTTCTCAACACTACTGCTTGGTATTTTGACACGCGATGTAAGTAACACCATTGTTGGCAGCAGATGATGTTGAAACAAATGTTGGATAAAGATTTTTGGACAATCAGCAAGGAAGTGACTCGCGCTAATGTCAATGACATGAATTATTTATTTATTTTAGGCCTTCTAGACTATTTCTCTATTACTACCTCGTAGTTGTTGACAAGCATACACTGTCCTCCAACGCATATTAACATTGTAATTTGAAAACATTAGCATCGGCCGATGCTAATGAGCTGGAGCCAGTTCATTAAATGTTGTATTAGCCGCATTGGCGGAATATCATTCAGGTCGCTAGTTAAACGGCGCGGTTGTTAAAAGCCTAGGCAGTTAACCAAAAGCCTGGTTAAGGTAGTTGTCTGCGACATATACATTGTTTATTTGTTAAATTAGTAATATTGCTGGTGGAAGAAATTGTGGTCACATTACAAATGTACGCACGCAAACAGTCGCACACGTATAGGAGTCTAGCGTAGTAGGCACTTCGACCATTTTGGTTTGTTTTGACTGTACAGCGGGAGTGTGACTGTAATTTACGTAGTTTTAATTATGTTTGGTATAAAAATTACCTGCAATTAAAATGATGAAATCGATTAAGTAAACGGTTTGAACACTTTCATAGTGTCCATTAATTGAGTTACATATTGTATAGTTGGAGTATTGTATACAACTATTAAGCCCGTAAGTCGTATCGTAAGCGTATCGTAGAACGCGCGTAGTACGAGAGCAATACGAGCAGGAACATGTTCGAACAAGTCCGCACACGAGGCGGTGTTGCAGCGTATCGTATGAGGTGTTCATTGTCATTACGATAGTCGTAGCGTACTGGCGTAAAAAAGGAAGCGACAAAAAAAATATTTTATATCTTTCTCATTTTTATATCCTTCCGATAAAAACTGCGGAATTTATTATCATTTTCTGACAGTTCACGTGCAGCAACAAACAATCTTTTCTTGTAATTATTTGCGATGTATGGATAGATCCAATGAGCACGTCGCTTTCTGCTTCTAACGAAAACAAATGACAAGAAATCCTCTTCGTCTGAAGAGAAGGTAAGGTCATCAATAAATTCCCCAAACACATCTGGTACGCTTGACGCCATGATTTCAACTAAGATATTACAAAACGATACGTCTACGCGACGATTCGTTTGTAGAACACTCCACGTCTCGTGTGCGTAGCGTAATTACGATACGCGCACGAGACAACTACGCCTACGACCCATGTGCGAAAAGATTAAGTCTTTTAAAACACAGTTCAAGGTTACACGTGGTTCCCAAGTTCCTTGTTTTAACACGGAACCCTAAAAGGGGCCTTCCAGGCCTTGTGCCCTTGGCCGTGACTTATCGAGTCTGGCGGCATACGGTGCCGGTTCGACCCCTAACTTATTTGACGACGTTATGGCTTGCCGCTTCGAACCCTATAAGCGAATAAAAATAGTATTAGTGAAGACTTATAGGCAGTTTTTATGTCTGAAAACTGATAATTTGTCTTTCTGGTAGTTGCTATTAGGTATCTATCCTATGGTAAAGGGTTTAATATAGTATAAAAGACTCTGAGGGTAATTTTCCTTGCGAATACTTTTAAAAACTACTCGCGACCTTCCGCTACTCAGCACGGTTTTTTCGAACCTGTCAAAACATCGAGATTTCTTAATCACAATTATGTCAATTTATTATTGTAGTGTAATGAAAGATAAGTCTGGATGACAACTGTTTTAATCATAATTAAACATAGACAATACACAACACCTTCCCCTTAAATAAGATAAAATTAAATTAAAAACTAAACTTAAAATCCATTAATTCCACTTAAATAAGATAAAATAACAATAATACACAAACTTAAAAATCAATCATTAGTTCTACATTATAAAAATATGTTTACAAATTGTTATGTCTTACTTCGGGTACGAGGTGGCGAGTAAGATGACGATACATTAATTTTGGTGTCTGGCACATAATCATCATCCCTATGCACCAGTTCTATCTTTGTACAATGTTAGGAGTCCGGTGGTGTTGTCAGTGGACGCGAGCAGTGTGGCACTAGGTGCCGTGCTCATGCAGGAGGGGCGTCCAGTAGAGTATGCGTCACGCACGCTCACTGAAACACAACAAAGATACGCACAAATAGAAAAGGAAATGCTGGCAATAGTATTCGCTTGTGAAAAGTTTCACCAGTACATTTACGGAAAAAGTAGTGTGGTCGTCGAATCGGACCATAAACCACTAGAAAGCATTTTTAGAAAATCTCTAGATTCAGTCCCAGCTCGCTTGCAGCGAATTATGTTGAAGGTTCAAGCTTATGAGTTGGTGGTTATTTATAAGCCTGGGAAGTATATGTATATACCTGATACATTGTCGCGGGCACCTCTTCCGGATTTGTATGACGATAAAATTAGCAGGGCTATATTATGCCAAATTAAAATGGTAGTCAATAACATACCCATGTCGCAGAATAAGTTTACTCTCGTCAAGCGGGAAACTAGTAAGGATGAGTGTTTAAAATTGTTGCTAAAATATATTAATCAAGGGTGGCCTGATAAGTTTAACATACACAATGAGTTAAGATACTATTGGTCTATAAGAGATGAACTGTACTGTGTAGATGGTGTAATATTTAAAGACAAACAGGTTTTGATACCACATTCTATGCAAAGGGACATGTTAAAGCTTATTCACGAAGGGCATTTAGGGATTGATCGTTGTAAGAGACGAGCTCGTGAAGTATTGTTTTGGCCGGGTATAACGAGAGATATTGAGGATTATGTGAGAAGATGTAAAATTTGTCAGGAAACAGCACACAAACCGTGTAGGGAACCTATGATTCCGGTAGATATTCCAGAATTACCTTGGAATAAAATTGGAACAGATATATTTGAGTATGGAAAGCAAAGTTATTTAATATTAATTGATTATTATTCTGGTTTTATTGAGGTCGCATATTTAAGAGACACTTCATCAAACTCAGTAATATGTATTATGAAAGAAAATTTTGCACGGTATGGTATACCGGATACGGTCATCAGTGACAATGGTCCACAATATTCTTGTCGTAATTTTATTAAATTTGCTTTAGAATGGGGTTTTAAGCACGTCACTTCTTCTCCGTATTATGCTCAATCTAATGGTAAGAGCGAAAGGGCAGTTCAAACTATTAAAAATATTTTGAAAAAATCAGTAGACAGTAAATCTGATTTTTATTTAAATATGCTAAGTTACAGGAATACGCCGCGGGAAGATTTGAATTCTCCTGCACAGTTAATGATGGGCCGGCGTTTAAATTGTAGACTACCAGTCCATTCAGATTTATTAAAACAAACAAATTGTGATAACTTACAACATAAAAAATTATTGAAAAAACAAATAAAAATGAAAAGTGTCTATGATCAGCATTGTAAATTGCTACCTGAGTTGAATGTGGGAGACGATGTTATCATGTTAGAAAACGCAAATAAAAGAAGTCGTGGCAAAATATTAGGAAAAGCGTTGACTCCACGTTCTTATATTGTTAGAAACAAAAAAGGTATTTATCGCCGTAATCGTAGACATTTGATAAGACCTGTAAAGGATCCTGCAGAAAATATTGTGTCTGATATTGATGATGAGTATTTTTCGGGGGATGATAGGGATGATGATTATGTGCCAGACACCATGCGTCTCCAATAAACGTCGATTATCTATTGAAATTTGGTCAACCTGGACAATTTTAATAGCTTTTTCCAACGTCAGGTCCTCTACTCTCAATAAACGATCTCTTGCTGCAGTACTTTGTATCCCACAAACAATACGGTCGCGAATCAACTCCTCTTCTAAATTTTTGAAGTTACAATTTTTGGTCAGTAATCGCAATGCCGTAATATACTGATCTATTGATTCTACTAATTCCTGACCCCTTGTAAAAAAATTGTATCTTGCTAATGTTATATTCTGTTTGACTCCAAAATATTCATCAAATTTTTTAAGCAACAGATTGACATCATCCTTATCGCTTTCCTTGTCAAATGAAAATGTCTCAAAGACTTCAAACCCCTCAGGTCCGATTAAATTTATCATTAAGCTGGCTTAAATATCAGCTCCTTCTTTTTGCACCCCCGATGCTTTTAAAAATAACATAAATTGCGACCTCCAACGCCGCCATGCGTCAGCCCTGCTGACGGAGCTGCCCTCCAAACACAATTCTGTGGGTGGTCGCGCGTGTTCCATAGCGCTTTTGAACCGTCCCTGACGATTTTAAAGCCCAAAACGTGCCTTTATTACCGACTTAAACCATTTAAATCTAATAAAATTTTCACCGCTGTCACCATGTAGTGTAATGAAAGATAAGTCTGGATGACAACTGTTTTAATCATAATTAAACATAGACAATACACAACAATTATACACATAGACCTTCCGGAATACATTCTCTATGCGATAGTGAAAACCGTATCAAAATCCGTTGCAGAGTTTAAAAGAACAACTAAGTCACACAGACAGACTGCTGCGCAATTGAATTAATACAGTGAGTGCTGCGCAATTGAATTAATACAGCACAATATTATCGTTGTATGTATTTACAGAATACCTAAATCAAATAATCTTGAGACTTTTTACTCTAAATTAGATATTCTCTTGCCCAAGATTTGTTATAAAGCGCGCAAGAATGTTATTATATGTGGTGACTTTAACATTAATGCGTTGAAAAAAAATAGAACTTCCCTTGAGTTTACTAACTATCTATTAAGCTACAATCTAAAATTGCAAATTGACCAGCCCACTAGGTTACAAAGCAACACATGTATAGATAATTTTGCGCACAATTTTACAAAAAAATGTATCCACAATATAATTGACCTTAACATGTCAGATCACACCGCCGAAATTTTAAAGATCCCCGTAAAAAGGACTTGTATAATAAACAGTCGGAATATAACAGCGCGTGATTACAGTTATGATAACCTTATGAAATTTAGATTAAGTTTATACCCTTTATCGTTTTGTGATGTTTATCAAGCAGATGATCCTAATGTAGCGTACGATGACTTTATTGAAGTATTCCGGCTGTTTTACGACTTGTGTTTTCCCTTGATTAACAAAAAAATAAAGTTAAAAAGGAATCCAAACTGGTTAACACCCGGAATAAAACGCTGTAGCAAAAATAAAAGACAGCTTCTTTGGCAACTAAGAGCAAAACCTAATAATAATAACTTAACTAAACTTAAAAATTACTCACAAAGACTTAAGAAAATAATAAAACTGACACAAAAGGCGAAAAATAATCATAGGATAATGACATCAACAAACAAATCAAAAGATACATGGAAGATCATTAATGAAAATAAATACTGCCCTCCCTATGAACACATAACGGAAATACGAAGGAATGGGGTTACTATAACAAACCCCAGCGATATAGTGAACGCATTTAATGATCACTTTGTAGATCAAGCAGAATTACTTTCGAAAGCCTCAAAATCTGCAAGCTATGAGACTCCGAATACATGTTGCGAATCAATTTTCTTGGCCCCAACTACACCTGATGAAGTGTATCGAATAATACAGAATTTAAAAAATAAAGTTAGTGTAGGATATGACGATATCTCAACAAGAGTATTGAAATTTGTTTCCGATGTTATATCAGGCCCCATTTGCCACATCATTAATGTTAGTATCTCCTCCGGAATGTATCCTGATAAACTTAAACCAACAATAATTAAGCCCTTCTTTAAGAAAAATGACAAAACTGATATTAATAACTACAGACCCATTGCCCTGATACCAGTAATATCAAAAATATTTGAGAAAACTATTTATAACCGTATAGATTCCTTTTTCACGAAACATAACCTCTTAGTAAAGGAACAGAAGGGTTTCAGAAAAAATAAAATAAATAAATAAATAAATCCCTGGACATTTCACACAGCACCATTCGTCCCAAGCTAAGCAACCTAATGCTTGTGTTATGGTAACAAGATGGCTGATAAACTACTTATATACAATTTTTTTTTTGTAAATACATACATATTATAGATAGAAAAACACCCAGACTCGGAACAAATACATGTAGGTCATACAAATATTTGTTCCGTGCGGGAATCGAACCCGCGACACGCAGCGCAGCAGTCAATCGCTTAACCACTGCGCCAACAAAAAAAAAAAAAAAAACCATAAATATGGCAATCTATGATTTCCTTAATATTATAATGACAGATATCGATAGAAGAATTCCTATTAGTGCTATATTTATGGACATGACAAAAGCTTTCGATTTAGTTGATCATAATACTCTACTACGGAAACTTAATGCGTATGGAATAAGAGGCAATGCACTTTCCCTTATACAAACTTATCTGGACAGTAGAACACAGAGTACGGAAATTAAACGAATTTCTGTAAAAGAAAAAAAGGAACTTAAATATGTATCTGAAAAACGTGACATAACTTTTGGCGTACCACAGGGCAGCGTGTTGGGCCCGCTATTATTTTTGGTTTACATAAATGACTTTCCAAAACACGTCATTTTTCCTATGGTTCTTTTTGCTGATGACAGTACGATAATTGTTAGACAAAATAAAAATAGAAACTATGAATGTGACATCAAAGACTCATTGCAACAATCAATTAATTGGCTTGATCATAATAATTTAAAATTAAATGTAAGTAAAACTAAAATTATGCAGTTTAGACAAAGATTAACTACTCCTGACATAAATATATTATTTGACGATAACAGAATTGAAGAAGTAGAGCATATAAAATTTCTAGGCTTGACTATTGACTCTAAACTAACTTGGAAAGAACATGCATTAATCCTTATAAAAAAATTAAGTCGCTTTTCCTTTGCTCTATACAAGCTTAAGAAAATAGTTAATCAGGCAGCTGTTATAGCTGCATATTATGGCTATGTAGATTCAACATTACGCTACGGAGTAATTTTTTGGGCGAATTCCTGCGAGAAAAATAACATTTTTAAAGCACAGAAGAGGTGCATTAGATCGATGTGTAATTTAAAACCAACGGATAGTTGTAAACCCTATTTTAAATCCCTTAGAATATTGACATTGCCTTGCCTTTACATATATGAGACTGCATTGTTCGTCAAGAAAAACAGTAAATTGTTTAAAAAAGCTTCAGAGGAACGTTATAGATCAACAAGACCAGAATATCGACACGAATTATGTCTAAGAGCCTCAAAGATGGCCCTTATGCACAAAAGCATTCTCTGCATGGCTCCAAAAATATATAATAAAATACCAAATGCTATCAAAGATTTGAATTTGACACAATTTAAACGGAAATTTAATGATTTTTTAAATGAAAAATGCTACTATACCATTGACGAATTCCTTCTTGACAAAATTTTATAAACTGACAATTATATATTTATGCTTGACAATTTCACTAATTATTGATTGTATTTTTAATGTTTGTAATAATAATTAACTGTATTTTAATTTGTAATATTGTAATCTAAATTTTGACATTTTTGTTTTGTATACCCTATAAATTTTAAATTCTTATATTGTTAAATAGTGTATGCCCAATGGGTAGCTTTTTGAGTTTCCATAAATTAACTGTAAGACCTGCTATATTACCAAAAAGCACACGAATAAATACTTTGACTTTGACTTTGACTTTGACAGACAGGAAAAGTGACTTTAATTTTGAATATGTTCAGAATAGATACGTTTTCTATGGATATGAAGAAGGCCAAAATACACGTATGTTAATAACAAAAACAGGTAAAACTGAGTTCGTTCTCCGTTTCTGAACTGGGGTAAACAATTGGATACAGTTCACCACTTCACAAAAATAGGTCAGAAAGTTATCTACTAATTGATTTGCTCGCTCAGGTGTCTGCACGCTTGTTAAAGAATTTAAGAGAACTGGCTCCAATCTGTTTCAATTATCTACAACCTACATAGTCGACTGTCACTTAGCTGTCAGCTGTCTCTTGACTAAATAATAATAGCCACAGTTTGGTCGACCAGGTTAAGCTACGTTTGCCGCGGTCGATCCTTGGATGGGTGACCGTCTTTAAATATCGAAACCCATCCATGCGTCGGAAAGCACGTTAAGTCGTTGGTCCCAGCTGCCATTCGTATATCTTTGAGAGTAGTTACGGGTAGTCCGTACGAGTATTAATCTGCATCCGATAAGACTGGTTGCCGACACCAATATAGTTGAGAAAAGGCTAGGCAGATTGATAGTACTTATTTCCAGCAATTCACACTAATGAGCACAGATGTTTAAAGGCGAATCTTAGACATAAAACTGATTAATGGCAATGATGTTATGAGGAAAAGCAAAAGTAATGCATTGTTAAAACAATTTTTCAGTTACTTACCAAAGTCGCACCACACAAACGTAAACCAGTGCGAGCTGCATCGAGGCCCGTAGCAAGCTACGCCGTAGCCCGTAGCAAGCTACGGCGTAGCCCGTATGCGAGCATTACAGCGCTATAAAGGTATGGATTTTCCCATTTTTTCGTACAGTGCACATATGGAAAAAAGGTCTTGTTGAGTTTCATAAATACAGGTAAAATAAACCAATCACCTTGCATATGCTCCAAAAATAAGATTTAAGAGAAAACCTCTTCTTTTCTATTATATTTTGTTTACAGACCATTATAGGCACCCTCAGTCCCATCAGTTGCGCACCTCATCAGTGCCCTTATAGAGATTGTGCAAAAGAACTCATCAGCAAGGTGCGTCCAACATTGTATGTGCTATCAGCGAGAGGCATTAAACGTGTAATGTCTAGAAACGGCTCCAAGTATTCTGGACTGTAAGCAAAGCGATGTCCAACGTTATTCACCCCTGTGTACTTACGTAGTGTGCCGCAATACAGTAGGTTCAGTTGTACAAGTTTGTTTGTTGCAGTTGTTGAAGTGAAATGATATAAGTCTTGCAAACGACTAAGTACTAAAATGAAGCAACAGTTGTATAAGCGTAGCATAGTCAACTTATAATATTCCAACTTATAGTATTGTGGGTGTTGTGTACTATTGAGTATTGAATGCCTCGTTGGTTTAGTGGTCGCAAATGCTACTGCTGAGCATGAGAGGTTCGATTCCCGGGTCGGGCAAAGAGTTACTGGGTTTTTCCATCTGGAATTTCTCAGTAGCAGCCCGAAGTCTGGATTTATGCCCGATCGATGGCAGTACGCTCGCCCCGGTTACATGGGACTTAAACATAACTGGCGAAATGTGGATGTACAAACGCCAGCACATCAAGCTACCCGAAAGTGTCAAATTTTTCCAATCAACTTTGAACCTTATGCTTTAGCGATAAAGTTGAAAATCTATTAAAGAAATTTGACACTTTCGCATATTACAGGCGTGACATTATGTTATGAGTATTAACTTCTAAAAATCTACCCAACGGAGCTGCCTCTCTGTTCCCCCGGCACTACGCCATGATGGCCCCTCGTGAACCACTTTGTCGGCGTTATCTCGACGCCAGATGAATGCTATCTCGCTCTTTTGTGCGCTGCCGGGAAATTAACACGTTTTGCATTTTAGCAAAACAATTACACACGGCCATTGTACGAGACTGCGGGCAGCAACGTTTGTACAACAAGTACATAGGTAGGTAGGTAGGTAGGTAGGTAGGTACGGGGCATTGTTAGTACTGAAAAGATGTTGCCATTCAAAGGTTACTGTTTAAAGGTTCATTGACTTTGAAGTGACGAGTGTATTTTGAGGTTTGATGTTTTTAAAAGGTCATGTGGTTCTTTCGTTGTAGGTATCTACCGTGTTGATTGTCGGTTAAAGGATGAAGCTCAGAGGATCAGCAGTGTTAGCATTATTTTGACGGCTACAAGATCACCAACCGCCTGCCTGGTTTCGAACCCAGACAGCCGCTATACTTTGTGTAAATTATTTCATCACCACTGTTCTCAAAACAGTGAAGGAAAACATCGTGAGGAAACTTGCATGACGATGCTCCTGGAATAAAAAATTCGTAGACATGTGACATCTACTAACCCGTACCGGGCTCGCGTAGTGTATTACGGCTCACTACCTCTCACTGAGACGAGGCCTGTGTCCCAGGAGAGGAAACATTGTAGGCTGACTATGCTATGCTTATGCTAAGATCACCAATAATTATGGCTGTTGCTACACGGCCCATATGTGTCATAGAGAGCTCTTCTTCTATTTATCTTTTAGGGTTCCGTACCGAAATGGTAAAAAGGAACCCTTATGGTGTGACTCAGTCTGTCTGTCTGTCCGTCTGTCACAGAACACACAGATCTGAAGAACTACTAATTCTATCAGCTTGAAATTTGAAATAGTTTTAGATGACGTTTGCAATTATATTGCAATATATGGATGTAATTCCGAAATAAAAATATTTTGGAAATAAGAAAGAAATAAAAATATTTCTATATTTTTTTGCAACAGAACATAGAGACACATTCTCAAACATTTTTTTAGGCCGCATAGTTGTCGACTTTTGATGAAAAATGTAAAAAAAATCACATACGAAAAACGTAAACTTGTAGTTACGTACCCACAAATTTGTACGTAGCCCGTGGTATGCGAGTCCGACTCGCAATTGACCGTTTTTTTTTTATTATTGAAAAGCTCGCGTTTTACCTTAACACCTAATTGTAAGCTAGGATGTGTCTTAAAAACCACTGTCAGAAATAATGTTAGAGATAATGACTGTATCCCCTTATGATTCTTTAGTTTAGAAGGGAGTCATCTTCATGTTTTCTCAACTGAGCGTCATTTCATCGCTGCATACATTTCCCTTATCTACCCTTATTTAATATTCTTGTCCTCACCATTCTTCGACTGCGCTTATCAGCGGGCGCGTTGCCAAGGTTACTGCAACCAGATAACATACATAAACACTTGACTACCGTATCTATTTAACCAGAGTTCTTGCACGCTTTCTGAGAGACGCAGAGAAGCGTTAAATGCAAACGTGTTGATAACATCTGCAAGGCAAGGTAAGCTGTTTCTTAGAGGTAGGTATTAGTTCAAGCTCCTCGACTTTTCAACAAGATTATATAATTTAATTTTCTATTCAACTAAATGTCTCATTACCTGCTATCTCCTGATAACTTACTATTTTTGGAACAAAATTCTTTAACGCGTTTTACGGTAGGAGTCAACGTGTATAAATTATCACGTAACGGAAAAGCGTTATGGAATCATAACGCTTTTTCGTTACGTGACTGAGAGACATGGACATGTGGGAGAGAGAGATATAATATAGTTTTCATAGTTTTCGAGGGTGCTAAAACCAACAGTAGTCATCAGGCTGCGAAAATTTTCATCATAAATACAAATACAAAAATGTTTATTTCTTGACAATAGTTATTTACATTTGGTTAGTGAATGGCGCCTCCTTTTAAGCAGATAATGCCTGTGTTAGAAGACGCCACTCTTTCTTAGGTAGGCTAAAGGTGATAAAAATAAAAAAATAAATCATGACTGTTGTTTTCGTGGTTTTCGAGGGTGCTGAAACCGATAGTGCGATCAAAATAAAAATCTAAGATGGTGACAACTTTATGAGAGCTTCTAAAATCTTACACTAGATCGCTCTGTATTAAAAACGCGTATCAAATTCACACTATTTCTCTCTCTCTCTCTCTGTCTGTTTCTATTATATATACGAGTGTGTTTGCGTGCAAGTATCGCCGTAAGAAACTCCGTTCCCGACGGGGCACATAGGAGTATTACACATAAAAAACCGGACAAAATTGAAAATAGTGATGTTAATCCAACCACACCCAAAATACATGTTTCTTTACCTACGATAACCGGTTTATCAAAAGGCAGACCCCCAACCCTCAACTCCCGCGCAAGTGCCACTCAACGTCAGTCGGAGCCCAGTCATCGCACTGTACGCGTGTCTTTGTTCTCGGCGCTCTCGTTTGTGTTTATCAGTTGTCTGTGCTAAAATGGCTTCGTGTAGCAAACGACAGGAGATTAACTATTCGGACATGGATATAGAAGGTTAGTACTATAGATTGAAGTTTATTTTATTACGTTTCCTCCAAATTTTCTACTTGTATAGCCATCAATAAACAGCGGCACTTTTTTGACTTTTTTTTAAAGAAATTTGAAATACATTAGTGTTTTTGTTTATGTGTCGCGCCTTGTCGCCTCGAAATTTTTATGTGGGCATAAAATGTAGATTCTAAGGAAGTAGAAACATGAATAAAAAGATCCCCCAACGTACCCCATATTTTTTTTTAGTGCTTCAAACAATATGGGGAAGATTATAATTATACTGACAAAGCTTATTTTTTTGTTTTCTTTTGTCATAGATCCTTCGGAAAGAGTCAAAAAAATCACCAGAATGGAGCTCTATACTATTATCAAAGAGTTCAAAGGAAAAAAGATTGAAGAAAAATTTTCGTTGTTGGGAGAAAGACTTGCGCAACTAACTTCATGTCCACCCGAAGAAACAAGTGTTCTTACCCGTTCTATGAAATATTTCAAGACCAGTTTCAAAGAAAGATGGTCAGCAGCCCGTAATACTGATAAGAGATTCGTAGAAAACAATATGGAATGGCTTAATGTATCACTGGAACTACCTTCTTGGACCCACAAAGCAGGCCGACGAACAAAAGAATTCGGAGAATTGTGTGATCGAAGCAAGCGTCGAAGAACAAAAGATTTACGGGACCGGGTACCTGTTGAGGAACTGACGTACGCTGCAAGCGTGAGTCAAGGTACTTCGGGAAATGTTGATGCGTCTAAGATTATGAAAGAAATAACGTCAACGCCTACCAGAGCTAAAAAGTTCCGAAAAGCAATACGGTCAGCTAAAAAAGTACCAATCGCGAGAAAATACACACCACAAGAAGCATTAGCGTTATTTGTAGAAGGTAATTTTACAAGAGGGCAGTGGGAATTAATACAAGGTGGCCGAAAAGAAATTTATCCTTGCTATTCGCTTTTACAAAAAGCGAAAAAGGAGTGTTATCCCGCCGAAGATAGCATAAAAGTTACTGAAACTAGCTTTGAAGTGGAACTTCAAGCTTTGCTGGACCATACAGCTTTGCGACTACTTCAGTATTTAAAAGAAGTGATTGAAACATTATCAGAGTTTGAGAAACAACATCTTACCTTAATATCAAAATGGGGCTGTGATGGATCTAGCCAGACACAGTTTAAGCAGACATTTGCCAACAATGGCGACGATGATGCCAACATATTTTTAAGTTCTCTTGTACCTGTGAGAATGGTTGTTTGTATTAGTGGAGAGACAAGAAAACTTGTATGGCAAAATCCAGTGCCTTCTTCAGTGAGATTCTGTCGTCCTATCCGGGCTCGGTTCATTCACGAAACAAAGGATATCACAAAGGAAGAAATCACCTATATTGAAGAACAAGCAAGGAATCTCAAAGAAACAACTGGTATGGAAGATTCCGTTAAAATAAATCACACCATTTTGCTCACAATGGTCGATGGAAAGGTGTGCAATGCCGCGACTGATACGGCTTCAACAATGAGATGCTACATATGTGGACAGACATCTAAGGACTTCAACAAACTTGAAAGAAGTAATGTTTGTGTAGAGTCTCTGAAATTCGGACTCTCCATTCTGCACGCGAGAATTCGTTTCTTCGAACTATTGTTGCACCTGGCGTACAAAGCGCCCTTACAGAAGTGGCAAGCCCGAACGGCAGAAGACAAAAATGTTTTGAAAGAAACAAAACAGAAAATACAAAAAAGCTTCAAAGAAGAGATGGGCCTTCTTGTTGACATACCCAAAGTCGGTTACGGCAATAGTAACGACGGAAATACGTCGAGAAGATTTTTTGGCAATCCTGAATGCTCATCTCGGATTACTGGAATAAATATAGATTTGATAAAAAGGTTCCAAATCATTCTTGAAGTGATATCAAGCGGATATGATATTGATCCGGCGAAATTCGATGACTTTGCTCACACAACTGCCAAACTGTACGTGGAACTGTATGGTTGGCATCCCATGTCACCTACAGTTCACAAGATTCTGATGCATGGCGCTCAAGTAATATCAAGTCACATTGTACCTATCGGACAGCTATCAGAGGAGGCTGCTGAAGCCCGGAACAAACACTTCCGTAAATATCGCGTAGACTTTGCAAGAAAATTTTCAAGAGTGGACTGCAATAGAGATATTTTAAATAGGCTGTTGCTGACATCTGATCCCTTCATCAGCTGCAACCGAATAAAACGGAAGAAGAAAAGCAAGTCTTTTTCCCAGGAAGCTATTAGTATGCTTCTCACGAAAACACTGAATTGTGACAGTTCCGACGACGAAGATGATGAGGACCAAATCACATGTGAACTCGGAGACAGTGATTCTGATTGATTCGGTCTCCTCATGATTATCCTCTTGAAAACAAATTCTGTTTTAAGAGTAAATACTCTTAGATTTCTAATTTTTTTTTAATTGTTTTCTTTTTAAATAAATGCCTAATTATGATGAATTATTGACTTTTATTTCATAAAATAGTAAAATAAAATATAAAATAATTTTGTCCGGTTTTTTATGTGAATTACTCCTATGTGCGGGGGTCCCCCGACCGTACATTTTTTTTTACATATAAAAGGAGCAACATGGTCTGCAAACAGATTATGGAGTGCATTGATTAAAATATATTGTGAATTTCTGATAAAGAACGAGTTTTAGTGTTTGTCTGGCTAGACATTCTAGCCAGATCAAGACGTGTTTTATGCGCATACTACATTCATATCGACACATAAACATTTTATTTAGAAATAAACTTATCACTGGACTTCTAAATGCAGGTAGAATAAACTAGGTACCACGTAACGGGGTGAATAGGGATGCAGGGGTGAACCGGGACAAAATTTTAAAATGGATTTTAACGTTCAAATAATATACAGTTGTTTGGCAACAAGGATACTTCAATACAATAAACACATTAAGTCTCTGCAATCCCTCCTTTTTACACCTCAATATGTTTTCCCGACATTCTAATGACACACACACACAACCCATAACAAGTAAATCACCAAAACGCCCACGATACGCGGCTGAATAATACGCTGAATGTGCTCTAAACTTAGAGACTGCTTTGTTCGTCATAATGGCAGCATTGTTCTGATGTGTGCCAAAAATTTATGTTGCCAACATAATGGGACGCGAGTTAGGACGGTCGGTATGATGCTGACTGAATCGTGAATTGTGGGTTGTGTTTGTGAAGTAGTGACAGATATATTGCCTGTACCTTGATGTGGTTAGGTGCGAATTGTGGAATAATCATCATCAACCTGTTGATGTAAGCTGTTCCTATGTAAAGTGCTACAAAGAACGGGCAATACATAACATAATGGCAAACTCAGCAAATCTTAACTACTGTCGTGCCGACGACACGAAGAAAAAGAAGAAGAAAAATGGTTGCTGGCAAAGCAATTCACTTTTGCTTGCTATTTATAATATCGGTTCTCAACTTCGATCAATAATAGGTTCTCAAGCAAACAAAAGTACATTAATTATCATTGCTCATATAATTATATCGGCAGTGAGAAAACCTGCTCCTTTTCTTTACCAAAAACCGCATTAACAATAAACGATAACATGCAGGCATTTTTAATAAATAAAAATTGAGATAGCTGTCACGACCGGTCCCGTTTATTAAAGCAGAAAACAATGAAAAAACACACAACATTGTCGGAATGTCGCCTCTCACCTGTCGCCTGTCAGTTTTAATAAATAGGTCTCTGATGACAGCGTAGAATCGTCATCATTTTGATTATGTACAGACGCCAGCACATCAAGCTACCCGAAACTGTTAATTTTTCGCAATCAATTTTGAACTTTGTGATTTAAAGATAAAGTTGAAAATCTATTAAAGAAATATGACAGATTGTAGTAGCTCGATGTGCTAGCGTCTGTGCCTATTCATTTATCGAATTCATTTAAATAGATTTTAAGGTGAATTGAAAAAAACATGTTTGTTCTTAAATCCCTATTTCATATGCTTAAAAAGGTACACTAAAACCTCTAAAACATATGAAATAGGGATTTAAGGGCTGATTTCCATCGCCAGATAACTTTTATTCGAGGAATAAAATTGACGTTTGACAGTTTTTGTATGAAATAACTGTCAACATTTTAAATTATTCCTCGAATAAAGTTCAGATGATTGGAAAATCAGCCCTTAGTGTAATGTTTTTGACTATGGTCTAGCATCCTTTAAAAGGAATACACGATATAATGGAATTTTCTCATATATACATAACTGGCGGAGTGTAGTTGTACTATTAGGTACACCTCTGCTTAACCCTTCAGGATTACAGGCGTGTTGTTTTGTTAATGCAGATAGGGTGGCATAAGTGAAACTATATTTTACCAAGATGAAAGCCCGGTCTAATTGAAGACTCCCATTACGCAAAGTAATATTATTCATCACGATTTGTCGTGCAGGAGGTCATGCGAAAACCCTTCACTCTATGAATTACTTTCGAACCCTTAAAATTTGGAAGGAGAACAGGGATTGCAAACCTTTGGAGTGCGATAAAAAAGAAGGTAGGAACGAAAATTATTTAGATTCTGAAAACTGATTATTCTAAAGAAGAATGACATTTTTGTGTAAATCATAATGAATAAGTTCTCGTAGCGTCATGATCAGGAAAATATATCATAATAGATATCGATTTTGGTTGCCTAGCTATAAAAAATACAAATCTGGAATGAAACCACTGGAAAAATGGTGATTTTATAAATATCCCGCTCACCGCGACAAGTCACGTATAAAATTCTTCTTCGACACTATCCAATGGTTTACAACCCCTGAATTTTAGCCCCGTGCTCGACGGGTCAGAAGTTACGCTTTTCACAACTTTCAATACACATGAAGATCTTATAATGTTAAGAAAGTTGAAAAGGTGACATTTGTGAGTCCATTACTAAAATTGCTTGCTATTTCTCCGTAGGAACTACGAGTATGTTTATGTACTACCTCATAATTTAATATTTTTACCTTATTTCTAATTTATAATCTATATATATAGTTATTTTTATCCGGGGCTCGTGGCTAAATAATAACAGCCGCAAGAGTTGATCTTCAGGGTTAAGCAACGGTTGCTGAGGTCTGCCCATGGATGGGTGTAGAACCATCACATACCGAAGCTCCTCTATGTCTCGGAAAGCAGTTGATACCGGCTTGTCATTTGTAGATCATCGTTCATTAGCCACTACGGGTAGTCAGAAGCCTGAAAGTATGACCATCGTGTTACTCAGTATGTAACTGGGTGGAGGAGGTCAGATAGGCAGTCGATCCATGTATAATCTAGTCTTGCTGACCATGGTTTTATTATTGTTATAATTAGTAATAACTTGTTTATCTAGTTTCCTTCGATGGTCCTAGTTTATCATTTGTGACTTCAAGCGACAGCTATGTAAACACAACCCAGCATTGCATAAATATGTTAGCGGTCACGCCCTTCATACCTGGAGGCTTTTATTTAATTTTCATTTATTAATTTTTGCTTGAGTACGTATAGTTTTATATTGTATTTCTTGGTATATTGGCGTTGCTAGCTGACATATGGCAAATAATTTAATTTAGTGTCCTGTGTCTTGTAATGTTAATTACTTTGCGTACCTTGTATTGTATTCAGTCAAGTATTTTCTAACTGAACAGACAGCTGTGCTGCTGGGGAGTTTGTTGCGCCACTTCTTCTCCCCAGCGAAAGCACTAGGAAGTGGTGAAGGGCGGGCGTTTTGGGGGCTGTCTTTTGTAATTTTGACGTTCGAAAAGTGCTGATTCTCAGCCTAGTTTGAATAAATGACTTTTGATTTTGATTTTGATACTCGTATTCCGCTTCATTTGGTCAGACTAGAAGCCAACTCCAACATGGTTGGGAAAAGGCTACACAGATTCGTGCCTAGTTTATCTAAGACAAAAATAACGAACGTGGCAGAAAACTGACTTTATTATACTAAAATGACATGCTTATTAATACCCAGTGAGTTACATGCTGATATGATGTTACATAATTTATGTTGTTTTTAAGGTTCCGTACCCAAAGTGTGCCAACGAGACTCTATAACTAAGGCTCCGCTCCATCCGTCCGTCACAGGCCTGTGTAAAAGGGAGCCCATACAATTAATATGTTTTTTTTTACAAAGTATTTGAAAAGAGTATGTAGTGTTAAATATTATACGTCGGTACAGAACCCTTCGTGTACGAGCCCGACTGACATTTGGCCTCTTTTTATTATAGTTTACGTGTTCATGGATTTTCATTGGACACATTAAGCTATCCCAAATACGGCTAAAGAAACGGATTTCACAACAAAATTATCCTTAACTTCAACGGTGTACATTAACAATCAACTCAAAGGAAACTAGAACACAGTTCTAAGATTATCTTTAGTTAGTAAAGACAGTTACGTGTCATCTCACCTAATGATAAGACCACATAACTCTCACACGATTATAAACTTTAACAAGGAAGCTATAAGGAGGACGATGGCGTGAAAATTTCTGTCCATTTGGGGCAACATCTGGTCAACAGTGCAGTTAGAGTCTTGAACCTTATTAAGTAATTAGTTGCTGTTGCTAATTGTAGAACATAGTCGTAGACAAACTAAATAGGATTTGGGGGCAACTACTTGTACTTACCAACTTAGTTTTTGTTAAAACATGATTTTTATTTTTCGCCAATGTAGGTGTTTTTCCGATACGTGGAAAGTCAAATCGGAAAAGTACATACTAAGGTACCATTATTATCCTTATTATTAGTACATAATACGCGAAGATTACAATGAAAATTATAATCTTCGCGTATTATGATACCGCTGCTTACGAAGTTAATCAGTCCTAAACGTTTGTAGTACACAACTAATACAAAAAACTTTTTTAAGGCGAAAGCGTCGTACGTTTTTTGCAATTTGCATAATTACTAAAAATCATCAATACATATCTCTCTAAGTTTATAATACCCTATTGAATGACTATTTCATGAAATTATGACATTAATGGCCAATTAACAACTTATTTTTGTAACATATTATGGATTCGCATCTCCGACATGCTAATGTGAACAGTATAATACGAGTATCTGTAGCTATGAGTTTGATGTGTTGCGCTAGAACAGCTGCAGTGAAAGCATGTTTTAGTTTTAAGGTTTTCACATATACACGGGTTCTTTTAAATTGGCTTGCTAAACTGCGTTTACGCGATGGGTATCGATATTTAAACACGATTAAACAGAAGGGAAACATATTTGAACGTCGAAAATTAAAATACCTACCCTAGACCTAACCTGATAAAGCCGGGCTGCTCCGACACATCTCGACATAGTTAAAAGGTAATGAGAACTTAGGTTGCAAGAGCGAGCGAAGCGAGCTCGGGACTTGGGGCACCCCAACTCGGACAGGTTAGATTCGAAGGGGATGACGGGGGCTCAAGTGAGCGAGCAGAGCGAGCGATATTTTGAAAAGTAGGTATTTTTAACGTGAATATAATGAACGTTATTTTAATCACTCGGCATTTTCGATATTTCGATACAATCGATATTTAAATTTTCGATGTTTTGAACATTGACATTTTACCCGTAGGTATTTTAAATTTCGACTTTCAAATATGTACCCAACACAAGAAACGCATATGTGAAGTTTACACAAAAAACAAACAAAAAAAAAATAATGAAACTACAAAGATATTTCAAGTGACTACCGGAAATTCGTTTATTTTTAACCGACTTCAAAAAAAGGAGGAGGTTATCAATTCGACTGTATTTTTTTTTTTTTTTTTTTTTTTTATGTTTGTTACCTCATAATAACCGACTGGGTGAACCGATTTTCATGATTCTTTTTTTATTTGAAAGCTGGTGCTTCCCGTGTGGTCCCATTGTCACCATTTCAATATCTGATGATGGGATCTTGTAGAAATCGGGGGAACTCTTCAATAAATAACAGCAGATTAACTGCGATTGTTGCTATAGCATATCTAAGCATTGTTTACACCATCACACAACATAATATCACGCCTGTGCTCACTACAAAGGTTATATATAATAATAATTAATACCAGTAAAACAACCGCGATTGCTGCTATCGCATATGTATGCATTGTTTACGCAATCGCACAACATAACATCACGTCTGTACCCTATAAACGCAGATGCAGCTTCCTGTCACTGATATTTACATAGCAAGTAGTGTTTATATGAATTTGATTGGGGTAGATATAACTAAAAAGTGAAAAATAAAAAAAAATATATAAAAAAAAACAACCGACTTCCAAAAAAACACTACAAAGTGAAAAATAATTTTAATTTCGGAAGTCGGTGTCAAAAAACCAAAATGCGGAACCAACGACACCGACTTCCAAAATTAAAATTATTTTTCACTTTGTAGTGTTTTTTTGGAAGTCGGTTGTTTTTTTTTATATAAAATTTTTGTTAAATCATGTTTAGACGTCAATACCCGTCGCGTCTGCGTAGTTAAGCTAGCCAATTTAAAATAACCCTGTGTATCCTTAGCACCAAGGACGATTTGGAAAGAAAAGCAAGTATGTAAATAAAAATGTATTGCTACAAGGGTATACTCACCATAGCGTGGGCGCCGGCTCGTATAGCCACGCGTCTAAATGAACATTAAATTAATCAAATGCCAACAGGCGCCTCAGCGTAGTATTCGCTAAATTGGTTTCAAGTATCATCTCATTATGTTAACGAGATGATCTAGATTAAAGTACGCTAATCTGAATGTACTTATTAAGTTCAATCCAATCTTCATTAAGCTGTTCATATTTAGTACCGAGTCATAAACCTCACCCGAAGTTATGGATAAATCTGAAATAATTATCTTATGGAACGTAAAATTACGACGAAAACCACAACTGAAAATATACTTAACTTAGCGTTACCTATTGATATAAGTAACGCTTTTAAAAGTAATAGAGATTCACGCAGTCAGAAATTATTAATTTAAAATAAACTTCACATATAATATTAGGTCATCCCACTTCCAGTGTCATATTTTTTTATTATTATTATTTTACAAAAACTGACTACTATACTATATAGCCTTGTGACACTAATCAATAATCTCCACCACTATCAATAACTCGCTCCCAGACTGCTGGCAAATCTTGAACACCATTTAAAGTACCACTTTCATTTAATTCATCAATAATGCTCTTTAGTTTAATATCTAACTCCTTTTTGCTAGTGTATCGAGTACCCGACAATTTCCTCTTCACATGGCCAAAACAATTGAAATCACAAGGATTCATATCCGGGGAATATGGCGGCTGAATAATTTCAATCCATCCTTTATCTTCAATTAAATTCTGAACTATTTTTGATTTGTGCGGTCTGGCGTTATCATGTAAAATTATAGGACTCGTTATATGATGTTCGTCTGCCCAAATAGGAATATTTTCTTCTAAAAATGACATATCGCTCTCCAGTCATAGTTGTATTTTCATCATAAGTTATCCAAAAAGCAATGCCTCTGACATCCATAGCTACTATTAGTAGTATTTTTCGTTCATATAGCTCTGCACGTGGTAAATGTTCAGCTGAAGTGTCTGGTTCCACCCAACATCGCGACTGATGTCTTTGACGAGGAGTATAAAATTCGACCCAAGTTTCATCAAGGCATATGAATCTATTAAGTATATTTTTCTTACGGCGATACCACGATAAATGGCTACGAGTAGTTTCATAACGAAACTCCTTCTGATCCGTGTTCAGAGTGTGGGGCACCCACACTGCACTTTTATTGACCAGACATAAATCCTCCGTGAGTACTCTATGTATAGTGAAATGAGGAATGTTAAGTTGAGTGGAGAGATCACTGACACTGACCCTACGTGACTGACGAAGTGCTTCCTTGATTTTGTCCCTTGCTTCTAATCTAGTCGATGATAATGATCGAGGTGCTCGCGGCTCATCTTCAGCTGTGGTTCTTCCTTGTTTGTACATTTCAAGCCATCGCTGTACGGTTCTTTTATTTAAGGCGTTACGACCAACACACTTTACCAGTAAGTCGTGCGCAACTCCTCCAGAGTAGTTGAGTAAAGCACAAAACTTTAGAAATATAAACACCACTACATAAACCACTACATAAATAGATTTTTTTAAATCTTCCATTTTAAATCAATGCATGTCTTGACAATACAACACACCAAATTAAACTAACATGATTGTACAAGACAACACATGTAACTATTGCATACCATTGCGCAATACATAAATATTGGAAATAAAAAATATGACACTGGAAGTGGGATGACCTAATATATAGATTGAATTTTTATTTTAGTTTTTATTCTGTGGTGTCGGTCTATACAGCGTGCCGCTTTAGTGTCAATATTAATTTAACACACGTATACGGTTTCGCGTGTTCGTTTTATTACTATGGGATCAAATCTGAAATCGTGACAAAAAAAAATCAGCTGCTCCCTACACTTTGACGAGTTATGCAAACATAAATGTAGGGAATAGCTTTATTTCGTGATTTCAGGTTTGGTCCTATAGCAAAAGTTGTTCGTAATAGCACTACTGTAGCGCAGGGGTCATTTGCCGACTTCACGGATCATAACATCGCATTAATTAAATTAAAACGATTAGCGTGCAAAGATTAAGCGAATTGAAGGAAATAGAGAGAGCTCTATGTCGACGAGCGGCGCAGGCGGTAGTTTTCAAATTACAAATTATTTTGTGTTGTTATAATTTCTATGATTACTAGCCACTAGCCCTACCCGTGTGTTAAACTAATGTCGCCATTGTAGCGGCACCTTGTATTTACCAGAAGGCTGATATTTGTTTATTGACTTGTGATAAGCACTATGTCTTTACCTATACAAACAGTTGCACTGACTAACCCGACCTTAATCTTTCTTAAAAACCTTCCAAGCAAAACCCACTGACATTCAAATAGCCAAAAAGCACAATGAATATCATAAGATTAATCACAGAAATAACAGATGCGGGTCTGTTGGCCGAATGGGCCGAATCTTGGCATTGTCGTGTGATCTACGGTCTTGTCCGGCCAACGCGCCGCTGGCTGCGCGATAGCGGGGCTTAAATGTGTCGCATTTGCAGGGTTATGTCGCGAGGTTCCAGATTTAAATTTTCGGTCGATTATGCACGATTGGATTTAGTTTTGGGATTAAAGGGCTAACCTTAGTCTTTGCCCGAGGGAGATCGAACAAGACAGTGAGATTCGGAAGGAAAAAGGGGAGGCCCTGTAATGGGACATAATATAGGCTAACAAAAAAACAAAAATGTCTACCGAAGATTGTTAAAATAACAGCGTTGTCTCACAATGAGATGAAATCAAAAAGTTGACAGATGTTCTCATGTTTCATTCACATCCTGTTATTTCACCCCTCAATTTACAATAATAACACAAAACAAGGTAAGTAAAATACCCATTACATTGCGAACAAAGACAGCCAAATGCATGAAATAGGTTAAACACGAAAATTGTGGACATACACCCCGCTATCGAGCGACAGAACAATACTGTTTTCAAACAATAATAAATTCATGACGGGGAGGGGGGGGGAAACAATATCATAACGTATTCAGGGCCCGACTGTACTCTGTACTCCGGATATTTGGTGGTATCTCGGTGTCAAGGAATCATAAAGCGTGGTGGTGAAGTCATTGTGAGTGATTGGAGTTGGTGGAACGATTGTTGTGTACTTCCGTTGGGAGTTGGAGATGGAGAATGGACTAGAATCGTAGACATAAGGTGTCAAATATCTATGTGACTAGGTTAAAAGCTAGACAGCAAAGCTGATTTTCTAATAACTGTACATTTTGTTGCTGAGGTGACTTATTTTGGTAACTGTTGAGCATTTGAGCGCAACTTGATTAAGTTGCGCTCAAATGCTCAACAAAACGGGAATAAAAAGGGCAATAAAACGGGAATTCTAGTTAGAATTCCCGTTTTATTGCCCTGACCTTTTGTGACGTAGGTGGCTACGTCCTTAGAAGATCAGTGGTATTAGGAAGGTAATTAATGTAACAGAGGTATGTTAAAACCCGGAAAAGAGATATTGTAACTTAAGTACTACTTCTATTCGTACTTAATTCTCAATGCTTTAATTATTATTTCACTAGAGCTTTCTAGGTTCCGTCAAAAATAGAAAGAGTACGCGTAGGCTCGCGAAAGATGGATGGAGCGGAGGGAGGCATTTGCCCAGGAGTGGGACAGTGTATGCTAGTAAAAAAAAAAAGAGCTTCCTACCAAAAACTGAATGGTCTTATATTCTTTGAAACTTTAGAACTCTAGAAATATTAATAACTTCACGTGGAAACAGCTTATTATGGTTTACAGTAGAAGATATTGAGGTGGTCCACTTCATCATAGTTGTGTATGTATTTATTATTTTGATTACGTGTTATTTATTAACTTCATAGTGATATTTATTTTAGAAGTATGTATGTATGTATGTTAGTATGTATGTTTGTATGTATGTATGTATGTTTATTTGTATGTATGTATGTAAGTATATTCTCATAGTATTTGTGTATTTTTTTAAGTGAATAATTGATTACGATTTTATGTATTCTTTTTGTCTCCTTTACTCTTTCACACGCTGTCTACATCTCTCTATCTAATGTCCTATCGCAGGTATGCTGGAAGAGATTTCTTAAGAAATAGGCATCACCTTTGTACCTATTTTTCTGTTCTGTTTTTTCTTATCTGTTTAAATATGTGTGTACATAAATGGTAAAATAAATAAATAAAAAAAGAAAATAATTTCATTAGCACAAATCTTTTAAAATCACACAGCAACCGTACTGTCTATCTGTGAGGAGGCCATGTGGGCCACTGTTTCGAGAAGTTAGGTTCCGTACCAAAATATAGCCTAATCCTCTTAGCTGATGAAGAACACAACTTATTTATGTAGCTTTATTACACAGCTATATTTTAACCCGATAAATTCAATTTCCTTTGAGTGCTCATAAAAAAGTAAAAGCTTCTCTATGGCTATAAATGGTAATGGCACACTATCATCTACGATCACCATAGTGTAGATAGTGTCTGCATTTGTATTATTAAAGATATGGTTAATTTACGAATTATAGGCGTTTACCCAAATGGCTTGAATTTCCTACTAAAATATCATGACCGAATAGTAACACAAATCGTCATTCTTGGTCATAAAGGTTTTGCAGTGAAAAGAATAGAATAGAATACTCTTTATTATGTACAGGTACACCATATAAATTACAGACACAAATATAGAAACCACCACCACCAACTATTATATTATCATTATAGATAGAAAAACCCAATAACAATTTGTCCGACCTGGGAATCGAACCCAGGACCTCATGCTGAGCACTAGCGCATGCGACCAGTAAACCAACGAGGCCGTCTGTCATTAAAAGTGAAAAAAAGACAAATGTACCCAGCTGGCTGAATCTTCATCGGGTTTTTGGGAATATGACAAAGTAACAGACTTTAGAAACTGTTTCCTGAGGTACGGCTTTGTAAGTACCTACGTTCTTTAATTATCGACCAATAGCAAAAATAAGCTTATATTCATACTTCAAATAGACGACGATGAAGTTCACACATTATATGGACTCGTAAAGCTACTTCCAGCCATATCCCAGTAAGCAGGTATCTTTTTCAACAACGTTGGTTCTCATAGTTATTGTTATAACACTAACTTTTCAACCCAGCCCCGCCTAACTTTTAACTTCGCAAAATATAGTAGGGAGGAACCTATTCTATTTAAAAGTTTAAGTGTTTTGTGAAATATGGCTTGGATTATAATACTTTTCATACAGTAGAGCTCTTCGTGAAGGAGCTCGTCCAAAGAAGTAGGTTCATTCACTCGTCCTGTCGCCAGGCACCGTGGCTGTTGTAATATGTCCCGGATATATAAGCTGGGCCCTGTTCACAGAGTACTTTTTAATAGGCCCTATTTGTTATAACTAACAAAGCAACATGTTTTGTCATAAAAAATGATATAATTTTCACATGATTATGACAGGTACTGTTTAATTAAAGCAGAAAACATTGAAAAAAAAAAAACTCACGAAATTGTCAGTTGTCGGTTTTTTTACAAAAGCTCCTGGTGTAATTACCTATAGGCACCTTCGGTGTATCTCTTGACAAAACATGGTTGAGCAACAGGCCTAAAAAACAAACTTAAACGTTTAATTGGATGCTCGTGGCTCCTGCCTGCATTATTGATCGTTGTTGCTAGTCCTGACGGTGGCACGACGCTTGACGCCACGGCACAGCATTAACATTTGTTGGTCACTCCATGTGACGATATCAACGAAATGTGTTAACTAAATGTATAAAAATAAGATTCAAAATCATTTCCGCTTACGAAAATCTTTTGCCATAGCATGCCGAACGGTGCGACAACTTTTTTTTATAAGCCCTTAATGTCCCAATGCTGGGCAAACGCCTTCCTGCTCTCCTTCCGCCTCTTTCTGTCCAGAGATGTCAAGGACCAATTTTAAAAATTAATAAGAATCTTTTCTATTTACACAAACGACTTACAAACTTGTGTTAGTACGTATACATCTACCAGAGAATCAACACAAACTATATTTATTACTATGCCACAGTGGCATGTAGTCGTATGCAATGTCCCACTACGGGGCTGTCCCACCTATCTGCTATAGCATTATTTTATACTCCTCCCTCCTCATCTGAATGACGTAGTTACGTAAAAACAACTTCTAAAAAAACCTAAGTCAGAATAGTATTAAATGAAAAGATGTGCCCAACTTCCTCCTCTCAGGTAGAATGTTCTCGAAGCTCTACAAAAAGGCTGAGTAGAAAACTACACTTGACAATTTTATTTTATTTATTTGACGATGTCTTTTCGCCTCGAATGGCTTCAAATGGCTATAAATGGGCTTACCTGTGATCATCCAGTCAGGTAAAACAGTTATGTAGGTAGCTACAAGTATCTATTGGTGCGGATCCGTGTTATGTTTGACAATCAAGTCAATTTTCTGGTGACTGAGGAGCCGGCAATGATGAACAAAAAAAAGGTCGAGGATAGATTTTTCAGTTACATGTACTACCTTTTTGATTTTCTATTTAAATAGTCTTAATTAGTATTCATCTAAGGGGCCCGTGGCTAAATAATAACAGCCGCATTGGTCGATCGACCAGGTTAAGCTACGCTTGCCACGGTTGTTCTGTGGATGGGTGAGCATCTTTACATACCGAGACCCGTCCGTGCCTCGGAAAGCACGTTAAGCCGTTGGTCCCGGCTATCATTCGTAGATCTTTGACAGTCGTTACGGGTAGAGTCAGAAGCCAGAAAGTCTGACAACCAGTCTTATTATTTATTTATTTATTTATCCCTTTATTTCAGGCAACTAAGGCCCATAGAAAAAACAATACATACTACTACAAACCAAGGGTATCGTATTACCCGGTAACTGGGTTGTGGAGGTCAGATAGGCAGTCGCTCCATGTAAAATACTGGTATTCAGCTGCATCCGGTTAGACTGGAAGCCCACCCCAACAAAGTTGGGAAAAGGCTAGGCATATGATGAATTAGTATTCATCTCGTATTAAGAGCAGTGGTGACCCAGTGGTAACGGCCCTGACTTACGAGTCGTACGTCGTGGGAACGAACCCAGACAGGCGCTTTACTTTGTGAAAATCATTGCATCACCACTGCTCTCAAAACAGTGAACGTGCTCCTGCCACGGCTCTCAAAACAGTGAACGTGCTCCTGCGACTGCTCTCAAAACAGTGAACGTGCTCCTGCCACTGCTCTCAAAACAGTGAACGTGCTCCTGCGACTGCTCTCAAAACAGTGAACGTGCTCCTGCCACTGCTCTCAAAACAGTGAACGTGCTCCTGCGACTGCTCTCAAAACAGTGAACGTGCTCCTGCCACTGCTCTCAAAACAGTGAACGTGCTCCTGCGACTGCTCTCAAAACAGTGAACGTGCTCCTGCCACTGCTCTCAAAACAGTGAACGTGCTCCTGCCACTGCTCTCAAAACAGTGAACGTGCTCCTGCCACTGCTCTCAAAACATTGTGAGTAAACCGACTCCTAGAAACAAAAAATCGAAGACATGTGACATCTACCAACCAGAACTGGGCCCGAGTGGTAGTTTACAGCCCACTCCCTCTCGAAGAGAGGAGGCCTGTGTCCCAGCAGTGGGAATGTTATAGATTGATTATCCTTGTATTCAGCGGTTAATTGGTCATAGCCGAACACGATATAGAAACTCTATATCAAATTAAAAACTCGTTTTTTTTTTCAGGCAACTAAATTAGTATAGTTACCTAATCTATTAAGCGTATGCATCATGTGCCGTTGATGATAATTTAGTTGATGTAGACTTACGCAGTCTGCTCAAATCTGTGAAGCTATCTTAGGCAAATACATAAATTAACATTTGCAAACTAATATCAAGGGATCCAAATGTGCCAGAATAAAATAGCGAGATACCTCTCAAGGGTTCTACTAATAACAATCGTTTTACACCTGTAAACTCTCCGGGGATCACAGACTATAAGCAATAAATCTTATTTTAATCTAAAAAAAATTTAGTATTATTGTTAGACCTTGTAGGTTTTAGCAGCAATAACTATTATTCATAAAAATTATTTAGGCCCTATCTTAAAAATAAATATGTCAGGTGAAGCGAGTTGTCGTATCACCTGATGCTAGGGATTGACATTATTGACAGCTCACTTCACGTAAGTTCACGGTGAGATTTTTATAGGATAACACATTTCATTACAATATAATTATGAACGTCACACCAAGCATTCAATCGAGCAGATTCTAGCTACCTTTGTGAATACATAAACGAACCTTCGTAAATTCATAATTATGTAAAGCTTACCTACACATGTACCTTTGTACACTAAGACCCTCCGTGTATTCTGATTAAAGACTTCATTCCATACAATATTAATATAACGTAAAGCTCAAAATTTCAACACAAAAAGACCCATTATATTATTTAAATCCAAGACTTTTTGATTACTTAATGAAAAGAATTCTCAGTCTTATTCATTTAAATCTCCAATTCAATTACGAATAAAGGTATCTTTAGCTTTTCACTTTGAGATAATATTTTCGAAGGTTTTCTTGTGAACTAGGGCTTCGCTATGTGTCTCAGGGGGGAGGGGAAGACAAAGGCTGTGATAAAATCTATAAACGCCATAAAACGTGACGCTTTTGTTTATATTCCCCAAAAGACCCGCTCCGGCAATATTGATTGCCCAAAAGAATACTTACGATAACGGTAAACCACTGAGCTTGAATTTGGGTTAGACTAAGTAACGTTAGAACCCAGTTTGGATCTACCAAATAGGCAGGAAGAGGAGCTCTTAGTAATATCAGTCATTTTTCTTTTTGGTAATATTTTCGTGAGTTTGCCTGGATCTATTGTAGGCAGAATGATAGCATATTTATAATACATTTTCTCTCGGAAAAAAGAATTTTTTTACACGCGTACAGTATTTTTTTATCTCACGAAGCGACGCGCACTTTATTTGTGGTTACCGAGTATACAAACACGCTGTGAATGTGTGTGTAAGCGCAGGATTTTTCGCTACGTAATGACGAAGGGGAAGTATGTGTGTCTATGTGCGTGTGTGTGTTATGTGCTGATGCTATTTGTCTTCACGCACACATTCACAGTGTGTTTCTATCCTAACTACATAATATAGTATAATAATAATATTATAAATGCGAAAGTAAGTTTCTTTGTTTGTTTGTTACCTTTTCACGCCTAAACCACTGAACCGATCATCCTGAAATTTTGCATATACGTTGTCAGGTGTACAGAAACTGACATAGGGTACCTTTCATCCCGAAAACAGTGCTGATCCCGAGGAAAACAACAATAACGTGATCATGATAATGGATGGCGCCACGTCTCTTTCGAATCATGATTGAATTATATTAGAAACTAGAATTTAGAGTTTTTTTTATTTAAGCCTAATATATATATTTTATGAGTCTAGAGTGTCGATAGACCGGACATACAACATTGTGTATAGGAGCGTCCTAGAATAAGTTTCCGTTCTGAGCCCATGAGTGCAACTGCCAAACAACAAGCAGTGTACAACCCGAGTTGATTGTCAAATTTTAAATTAATGCGAGCGAAGCCGAAGGCAAAAGCTAGTTTCCTATATAATGAAATAAGTTAGTCAAGCAAGACTTGTTAGTCATGACTAACAAGTCTTGCTTGAGTAACTTACTTTTGATAAAAACATGAATTAATTTAAATCACTATAATGACTTCCTAATGAGAGAAATACATATGGTTATATTTTGCTACCCAAACATGTCCATGGTGAGCTATGCTAATTAGTGCGTGACAGCTTGTAGTACATAGTTCTGTTACCGATTTGAATATAAACAGACGTAGGATATTAGCATTGTTAATTTTTATATTTACTGCAAACTCTGTAATATTAGTTAATAGACGTACTTAGTTACTTTGATAACTGAGCTAAAATAATCATGCTTGTTAAGGAATAGTAAGCCAGCAGGAAACTCAAACTCAAAGCATTTATTTCAATTTCAGTGCATTTACTTCGTCATCATCGGCCTAGCCTTTTCCCAACTATGTTGGGGTCGGCTTCCAGTCTAACCGGATGCAGCTGAATAGCAGCCCTTTACATGGAGCGGCTGCCTATCTGATCTCCACAACCCAGTTACTGGGTAATACGATACCCCTAGGTAAGACTGGTTGTCAGACTTTCGGGCTTCTGACTACCCGTAACGACTATCAAAGATCCACAAATGACAGCCGGGACCAACGGCTTAACGTGCTTTACAAGGCTCGGAGGGGTCTCGGTATGTAACGATGGTCACCTATCCAGAGACCAACCGCGGCAAGCGTAGCTTAACCTGATCAATCGACTTGCATTTACTTCAATTAAAACATTTACATCTACCACTTTTGAATAGTCAAGGCGTCGGTCAGTCAGAAAGATGAAGCTAGTTGCCCATCCCAAGCCGTAGCAGGTTCCTATGGAGAAGAACGGGCAAGAAACTCTGTGGACACTCTTTGAAATGCAGCACAGGGCCTAGTCGTTGTGGTGACTCTTGGGAGACATAACTATGTAAGCCCAGCAGTCCTTGAAACTAGGCATACTATTTTAATTGACGACGCATATTGATTGCAATAAATTATACCACATACTTGTTATCGTCTTTTCTGACGATATACAAAAAACTAACGAAATCGGTCGAACAAAAATCTGCTGTTCCCTACATTTATGTTCGCATAACTCGTGAAAATGTACGGAACAGCTGTTTTTTTTTTTTTTTCTCGAGGTATTTTGTTATTTTTTTTTTGTATATCGTCAGAAAAGGCGATAACAAGTATGTGGTATAATTTATTGCATATAAGTGGTTTCCATACTGTATAAAAACTCCTTTTCACTACGAACTACCGCAAAATAAGTAGAAACAAACCGACCATAACCCGCTCAAAACCTGTAGTAATTTTCGTATTCATCACGTCGCATGTCCTGCATCGGAAGTCTTTTTTGGCTAATGTGATGAATAATCAATCATTATAAATGACCAGAAAGGCTCAATCTCCATCCATATCTAGAAATCTAATATCGCAATTCATAAGCCCTGTAACTAGGTTAAGTGAGCTCGACGGGGCTTAAGACGAGTTTCAATAACTATTTGAACTGTAAGTGTACTTGATCTACTATCCTGCTGCTCCCCTTGAAACATATCAAAGTCGTACCGTTCAGTATTATTAGTTAATGGTCTCACTTTAATGTAATTTAATTCAGGGAAGGAATAAAGACCATTTTACGTCATAACACTCGACAAGTTTAGAAGATCAATCTCTGGTTACGGGACTTCACTATTTCCACATCTAACCTTATAAATATATCACTCTTACTTATAAATTAATTCACTAATAGGTTATTTAAAATTATGTAAATATCCACTTTAATGTGTAATCCAACTGTTTTATGTATGTTTTCTTAACCTTAGAACAGCCGGTCGATTATGTAAAAATCTCACCCTGAAATCATAAGTGAAGTGAGCGCTTAATAGTATTAATCCCTAGCGAATGACAGCTCACTCCACGCTCGCTTCACCCAAGCTTTCACGGTGAGATGGTTACAGAATCGCACGGCTGTACCCATAAAAAACTTAAGTAATAGTACTCAGGGGACTGGAGTACCCTGAGTTAGTACAAAAAATGTATTAAAATCAACTTATGTAAGACTTATATGGCCAACTTATATACCTAACATCAGCCTTACTTATACTTACCAAATCACTGATGTGCACTGGCTAGTATTAGATGATAATTCGCTTATACCCGTTGTTATTTTATTTTTATGTGCCCTAGTGTACGGTTCTTGGGTTAAATAATATTACGTTGTTGTCTTTACTTTAAATGCTACCTATATAATAGGCCTACACATGCCACTGTTATTTAAGTATACTGTTATTTAATTAGTGTAGAGGGGCTTGTGGCTAAGTAATAACAGCCGCACGGGTCGATCGTTCAGGTTAAGCTACGCTTGCCGTGGTTGTTCCGTGGATGAGTGACCATCTTCACCTACCAAGACCCCTCCGTGCCTCGGAAAGCACGTTAAGCCTTTGGTCCCGGCTGTCATTCGTGGATCTTTGACAGTCGTTACGGGTCGTCAGTAGCCCGAAAGTCTGACAACCAGTCTTACCAAGGGGTACCCAGTGACTGGGTTGTGGAGATCAGATAGGTAAAATACTGGTATTCAGCTGCATCCGGTTAGGCTGGGAGCCGACCCTAATAGAGTTGGGAAATGGCTAAGCAGATGATGATGATGTACAATGGTGTACCAAAAATATATAAGATGATTTATAGCATCCTTGTTTTATCACAATATTATTTTTTCCCCACCGGAAAATAATTATGTCAGAGGTACAAAGGAAATACGACTGTGAAAAATACACGACATTATAATAATTTAGTCACATTTCTGAAGTGAGCCTTTTGTGAAAGGTTGCGGAAATGTCACAGTCGTCTGTGGAAGTACCTACTTCCTGTCTCATAAATATTTCTGCCGCCAAGCATTGTTGTGGGAGTTTAAAAGGTGCCAATAAAAGAATAGAAAATAGATACGTAGAATACGCTTTTTTATGCACCCTACATAAATCTATACATATAATTAAAGTGTAAAGGGTGTTAAGTCTGTACATTGAATGTAAATTTAAAAAAAAATACTTCCAGGGGTCTTAATACAAGTAACAGAAGCCAAAAATATGATTTTTGAAATTTTTGTCTGTCTGTCTGTCTGTCTGTTGTTCGCCTTTCACACAAAAACTACGAGACGGATTTTGATGAAACTTTTTTTGTTGTATAGATATTAGTCCTCGGCAACATATAGGCTGTAAATTATTTTGAAGATCTGAATATCTGAAGTGGAACCTTAGCAGCCCAGCTAAACCATAAGAGCTATGAATAAAACGTCTTAGAAAAAGTTATTCAACGTGATGAGCATATTCTATTGACGTATAAAAATCGAAGATCTGGAACAACTCCTGTGGAACCCTAGCAGCCCAACTAAACCTTAAGAGACACGAATATAACACCGTAGGAAAAGTTGTTCAGGACGATGGGCACTTTCTGATTACGAAAGACAACTGATTTTTAAGTACCCCCTATTTGTAAAGTGAGTATCATTATTTTTTTGTTATTCTTCTCATGGTATTGACAATCATTAAATAGGTCTTACAATAACACATATTAATAACATAAGCTGGGAATACCTCCACGCGGTGAAAGCGGTAACAGTTAAATACTGGCTAAAACTCCCATAATTGACGATACACGTCAATTATTATACTCAGCGTGAAGCTCGCTTACACAATGATCGCATCCGGTATTCACTGAACAGCCGTGCGATTCTGTAACCATATCACAGTGAAAGCTTGGGTGAAGTGAGCGTGGATTGAGCTGTCATTTGCTAGGGACTAACACTATTAAGTGCTCACTTCACTTTCGATTTCACGGTGAGATTTTTACAGAATCGACCGGCTGGATTCCTAAAGACGTACCTAATAAGTCGGTGATATGGACTAATAAGGAAAGAAGTGGCTTTTCTTACACACCTTCTATCGACTATGCTACTTATTCAAATGTTCATACATGTTTGTTGCAAATCGTTTCCCAAGAAATTTTGTAAAGGTACAAAAACACCAATTATAATTCTTATAATTATATATTTTTGTATCCATCCTAAATTTCTTTATTGAAAAGTTACCAAACATTGTGCTGTGTGTGTAGATAGCTACGCGTACCTTTGTGCATCTTTACAATATCAGAGAGAAAAATCCTAAAACGAAATCCTTGCTCGAACGAAGTCGCGGGCACAGCTAGTATTATGTACAATGATACAACCATTACAATGCATCTGTGAGTGGTCTCGATGTTTTTAAGATCAACGATATTGGCAGGTGTATGACATTTAACTTGGTTTTTGGTTAACAGTAATATTGAAGTTGTAAAAAGTAATGAAGCTTCTTGTTTAACTCTTACTCTAAAAACACCTTTGCTATTTTTATTAATTATTTTATCATTAAACAATGTCATTATTCACAAATAATAATGACATTGTTTAATGATAAAATAATTAATAAAAATAAATAAATAAAATAAAAATCCTATATTTCAGACAGAGTCCATTGATTGGTTAGTTAGTAGGTACTTATAATGAGCATTCTAGCATTGTTTGTAAGTTTTATTGAACAAACTAAGTAATAAGATTGTATAGCATTGTTTTCACGAACTTTGAGTTAGGAACGTGTGCTGCGCCGCGCCGTGGCATCGGTAACATGACAAATAAGTCGCGTTTTGTAAACTTATCAAAAAAATGCTAATTGTAAAACAAGTAATAAAAACTCTGTTGGGTCAGTGTAAGTGTATGATTCAACTACCTACCAACCGGATGCGCTGATGTCGGTCGAAGCGGAGATTGGCTACCTGTCCTGTCATGTATGTAGGTATGTTATGGACTTCCTGTTTACTCCCAATAATATTCTTAACTTCCTACATACCTTCCTTCCTACATATTTAGGGAGGTTGGTAGTTGGTTTTCGTATCTATGTAGCTACGAAAACCAACTCTGGTTATGAAGTTATGATAATTAATATCCCAACACGCCAGCCCTAGCGAGCAATAATTCGCGCAAATAGAGCGAGATACCGCGGCGTCGGTCGTTCAATTTTAATTATACTTGCAACGGTGTCGCGCAATAATCGTTAAGAACACGCTGAACATCGGCCATAGCGTTTATCCGTTTTATGTGAACAAGGGACCGGGAATACCGATGGGAGCTGTGAAGTTGGTTTAGGAAAGGTACGTTTTATGGGAATTTTACTAATTAAATGTGGAGTAGAAGTATGGATGCAGATATGGATTGATTGCTATAAACGAGAACGTCACATGTATTGACATTTTATTAGAAGTTTTACCTACTTTTTAAATATTTTACAGCACGAAGGAAATAAGCTCCTTCTTCAAGGTGGCTGGAATAGACTGGATGCGGAAGGCGGAGGACAGGGTGTTGTGCCGCAGCCTGAGAGAGGCCTATGTCCAGCAGTGGACTGCGATAGGCTGAGTTGATTGATTGATTGAAGATATTTTTTGTATCCAAATTTATTTATTTTATCATTTACTAGCTGCACCCCGCGGTGTCACCCGCATTAGTCTCGATCCCGTAAGAATATCGGGATAAAAAGTATTAAATGTAATAATCCTGATTATAAACTATCTGTGTGCCAAATTTCATCAAAATTGCTCGAGCCGTTTGAGCGTGAAGAAGTAACAAACATACAAACACACACACACACACACACACACACAAACTATTGCATTTATAATAGTATAATATTAGTGTGATGTACACTCAGTAAAATACATAGGTATATGACATGTTATTTAACAATTTAAAGAGCGAAATTCAATGGTCAGGAGTTCAGGATACAGTGTAAAACCTAACACTGAAATATAATTCAGGTACAGCCGCCAGAAAAAACGAACCCCCCAAGACTTAAAGAATAATCGCTCAAGCGACGGCGGGCGCGTCACGTGACTGGCCCCGAGCAGCTCCCTCCCCGCCGCCCGCGCCGCACCCATCTCTTCCCGAGCATCCACCGATCCGACTCAAACATTATTTGCATGTTTTTAATAATTAGGTATTGTGGTATTTTTTTCGGCTTCTGGCCGAACCATATACCAAGAATAACTTACAAAAAGACACTACGTGCCGTATAGGATACGAACCTGCATCACCAGGCGCCAGACGATCATTAAGACCGTGCCTTATACCAATAGGCTATTGGCTCAGTTAGTAATCTCAACGAAAATTCGAATAGCATTACTCCTTTTATCGAACAAGTTTGATAACAGTCTAATCTTCTAGACATTAAGGTTTAAATTTCAACTTCCACCATGTGAGATACACCTACCGTCCACAACCTTGTTTTACAAAATGCAATACGTAACTCCTCAATTAACTAAAAGATAAGGTTGAAATTAGCATAGATTTCTTGTTTGGTTGAATAGAATGTGCTTGATTCCGATTGTTGCACTACCGTCATTTTACTTCAGAAACTTAACTGCTGTATGAACTGCGAGTTAAGGTTGAATTTAGAATACTTCTTCGCCCTATTTACTAAAGTGTGATTGAGGGTATAATTATTTTTCAAATCGTTTCGTTTTCGTGCCGATCAGCTTGTGTGTAATGTCTTCGTCGTAAAATTATCCAATTTACGAAGTTTTTGAACAGTTGATTCTATTAACCGATAGTATGGTGCGATTAACAACTTTTTGAAGGCTAAAATAATTGTTGTTCTCTGGGAACAGGAACAAAGCATATAATACGAGAAATATGGGCCTAACATAACGGTAAGATTTACGTTAAACACATATATATTTATTGTTATAACCATGTTGCATTATTACTTACAAGGTGGATTTTTTATGTATTTCTAATATTATCGTTTTCATTACAGAGAAAAATAGTTCGTAGATGGATACAAAGGTATCAAGCGACGCGACGGGTGATGTGAAATGCGATCTCACCCAACTGCTTGCACTAATGAATCGGAGCGACACCTCGGGACACACAAAACCTGGGAACTAATTCGAAATAGTGCCGCAAGCTTCAATATGGTTTCGGGCATGAAAAGTCTTCAAGAAGTGATAGACAGTGACTGCCATCGTCTGCGTTATTAATAGACAATTTACTCGGCATATTGATTGTGTAACTTATCTGATAAAATTGCATTGGAACGTTTGAGCAAGTGTTAATAATTCCCAATATTTGTGGGATCATTATCTCGTAGTTAATCAAAAATAACAACCTTTATTATTATGAATCCAGTTACTCTTGTTTACAAGTAGTCTTGTAATGTGTTAACGATGCACCATCTGACCTCACATACTTTTCTAATGCTGTGTTAAAAGGGTTATCAGAAATTGTGATAAAAGAGAAAGATGTATATTGCTATACTGTTATAGTTTAGCATGTTGGTTCTTCCTCTGTAATTCACAGGCACAAATGACAACATTTCATTTTTTAATCAGGCTTTTTTCCCCATAAGATCATACAGAGTATAAAAAAATAATGTTTTTACAACTTTGAAGAAATAAATATTGTAGTTATGTTACTAGAAATATCTATAAATGAACCGTTATCTAATGTTAAACGTTCTACACCTCACCCAGGGTATATATTTTGTATTTAGTTAATATTTTAAGTAAATAACCCTAATTTAACACAGATAGAAAACTGTATACTCGTAATAACTGTATATGTGGATTCCTAGAATTGTAATTAATGAAATAAATGAATATTGTTTATGCAACATGCCTGGCTGTTCTTATAAACCCCATAGTTAACATTTGTTTTCTTAAATATGGATGTTTTCTGAAATAAAGTTACGAAAATCACCTAATCAACTATTAAAGAAACTAAAAAAAAGAAAAAATTTAATCTCATTTGCGGATTTGAACTCGTGACCATCAAATTGCTAAGCCGCAGTCCGAACCACTAGACCAACACGCCATTTACGTTACTTAACGAAAAACTAAGCGTATATCACTACCTAAGGGGGGTCCGGTTTCTTTGAAGCTTACTGTACCTAATGTTATACTATTGTATATAAACGGTACCAGTAATCTAAATTTGCGAGCGTATTTCATCTTTTTATTGTTTTTACTTTAGCAAAAAATAGAAATAAAAATGCCTTTGTAGTCCAGAATGGAATAAATGTTATAATATTATGAAACACAGAAAGAATACAATTATTGCAAAAGTTTTATCATAAATGTACGTAATATTGGTATCCGTCTCTTGGAGTTGAGACGGAGTACCGTGGAGCACAGAAGTGAAATTAAAATTAATTATTTTAGTGGAATTCTGCAACTTTCCCGTTCAAATGAATTGTTGACTTGATAGAAAAAAGTCTGCACGAGCTTTGTGCAAACACCACCGATAGTGTCGTGAAAAAATCAGACAGCACAGTAAGTAGGTACGTACGTAAAGGCTCTTTTAAATATTAATTTTTAAAACTAACATGCGCGTGGTGGATTACAGAACAAACCCAAAGACTCTGACTAGAGGCACGTGTCCAAGCAGGGGGAACATTGTAGGCTGATTATTATAATTTAAAAACTATCATAAAAACATTCAATAATATTGCGCCATTATATATACATACATATACTCAAGCCCTCTTATGCGGTAATACGGTACCGTATTCAAAAACACAATGCATTTGTATTTCATTAATAATCCTTAATCAAATATAGGCTACATTGTAAAATAATTGAATCAAGTAATCAGTTTCAGTGATCGTTATGGATGTTTGCCACATGATATTCATTAATAATTTACATCCATCAGTTTAATGACGTAGTATTTTATTCTTTTTTGCACGCTCATTATTACAAGTTCATTCTGTTCATGACCTGAAGTTCAATGATCATGTCAGTATGGAAAATATTACTGCTGAAGTGTATCTTTTAAAATGAGCCATAGACATATAGTTTGCGATCATCAATCTGTTTGTTGTCAAGGGTGCTGATAATGTCAACTTTGACGACTTGGCTACACCGAGCAATTGAAGCATTATTTTATTTACAGCAGTACCAAGATTTTATAGAAAGTGCCAATCATTGCACAATTATAACTGTAAGTAATAGCGGGTCATAACATTGCGAATACAGATCCAATATTTCGAGATTTTTGTTCTTATTGATACAGTAAAATAAAATATTCATAAGCACTTGTGTACTCCACGTACACACTTATTTATAACTTTTTCTCTGCTCATTACTAAAGTTTTGCGTGTTATACAAAATACAGAAAATATTCCTCTCTGATTACGAACGTGTGCTAATAATCTCAAGTATGTCTGTGCATTATTTTGTTGAATGAAACATAATGTAAGTAGGTACTAGAAATGTACACTAGCTTGGCTTTTGAAATTTTAAGACTTACTAATATAATTATTTTTATTTATTTATTCCTTTATTTCAGGCAACTAGGGCCCGTAGAAAAAACAATACATACTTTTACAAATATTAGAATACTTATAAACTAATACATAAAAAAAGTATCAAAAATACAATACCATAATAATATAACTTAAAAATACTATAAATACATACAACATAACAAACTAAAACTACTGCACACGAAGTGTCGGCGTCGTGTTTCGCTGACTGGTATCATGTAGCCGGCCATGAAACCGGTGATACGAGTACACAACACCCTTTGGCCAGAACTCTTCCTTGAGGAACTTCTCGAGATGATGTGTCGGAACACGCACTACGAACGACTTGAAGTTCGTGTTGTGACGCGGCTCCAACTTCTCGACCCTCAAAGTCCAGTTGGTCTTCACACGCAGATACTCCACGATCTCCTCAACCTTCGTGGAGTGGTGCAGTCTGGACACGTACAGCAGCGTCGTCGGGATTGCTGGACGCAGCAGCATGTTGGGTCCTGCCGGTGCGGTGCCGCACTGGTTCCGACAAGGAGGCTTCTTCTTCTTCTTCTCCACCTTGATGAAACCATCCTTGTCGTTCGTGTCCTTCCCTGGAAAAATATTATAGAAGTATGAGTATCATGTAGCTCTGTAAGTAGGTAAAATACATACGTATTTCTTTTTATTTACTTTTTTATTTAATTTTTAGGTTACATACAGCAGGCTGTTTTCCAGTTTTGGTACAATAGAACTTTTAGTAACAGTCACATAATCACTAATAAGATCACATTATTAGGCTATGAGTGTGTATTGTAGATTGATTTTTGACTAACATGTTGACATGGCATGAAATGTCATGAATTAGACTGGCAATGAACCTACCCAAACTTCTATCTTCAAAAATCTAGGTGAATCGCACACCCCATAATATCACACCCATAATATCTCTTACATATCAAAACCTACAAGTTATCAAAATGATTTATATTTTTCCAAAAGATATTAATAAGACAATACACACGAGCCGCAGACAAAGGGCTCAATATCGTGTCGAATACTCTAACACAAGTCTATAAATAACTTTGTTTTAGATAACAAATACCAAGGTTTGTGGCCGTTTCTTTCATTATCAGCCGTTTCATGCCCTTTGTTCTAACACATATTTAATAATTCTGCTTTAGTTTTTTTCTTATTCTCAGAACAGCGTTTGTATTAAAAAACCTCTCAAGTTTTAAGATGAGATATTCCTTTGTCAGTATATTTTATACTTCTCTGTTCTTATAAGTTTTTTTTTACAAGGTTTTCTATGATATCTTTACATAGCTTTTTGCCACAATCATGAATTTCTTTACTTTTTTCTCCAGTTGCGAGCTCAAACATTACAATCATCATCTGCCTGCCTTTTCCCAACTATGTTGGGATCGACTTCCAATGTAATCGGATGCTGCTGAATACCAATATTTTACATGGAGCGGCTGTCTATCTGATCTCCACAACCCAGTTACTGGTTAATATGATACCCCTTGGTAAGACTTGTTGTCAGACTTTCGGGCTTCTGACTACCCGTAAGGACTGTCAAAGATCCATGGATGACAGCCGGGGCCAACGACTTAACCGGCTTTCCGAGGCACGGAGGGGTCTCGGTATGTAAAGATGGTCACCCATCTACCGCAGCAAGCATAGCCTAACCAGATGGATCGACCTGTGCGGCTGTTATTATTTAGCCACGGGCCCCTATACCTACATTAAGCCTTTCGTCCTATGTAAACCTTACAATATTAAATAAAAACATTGTAAGAATAGCACATATAAAATTAATATGGGAACTTTATCAAAATGCGGGTATGTCCTCAGTGCTAGGTTTTGCAATTTGCAACTTGTGTGTTAGAACTTTGTTTAATATCAGAGTTGCCGCTCGTGCTCCGTTTAGTGCGTCCTGACAAGTTTGTTAGTCATTGTACCCACGCCTGCGCTGCTGCGTGTGCTTGTACGCCATTTTGTATACCTAAGGATAAAACTGCGAACATTGTCTAGTAAAACTAATAATAATAATAATATGCTTCCTATTAAAGGTGTGTCAAAGTTGATAGCAAATTGATTAAATGAAAAATCTGGTTTCTACACGAAGAGTAACCTTAATTAGTAATTATATAATTTTCAACAACATTTTGGAGAAAGAAATCCACACGCCTTTGTCTAAAAATAGAAAAACTTATTTACAAAAACCACTGACTTCCAAAAAAATACACTATAAAGTGAAAAATAACTTTAATTTCGGGAGTCGGTGTCGTTGGTTCCGCATTTTCGTTTTTTGACTACAACTTCCGAAATTAAATATATTTTTCACTTTGCAGTGTTTTTTTGGAAGTTGGTTTGTTTTTTTTTCTTTTTTAAATTATTTTTCACTTTTTAACTGTACTTGATGTGATTTTTCAGTAGTCGGATTTTAGTTTTTGAACTTATTTTATATCTTTACGTAAACACGTATCCTCTATGCATACTAAGCTATAAACCTATTTACGAGTATACAAGTAGACGTGAACTATTTGTCGGAGTCCGTCAGACTCCATAACATCCGGAGCGTGGACCTATAAAATGAGCACTCGCTGCTGACTAGTTTACGGCCCTAAGTAATGCCAACCTCCATTTGCTATTATGAAGCTCAGGACTCAGGTCTTGGACCTCACATAAGTGGAGCTCTATAAATCATGACGATTGTTTGTGTGTCAGGACTTTTGAAGGGCAGACATATTTGACACTTGAAAAATATCATGTCGCTCAATCTTCTTAGATTGAGGTAAGTTTTCAGTCAAAGGAGCCATTTTACTAAATTGTTTTTGATTATATATAATATTTTTTTCTTTTCAAATTCCTTTTTTTTATAGTTTGATTATTGGTTTTGCATGTATCGGATTTTTTCATCTTCTATGTACAGTCGCATCCAAAAGTTAATTGACATTTTTCCACTTCAGCTGTAACAAACCACATTATGATTAAAAATTCTAGTGATCCAAATGTTTGAACTGCTATAACGTTGTTATTGACTAATTTAATTACCTTTGACTTAGCAAAAAACATAATAAAGTAATTCCTTAGGAGTACCTGATATTTTATTTCATTTTAATAATCATAATGTGGCATTCACAGCTGAAGTGAAAAATGTCAACTAACTTTTGAGGGCACTGTAAATAAAAATAAAATGCTGTTCGTTGGTAAGTGCATCACATAAGATCCAACTTAATAATTAGGAATTAGGTGTTTTTTGAAAGAAAAATTTGAAAATTTTCCCAAGAAATTTTCAAATCCGGGAAAAACTGGACGTTTTTTTTTCTATGAGATTTTTGTATGAGTTATTGAAAAGACAAGACAATGTCTGTCTGGTCAGCTAGTAGTAAATAGTTCTCAGCCCCAATTTTGACGTGTTCAATTCAAATCTATTCGTGTATCCCCCACGATACTTATAACTGTTTATAGGAAATGAAATTACCCTATAAAATAAAAACACAGACCAGCTGCATCTTACTGACATCGAGAGCCAGCAAGTGGTCTCATCAAAGCAATAGTTTATAAGAGTTCCGTATCTTCATTAATTCGGAATTAATACGAACCCAACTCGACTCAACAAACTCGGCCAACTCCGAGCAATGTCGGTTCCTGATCAGAGTAATTTAATAACGTTGTGGCGGCCGCCACTTTTCTTGGTTTTGTTTAAGATTGCTTCCTAATTAGTTATACTTGTGCTTTCCTAGGTGTTCTTTTGTAGGGTTCCCTATGGTTATGATATTTTAAAATAGACAGATAGACTGGTAGCCGCCCGGAGTCTGGATTTGTGCCAGGTTAGTGGTAATAGGCACGCCCACACACACACATGGGACTTAAACATGACTGGCGGAATGTGTGTGCACTAACTTCTGCCCAACCCTTAGGGTAATAGAGGCGTGATGTTACGTGTGTTATGTAGACAGACTGGTTGACCATTAACCCTTAACTGCATCGTGATGGAAATTTCCATCAACCAATCCAATGCCATATTTTCGTTTCCACAGAACACGGGGATTCCCCAATTGTTAGAGATATTCAATTCATTTTGTTCCCAGTAGATTCGTTCTGATTACATAAAGATGTAAATTTCCACCAGACCGTTTGGAAAAAAAAAAGTATTTTTATGAATAGGTATATTTTTTAAGATATTTTTTTCCTTATAAATATAGAGCTAATGTGTCCAAGTAAATTTAATTTGCTTAAAAAGTAAAAATCATGCAATTAAGGGTTAAGTAGCGTTGCTTTTATAGTAAATTGGCGATACAATTTTCGAAATTGTAACAGCTTTATTATAAGCTAATTCCACGCCGTGTAATACTCGTCATACATTACTTATGTCACACGTATCGTATATTATTTGAAGCTCGTGTGACCTAAACCTGCACTAGTCGCGCTATTCTGTGTAAAAATGGAATACCTAAGTCACAGAGTACGATGACTTAAGTGCGGGTTTAGGTCACAAAATGCTATAAAAGATATTTAATATTTTTTCCTAATCTGCACTTACAAAGTTGATTAATTTAGGGGTTGAGAAGCACCGAACAGCATTTAACTTTCCACACTTAGACAATGCTCTGGCTTAGATCAATCAACAGTGTCTATTTGTCTAAACATGGTCAAAGTTTAACTATCGATGTTCATTCAATATATCACACGTCAAAACCAAATCCATCGAACACGAAACATATCTGTATCCAAGACAATCTATTCATCCATTGAACAGTCTTAATTGATAGATGGCAGTCGTTCTACCAGCTGCATACGTACAAACACGCTGCTAATTACTGGCAATTAAATCCAGCCAGTCGACAGCACACGAATGCGATTCCATTGAATAGAGGTGACGAATTTGCTTCAAAAGAATAATTCCCGTCGCTGTTGCTCTGTGCTTGCCTTGATGATAGGTCTTTTTGAAGTTACGTTGCTCGTTTGCTTTTGAAATTTTGTCGTGTTGTGCTTTTGCAGTTGCAGCAATTTGTAAACGAATTGTGTTTTGGGCTTTGTTGTTGGGTGAAATTTTTGTAGTATTATCTATTTTTAGCCCAAAGAATCAGCATTGCCATCCGCTGCCAGCCTTTTGCACTTATCTCATTGACAGCGATGCGGACGAACTTTTTGATGCCCAATGAGCTCCTCCCTTTTTCTTTGATTTTTTATTGACGCCTGACGTAAATTGATGTATTTTTAGTAGCCAATTTTTTAATCACGTCTAAACTTGTCTATGGCATTGACAGGACTAAACTTACATTTATCTTCTGTCCTTTTCTTCTTCTTCTTCTTGAAAGAAAAACATGCACTGAACTTAAATTCAGTTTGTGAACAAGGGAGTCAGCGCAATGTTAAGTTTGTTTTTGGGATAAATTCATCCCAACTACGGAACCCTTCATTGTGCGTGGTCCGACGCGCACTTAGCCGGATTTTTATAGGCTTGGCGGTAGTTCTGCTAATCTGCTTATATTGTTTGGGTCCAGTGAACGACCATTGTGATTGCGACCAGAGTGGCGACATACAGTAATTCACTTCTCAATATTGTGCCCTGTTCCTGTAATGTGGTGACTAAGGCGTCCCTCACACTGGCAAAAATATTGCACAACATTTCAGAGCCGATTAAACTTTTCGCGATGGAAAAAAGCCTCGCGTTGGAGTCAGCCATCGCTGCCTATGTCGCTTTACCCAGGTCTGACCCGGAGGTTGCAAGTTTTGTATTTGCATTGTGTGCAGCGTTGATGGAGACTTTTAATCATAAGAAGAAGAAAACAAGTGTCAGGATGAAGAATCGACCGACTCATGGTCATTGTAACCTACTTCGTGGACTGAGCCTGGAACCTACACTTTATACAAATTTCCTGAGGATGAATGAGAAGAAGATATTTGAGAAAATATTGACGGCTCCGCAAACAATTTCTAAACTTTCAGAAAACTTATGAAACCCCCCCACAAAATATTGTATTGTATATTATCCGTGTTTTTGCGCAATATTTCTCCTCACACTTTCAACATATTTGCAAAAACGACATCTTCATAATTTTGTGCAACATTTTTGCCAGTGTAAAGGGATGCTTAAGACTAAAATTATTATCCTTGTTAAGGGAATGTCGCATAGACTTCATTACTCTAATCTATCGCCGTGTTAAAGCACGCTCGCAGGCTGTTATACTAAAAAGTAATTTTACATTCCAGGGAAACATTTTCATTAAAAATAACTTCGTTTACCTAGTAAACACAAACTGCAGTATAACACGATGCCACAACTTTTCCCATATATCCATCTAATCATTAATTTTTTAGAACGTAATTACGCCCACAATTTCCGTAATTTGCTTAAAGTTGAGTGGTTGTGTGGCACCGCTTTTTACTGCGGTATCATTACGCTAAGAGGCGCGCGGTCGGTTTATATCGCGATACCCTTGACAACGACGTTGACGTTGCAAAGCCACGTCGGCTGGTTTGGTGCAGTTAATATTTCAATGTGTACCTGACTGAAAAGTACATCTATAGGTATAACTTTGCGTTTGAAACTTTTTCGCTGATTATGACAAGAGCCCAGCTAGTAGAGCTATTAGTTTTTTTAAACTAATAATTCTAAAGATAAGGGTCACCTACGTTTCAAAAATAAACAAAATACACAAACATTGTCAAATCGGAATAACATCCAAAGCATATTCAAGGTGCCTTTTTATGTCATAGCGACAGAAAATGAGATACGAAATCATATGTATTTGCCTTCACAGTGCAGAACATGTTGTTTTGGGAATACCTGTCTGTATGGGACAGTGATCGATATAGTCACTTTTATACGAATAAATGTTTTAGACAAGTTGGGACGCAAAAAGTAGGCAAGATGTGGTTGGGAACTTTGGACAGTTTGGGCAAAGTTTTGGACCTTAATTTCCGTTTAGAATATTAATAAGCTATTGCTTCTAAGAAGTGTTTTGGCGCAGTTTTTAGGAATAATTTGCCGAATAGATTACTTGTGTTCCAAGAGAGAAAGTCTCACTTTATGAAATGTAAACATGAGCCCTTATAAACTAAACCAAGTTCATAAAATTTTCCAGTCTATGTCCTACTCTAATAAGAGCTTGTGGGTAAATAACAATCGCGAGAATAGATTTATCTTTGGACTTAACCTGTGTTTGCCACAGTCACGTCATGAACGGGTATTCTACAGAGATTCTTCCAGGATTCGGAGAATACGAAGCTCCATTCCTACTACAACCGGTTGATGTCGTCACAGATAAGTTATCTGAAGGCAGCACATACGTGTCAGGAAGCCAACTACAACATACTCGTACCCTGGAAAACTCAACGCTCTAATCTCAAAACAACAAAATACACCCACTCTATTTAGCGTGTGTTTTTGTCTAGTACGTCATCCAGGATTAAGAAGCTCCACAAGGGTTGGTCGAGCGTGGCCTCTGCCAGCGTCACCCGGCCGACAAATGACGCGCATTTACGAGAATACGCGGGAGTCGACCTTGACTTACGCGATGAGGTGGTTAGTTATGGTTAAGGCCTAAATTGGAGTACAGACGCCAGCACATCAAGCTACTACAATCTGTCAAATTTCTATAATAGATTTTCAACGTTACCACTAAAGCATAAAGTTCAAAGTGGACTGGGAAAATTTGACAGTTTCGGTTAGCTTGATGTGCTGGCGTCTGTACATAAAACAAGTTGGCACATACTTTCCAATGACAATTAACGCGATATTGAAAGTGCTTTGGGCCCGCGTGGTGGATGACTGCCCACTTAGGGAGTGAACGAGAGGAGGCCTGTGCCCCAACTGTAGGAACATTATAGGCTAATTATGCTAAGCATCCTGAATGACATTGACAGACGACGTTGTTGGTAAACATTTGTGAAACTGTTTTGTGACATTGCGTTGAAAAAACCAGATGGTGTCGTTAATTTAGAGTTTTGACAAGCGCCAAAAGATTCGTGTAAAGTTGTACACTTTTAGTTTTATTGTAGACTTAGTTATTACTGTTGATAGGTGATTTAATTCTTAAATAAAGCGTCTCAGCCAGCAAGATCTTATTGCTCATGAAACAAATATTTTTAGATGTTGCCTACTACTAGGTACTTATTGTCTAGATATTTTACACATACACAAAAAGAGATTACTTCTAAAATCCGATAGGAAACCTCATCTAATTTCTATAAATAAATAGGGAAAGCCGAACTTAACACCAATTCAGAAAAAAATAAATTGTTATCAGCCTAGGGTAATATCCGCAGAAACAGTCATATGTGGACCATACTATTTTCGTGTAAAAGTGTTTGCATAGGTAAACTTAAAAAAAAAAATGGAACACCGTCTTTCCTAAAAGAATATTGTCTGTGCCTCGACACCCTTCAGTGTAATCAAAGTTTCATAATTCTTTGAGTACCGGCTTAACTTTGATCTTGGCCGTCAAAAGACCTTGGAAACTAAACCTTGAACGATCACCAACAGCCTCAAGTTTCAGAGGTCATTGGCCGCGTAGTATAAATCATGCAGTTGTTTTGCAAGCGACGATACAATGGCTTGGGCCGCAAATAAATCTCTAAGATTAGGGTGCTGGTTCCTGTATATGACCCGCGATTGTTGGGATGGGCCAGTATGGCTCGGGCAGCCATACTGGCAGTTTTTGAGGACACGTTTTTTGCTGGCCAGTATCAATGTCTTTTTTGACCATTGCGATTTATTGAAACAGTGGATCTGCGGTTCGTAATTCAAATATGTAGTTCATCAAGGAAGGTTCAGAGAACCCTTATTGATATTTCTGAGCGGCAATTCTCGTAATTTTAAGAACGCTCACAGTCTGATCTCAGTCTCAATCTGTCAGAAATAATTTCCCTACATTTTTGACAAGTCTTTGACATTGATTCTCGCTGAGATGAGATTGTGACTAGATTTTGGACGTATTAATTACGGGAATTAGCCTTCAGGCTAGCGGCATAAAATACGAATACAAGACGAAAAAATTCAACGTTAGGGCGTTGAATTTTTTCGTCAGTTATTTAAAAAAAAAATGCTGTTTCATACATTTTGTCCGCATAGTGCACTTTTGTAGGAAACAGCAGTTTTTTTTTACAACTTTCAACACAGAGGTGTCCAGATAGGACAGGCTGTGCGTAGATGTCCCTATCACTTATATATATTAATGCTAGAGCAAGAGATGTGAAATGAATAAATTGTGATACTTTTTCAAATTACATTTTGTTCTTCGATTAAGTGAGATGATTCTAGTTTAGAGAAAACAAGTTTATCCAGCATAATAATGTTAATTCACCATATCCACTCTACTGGGGGGTAAACGCGTAGTTACAGATCGGTCGTAGGGTAACGGCGATAGTGGTCGTCCGTTGCGGCTAATATCGTCCGGCGATAAAACCGTTATTCTGTTTACGCGCCGCGGTATCACCCACTCATATTTTTACGCTAGATAGAACGTCATTACAATAAAATTCTCTGGAATGGCGTGCGTGTGGCGATTCCCTTATTTTTATGTCTATTTTATTATATTAGGTTATGTTTGATTCCGGCTTTTTTGTGTGGTTGCTTTATTTTTTTGACGTAACTGTGTACGTACGCGTGAACGATACTGTCACATTGACCTTTTCTTTACTGTAATAACCGTTATTGAAAATCAATTCCTTTTAATAATACTTGGTGGTAAAAGGTGATTGAGGTATACAAACTTCTTTTAAGTGAGGTGCCATAGACGCGTGCACTCCGCACACTCAGCCTCATAACTAGAGACACAGACGTATTCTGTTGTTCTCTGAGTGAATTCACAAAGATTGCATTGTTTGTAATAGGGCACAAAATTATATTAATGTCTAAATAAAAGTAAAATAAATACACTATCGCATTAGGAAAAAACCTCCTGATTGAGATGGGTGGATAAATAAATAACCAAAAACTTAATGACTAGTGTAGATATAAGCAGACGCAGGCTCCCATTTGCAGATAGGTAAGTACCACCTGTACAGTACATCACTACATAAGAAGGCCACTTCCCGTAATTAAAAACGTTGAAAATTTTGTAGCAATCTCATCTCAGCAACAATCAATGTCGAAACCCTGTCAAAAAAAAAATGAGAAAAAGAAAAAAAAGATTTTTTTTTTGTTTTTAGAGAAATTATAGATATTTTTGTTAGATTGTGACTGAGATCAGTAGAGATCACACTGTGAACGTTCTTAAAATGACGGGAATTGCCGCTCTGTATGCCATCTGGCTATTTTTGAACTTGACCATTCATGTTCCTTAGTTTCATTCCAAACGAATGACATCGTAAGCCAAAGTATAATAAACAAAACAAATCAAGCCCATCATCTACAATTCAACTATTGAATATTCGAGCCAAAAGTCAGTATAAGTAAAGACAGCTAAACAACATATGAACTTAATCTGTCAAAGGCATGACGTCTCTGTCTGAACGATGTCTGAACTCAGTTGGTCTGGGGGTGAACGATCTGTACCCTCACTAAGCCTGGAGCCACTAGAGGGGTTTGCTCAGAACTTTGGCTGGTTCATTTGTCTGGGTAAATATAGCGTTTAAATCTATGAATAAATATGTGTATTATAAACAACTCATAAATCTTTCAAGAAAGTGCAGCATTCAACGGTTAAGGCTTTATTGGAGAAAACGAGTGTAATTTGATACCGTCATAGATTGCGGGCGTGTGATTTAATAAGACTTTATCTTGTTCATTTTGTTACTATCGGAAAACATCAACAGCAGGCAAGCAATTCATTTTTTTCATAACGCAATTAATATAGCAAATTACAAGTTTTCACAATAGTTAAGTAAATATGTTTAAGTTAATAGGTAGTAGACAGTGTTTTTAATTTACGAAAACAAAGTTAAGACAGCCCTTGCCATCACTATCATAACCCTCCTGCCGTTACCGTAATTAATTTTAAGTTGGGATGTATGTGTCCTTTTTACATACTATACCTCTTCTAGCCATAACCTCAGTTGTCAGCCCCTTTCTAGTTTTATCATCTTTCATAATTATATGAAAGATCATCCATCATTTCTTTAGTTAATGACCATCAACATTCATAATCAAAATTTCCTTCACAACATCTTCATTCTCCAAAACCAGACCAAACCTTTTCAAATCAAAAGACCAATGAAGCAATCTGATTCATAAACAAGGGTACTCACATTCTAAAGCAGTCAGGTTCGCGTATTCATTCAATTTTTCACTCTCACTGCAAGCCGGGTAGTGGGACAACTTAGCTTACATGCTATATCCATGCTGTAATTTCTCTCTGAACAAAGTCTTCTTCTGAAATATTTATTAGGACCTTACTCGTAAACTGATGTCGATTTACTATATTTTTGTGGACTGGGGTATAAATAGTACTTCACTTGAACACTAGAAGGCTTCAACTGCACGCTCTTAATAATTATGTTTATACTGCGTATAGCAGTATTAGCATAATCATCACAATGTATGGTATGGTCTGCGAAATGTTACAAAAAATGTTCCCAAGAGGCTGCCATACAATTAAAAGGACAATTACTATAATTAACAGGACTTTAAGAGCACCATTACCACATACTTATTGGTGCCCATCTTTACAACAAGATTAATTCAATCCTTAAAACGTATCCCCTTACCAAACGCAAATGTAAAACAACTGTTACAAATTGGCTCATTGACCTAGACTATGCTAATACCGAAAAGTTACTACTTGTCCAGAAATAACTATTTGTTATGTTGCACAATATACACTACACTACACTTCACAACACTCCTACGTCTCACACACTTATCATATGTCTCAATATCGTCAAGCTGTAAATAAACCCTAACTATCGCAATAATTTGTTATTATATTATAGTTTTATTTTTCTCTGATTATTTTTTGTTTTGTTTCCTTTTTCACGATTTAATTGTGGTCTAACTTTTTCAGTACTGGTGTATTTTAGTCTCCTTATCTAAGTAAGAGTCCTTGTTATGTTCATTGGAAGAGCACTGATTTCCGAGATACAGGTTTTTACCTAGTTTGGAAATCAGGAGTTCATTTAGGTTAGAAGCCTCTGAAATGTATGTTTTTAGTATTGAAACTGTAGTAGGCTAAGTTCTGATTTTGTCAAATAAACGTTATTATTATTATATATACTGTAATCCAAACTTCAATACAAACATTTCCCCCTAAACTGGCAACAAACTTGCAAAAAGTACAAAAAGTGCCATCCACCGCTATATCATTAAAAGCCTCCAAAAAATAGACCATCGCTAGTAAACGCTGAACTTTAACGATTTTAATAAAGCTGCTGAATTTACATCTACTCGTCCAAGGCGGGGTTGCCAATAAAATGTTTTATTCTTAATATAATTTGTAACGACAGACTTGAAACGGCCTTTGTGTCGGTAGTGAAAGATGGCGCTAAACACCGCCTTTACCGTGAAATGTTTAAAGTCCCGATTTAATGCAGATAATACTTAGGTTACAACTGTTTTATTTTGTTACAGAATTTTACAGAGGTTTACTTTGGTATAGGTTTGGTAGGGGTCTTTGGTTAGGTCTCATAGCGGGTCTCATAGCATTGTGTCAGCCCAAAATTGAGGAACGAATATCTATTAGAGCACTGACTGGCCTCTGCCCGTGACTTTGTCTTTCGCGTGGAAGGGGTTTGATACACATATTATATTTATAAAACTCCCCGACACTGTTACTTCGTTTTAGCTTACCGTTTTTTGAAAGAAAGAAAAGAAAGAAAATGCGTTTATTGGCAAATTACACATTAAAACTATAAAACAGAAAACAAAGACTATAGTGCCAAAAGGGCCTCAGCTCAGCATAATGTCAGATGACAACAAAGTGTGTATCACCTGACGCTGATTTTCCACTTTTTTTTTTCTCACTTTTATTCTTTTTGTTCGACTCCCATTGGACCCAGCGTTATGTTAATATGGTGTTATTGTAGGTGTTTATACGTAGCCTATAGCCTTTCTCAAGAATTAGGCTATCAAGTTCAAAAATAATATTTTAAATTCGACTGGTAGTTCCAGAGATTGGCGCGTTCAAACCGACAAACAAACTATGTATACGTTATTATCAGTAGCGTCCATGAGCTGGTATCAGCGCACGCTAAATGATAAATGATTTTGTTTCTGCAAGTAGGTTTATACAAACGCCAGCATATCAAGCTACCCGAAACTGTAAAATTTTTGCAATCAACTTTGAACCTTATGCTATAAAGCTGAAAATCTATTAAAGAAATTTGACATTGCAGTAGCTTGATGTGCTGGCGTCTGTACAAACATTTTTACACGTCAGTCATATTTTAAATACATACTAGATGAGGTCCGCGTTTCCTATCTTACTAGTCTGAGAAGAAAGGCTAAAACAAACTCAGAGGTCACAGACATAATCTTGGTCAGATCATGTGGGGTCTCCACATAATCTGATCCAGATTATGTCTGCAGATTAGTGTCTAAAATGGTATTTTGAGGAAAGAACCACACAGATTGATTGAGTGTACCTGTCCAGTCAGTGCATATTCATTGTCAGTAATCATGCAGCTCAACTCAGAACTTACGACGAACAATACCAAAGAATTTGGTTGCACCGCATACATTTTTCGTACTGTTAAACGTGTCCCTTCGTTGGCACCTTACACTGCACCTGTTACATTAGCACTCCATCTGTCTGAGCAGATTCTTCGTTAATCTGTTTAAAGACTTCTAGGTCAGCCAATGATATTCACGTCCAAGATCTTCAGGAGGTAGGACAAATAGGGTCGATAAGAAAGCACTACCTCGCCACAGTTAGTGATAATATAAATCCGTCTACATCGTTATAAAATTCAAATTAAAAAATCATTTATTTCAATCCATTTAAGATCATAATGATATGTGTATTATATATGTACATTTGAAATAAAATTTAATCACAATAAATATGTATAAAAATAATTAATTAAATACTATACATAAAATTAAAATTATAAAATCAAAATAAAATAAAAATTATTAATAATACGCCTGCCTCTGAGTCATTTGTTTGTTTGTCATTACATTAAAAAAAGGCATTTATTTCATTCACCTAGGGTAAAAAACAATATATAGATAGGAAGTACCTTTTAGCAAAAAGCTTGTGTTAGGTACTTCCGCTCTTCCGGTTTACAGTTTCATTTACAGAAATGTGAAACATTTGAAACAATAATTCAATTTAAGTTAAAATAATAATTCAAAGTTATTCTATTCAAATCAAGATTCAAAATCACAATCCAATCAAAATTAATCATATATACTATGTGATATTGGTTAGTAAAATAAAAATACGTCCATTGCTACATTGGCTTCTAAAGTTATCTGTTTGTTAAGTAACAGTACAATTTAGTCTGCTTACTTAGTGGACTAAGATTCAGCACAAAACTTAAAACATTAATTTCAATTAAATCATTTACACGTGGAATCTCTGTAGGTACAGTAAAGAAGTTAGTAATTAATTTGCCCTTTTCAAAGCGTAGAGTAACGGATTCTTTCGTTATAACATTTACATTCAGCAACATACCTATGGATGGGATTACAAGAAAATATCCCTTTGCTTGGTGCAAGGGGCTCGTGGGGTAAAGTGGTGTAATCGTCCGATTAATGTCCCATGACCGATGTACTGGTCCGTACCCTTGAGTTTGAGAGCCACTTTTAGTATTTAATTTATCGCTATGATGTTCAAAGGGAGAACGTGTTTTGTTTTAATTCATGTGTAGTAAAACGTACAGCAGAAAATGCTGTAGGCATCTCAAAAACCGTTGGTACTACAAAACGTAATTTTTAATGAGCTGCATTGCAATATATGGTTAGCTAGCGGCCTCGACAATTGATTCATCAGATCATATTTCTTGCCTGACCAACTGGCAGCAAGTTCGTCATGCTCTCGTCGATGTCGGATCGGGGTACCTCCTGCCCTCGAACGTTTTGGGGGACTGTCTTATGTGATTTTGACGATCAGATTGTGATGATTTTCAGCCTAGTTTGTATAATTTACTTTTAAGTTGGATTTTGAAACCATAATAATTTCAGTTAATATTTAAAGATAATTTAAATGCTCGTCAAAAAATTTATAAAATCCTGTGAACAGAAAAATATCCTCAAATAAATTAGGTTGGGTGAGGTTTGGTTGGACGCGGTGGTTTCTTTTGCGAAACAGTCGTCTCGCAGAAGGAGGCTGCGGAAAGGGAGAGGGAGATCTCGTCCCCTCACCCGGCCCGCAGCAGGCGCACCAGGCGTCGGCGGAGGGCGGACAACGCCCTCTTCCAGCCCCCCTAAATGGGTCCAGGGGCGACGGACTTGGGGACGTCCGTCGCCCCCATACATCAGGACCCGAGGCGGCGGCTCGTAGTGTTCCACGCGCGCCCCTCTTAGACGTGGCGGGGGGAGTTTAACACCTCACTCCCCCCCCTGAGACGAGGAGGCCCGCAGGTGCGGGCCAGCACCAGCCGGGGGTTGCGGAAGTATCGTTCGTTCCCGCGACCGCCGGCGTAGGTGACAGAGGGAACACCGGGGTGGTTTTTAGTCAGTCAGACCCCGCCGTCCGCCCTAGGGCGGCGGACATCCATGAGGATTTTCCACCCCGAAACAAAAAAAAAAAACAAGGGTTGGTTCGGTTTTTTTCGTGAGCATTATCCTTTTTGGTAGTAAATAGGTAACATTTCTTGCAGGCATATAAATAACGCCCTAAATTTAATGAAAACCTTATTCCATAATGAGGAAACTAGGTCCTTATTTCGTTCCTACTCAAACCACAAATTAATTGTAAGCACAAAGACGCGACCTACCCCTGTCGCAGAATTCAGTTCTCGCCTAATTACGTCAGAAACAGTAACTACAATAATTAATTATAAGTACAGTAATTAAGTACATTACTTTTCTTCTTAAGTGCCTCTTTACCAATAATATAGTTTCTAAACGTTACTAATGTAAAAGATTCGGTGCTTTACTTGATAGTTTGGATTTCAAATTATTTAATTTTATAACTAAAATGAGCGGGTAGCCTGAAAAGCATAGTGGGGTCCCTCCATCAATTAGGAATTCTGTTACGAAAGCTGACAGCAACGCGACGTCGTATAATAATATATTAGTTTGGCAAGTTGAAATTTTCACATTTATATCACAGAAAACATTTATATGTATTATCATGATAACAAACTATTTTTCATCAACGTGATTTGATCTACGGTGAGATCTACGGTGGTATGAGAGCAGCCGAGTTCTTCTGCTAGTGCTCGTGTCGATAAACGGGGATCAGTTTTAATGACTTTTCGTAATCGTTTTATGTCAGTCTGAAGTACAGGGCCGGGGTGAGGTGAATCTTTTAAACTGCAATCTCTCATGTCAAATTTATCAAACCAATTTTTAGCTGTGCGATAAGTGACCGTAGAATCTGCCATCGAGTTACATATGTTTCTCGCCGCATCCGCTGCTAAATGTCCCAATCGGTATTCCTGAAGTACAACAATCTGATTTGTTCTCTTGAAAGATCCATTATTTCGATGTGTATGCCTTCGATATTGGAAGCGTTATGAAATGTGGCAGGAAATTTCGTCCGCTTTTACACTTTCGTCCAACAAAATTTCAAGAACATTAAATGAACAAATACAAAAATTCTAGATAATTCTGAAAATTTCTACTTGCCAACCTAATAATACCGTAGTATGGTGGTCACCAATATGCCTGCAAAGAACGGTGATTATGAATTTATCCCCTTTATGGTAATGGCTATACTGCATTGCTTTAGGCAATTAACTAAAGGCAAGCAAATCGTAAAAAGGATTCTTTATAAATGACACTTTCTTGTTTAAAAATACGTTATAACCAAATTAAGTATATTTTCGTATTTTACGATAGTTTCGTCTTTTATTAGTGTGATAAACTTAACAATTTATTCTTAAAAAAACTACTCTTCGTAGATCTAACTGCTTCAGCACATTTTTTTAGTTAGATTCATAATAATTGGTAATCTGAATTATAAAGAGCCCAAGAAGACAGGCTCTTTAAACCTTTAAAAAAGTACAACGAATGAGATAACGTTGCTAAATTGAAGAGTACAACTGTGACGTAGCATGACAACTGAAGTGACAGGTATCACGTTTATTCGGTTTCTTTTGTTTAGCATAAATTCACTCAAAACATTGCCAGTTATCATGTGAAACTTTATACGTTTTCATTTAAAATGTCTAATTATATTATAAAATAAGTTCGTTAATAGTGCGTGCAAATAGGCTTTCGGGATTTATGTATGCTTGGACCCCTGTTCCACACACACACCCACACCACACACACCCACACATTCACCCACACCCATTCCTTGTTAACACAAATTGTAATAAGTGTTAAGTACTTAATATTAAACTAAATTTTTTTTTTGTTTGCCTACCCAAAACTCCAACTAGGTGCAGCAAATTATCATGAACTGTAATAGGAAGGCGCCTGTGTCTGTAACACAGTTTATACTAGCACAGACACAGACGTTCACTCTGTCTCAAATAATGCATAACGTTGTACTTCATTGTTTGTATGTTTGATTGAGATGGACAAATTGTATGTGGCTAATATCTGGTAATATTGTATGTGGCTAGTATGTGGTAATAATCGTTATTATCAAAAATAATAACGATTATTATTATAATGTTCAATAAATAAAATTATTAGAATTTGTAACAAAAGATGCAGCACCCATGAATCACGTGGATTATTTGTTTACCTTTAGTTAACTACTTAAACCAACGGAGTATAGTTAATTACAGTAATAGTAAAGCCGTAAAAGCTGCCAGTGACAAGTCGAACAAAAGAAGGGAACAAAAAATATAGACGGACATATTTAATCTTTCCCTTTTCCTCCACTCTCGGCTCGTAATAAACCTAACAGACAGCAATCACGATCTAGCCTTGAAGAATAAACACTAACCAGCACTAAACCAGCTGAAACGAGTTACTGTTTGACTTAGTTTGTTAGCTAGTAAAATATAAACCAACTCGGCCGGGATCTCGGGGACCATAAATTTTGCCAAATTATAATTTACGCGCAAAACTTATGTAGGTAATGTTAGCCCACAGTTCATAACTTGGTTGTTTAAAAAGGAAAGATCTGGGGTAACCTGGGATCTGAAATGGAGTTCAAGGTTAAGTAAGGTAGACAATTGAGTTGGGAAACAATGTCATGTGACCGACAAATAATTGGTTCTGGCGGCTATTGGTTAGGAAGCATCTTGATGAACTATCGATTGATTAATGTCGGTCTGTAATTATTTCAATAAATACATGGTTCTGTTTATTTCGTGACAGTGATATTAAAAGCGTCACCTATACAATGTGTTACTGAGTGTACACTATGAAAGTGGTTTGTTCAGAATCGATTTCATCATTTATAATATAGGTTATTTTTTATCCCAAAAATAATTAAAACCACGAAAATAACAGCCACACTTCCACTGTACAGTCAAAACAAACCAAAATCGACGAAGTCCATCGATCCTTATTCGTGTGCGGCTGGGTGCGTGCGTAGATTCGTAATGTTATTGTGACCACAATTTTCCGCTACAGTCAATATTAATAAATAAACAATAATTTTTACATAATAGTAAAAATTCTGTGTATGCATTATGTTAAGACTATAATATTCTAATTGGGGTGTTTGGTGGTGTGCGTTAATTTCGTGACAATGATGTTTTAAATGCGTTACCTATATAAAAAGCGTAAAAGATTGTTTTGCATGTTTCGCAGTAGGTACCAAACAATCAACAAAAATTGTAGCGAGACCAAATTAGAACTCTTTTCATGCAAAAATGTGTTGTGCATGGTTTATGACGCTTGCTCACTGAATTGCAATTTTTAGATTTCCATACAATGCAGTGTTTTTCTGGGTCATTATTTTATTTCACCCTTGTAGTCGATTTTATTAGTCACACACAGCTACAATATCAAACCATAATATATGAAACGTGAAAATAAAATCCTAATTCCTTCTGAGAAAGATATATTTTTGGCTTCGTAAGACAATATTAAAAATAAAAAATTGTGCCGTTCTTGCTGTGTAGAACAAAACAAATTATTTTCTCCCTTTGTTCACCTCCCTTTGAGTAAGTCTTGAAAAAGTATGTAAGATTTTTTCATCGCATTCCCTTAGGGAGCCAGCTAAGAGGATCTCTCTGAAATATATGCAATACTTATGATTTTAGTACCGAGACCCCGCGAAAATGAAAGAGCACTAATTCTGATGTACGATGGACCCGGGAAACATAAAACAACAGTCACTTTAATGTTCTTATTTACTAATTCAAGAGTATCTTTTGGGAGACAATATTTTTGTGTTGCTATCCCGAAAATATTGACGAAGAATACCGTAGATACTCCAGCGTATTAAGATATGCGCTAAAATTGTGAAGGTAACCTACAATACAATTGTACTGTTGATACTGTTTTTTGGTACCATTTTGTTGAAATAATTGTTTTTACATAAAATTGGCTCTTTTATTTATTTTATATTTAATATACAAGTAACAATGGACTCAAATATGTCAGAAACAATATTTCTTAACAATTGTGTTAGTAAAATAGCCTAGAGCTTCGACCAACACCTGAGGAGGCTCTCGTAGGGCAGCTGGATCAAGGGCTTGATTTAAAAAGCGGTATTTCTGGACACTGCCCGTATTTTTAGGAGTTTCCTCTCTCTGGAGCCCTGACCGCCGCCGGTAGCTACAGGGCTACTATTTTTTTATATGTTTAAATGTTTTTTAAATTGTTTATGTTCAAATATTTAAAAATATAATTAATACGTATATAATGAAATAAAGGAATAATAATGTTAACTTAACCCTGCCACATAGTTATGAGAATCCCTGCTACATGCTCAACACCGTTGTGGAATGTTTGCAGCAACGATTCATACACCACCGCTACGTTTCATGTTGAACCACTTAATTCACCTTAGTATAACCTATTATGTATTTGTTATTCTAAGAATATAAGCAGCAGCATCCTCCTATCTCCAAATAAAAACTAAATAACTCTGCAAACCGTAAATTTAACAGTCCTATATTTAGCAGAACATACGAATGCGAGCTTTAATAAAAGCTAAATTACCAACAATCTTTTATCATCCAGCCACAAATAATCTCATTTAAATACCCAAAATGAAATAAACTAGATTATGAACGACCCTGATAAATACAGGGTCCCATTAAAATAGATGGACAAATTTTAACACCGCGCTTAGTAGGTACGTCTATCCAAACATTAAGCAAAAAAACACACTGATTAAAGTGATTTTAATTTTACCTCAAATAATAAATTGCCGGCGGCACATTAGTGTATTTTCGTTAGCTGATTATTTTTCTTGTAAGTATCTAATGCGTTTTTCTTATACATTGTTTTACCATTGTCCTTATTTTGGTGGTCTGAATGGTTTCTAAAAGTTTGTCCATCTATTTTAACGGGACCTTATATATTATGATTGACGTAATAAAGTTTCAGCAGTATACTCGTACGACGATATTGAGCGCGGTAAATAAACGTGATTGAATTGGAATTGGAATAATTATCGTATTTTAATTAAGGTGTAATAATTATATACGATTTCGTGTTTCGATTGCGAGCATTCAACAACTCAGTATCAAAAAGTCGAACAACTACATGAAATGGTCTGTAAAATTCGCTGTCAATGCACATTTACAACACAAAAAACACCCTGTTTTAGTTCACCTGCGAATTGCCTTAAGAACATCGTAAAAACTTTTCCCAGCCTCATAAAGGGCGTTATTCGGTTCATTCCACAGGAAAATATTTAAGGCGCGTTTTTATTTAGACGATTTGCGTTGAAGCGAGCCTTAAGTACAACCCGAGCAAAACGGGAGTCAAATCGTAAAAAAACTTTCGGTTGCGACTCACACTCCGATGGTCAATACTCGGGACATCCACCTTATATATAGTGTCTTGCTATTTGACGTACATCACCGCTACGGTTTTATTTTCGAATGCATTGGTGTACTATAACCAGCAATGTACGTCAAATTGGCTGATGTAGCCGCAACGTTATAGGATGAAAGTCCCACATGGACTCAGCAAAAGACGGGTGTTAAATTATTCATATACACATGTATCTCGCTTAACGCATCATTTTTCCTTGAGGTCGTTACTATAGGTAGAGAAAACGAGTTTTACGCGAGGCACGTAATCTTAAGCTCGGGTGTACGATAATGTATGAGTGTCAGCAACGCACATCGTACCCGCTGCTCTCGGAGTTATCTGATGTTTTATTTAAATACCTTTACTTAGAGGATATTATGGTACCTACGAGGTAGGAATGTTCGCGGTATTATTATTTTCAATTAGCAATAGCTTGGTGAGGCGCTTTGTTTGATGACGTGCGCGGAATAGGCACAGGCATTAGGGCTGGCATACATTGTCGCTTATGAGGCGACGTTTTGCTAATTGTTAGATAAGTTCTTACCATTAATTATTAGTAACTGGTGCTAATTAAGTGTAATTTCGTCATAGCCTAAATGACTGTTTTCTACGAATTTTAGATGGGTAGTTTTTTGCTGTTTTCTGATATTGCGTTCATCACTAAAATGCTCATTAACATTATTTAGTCTCAATCATGTCGAAGAACTGAAGATGTAAACAAGTTGGACAGAATCAGTAGCAGAGAGCCTTTGTTAAATATCTTAATTATGCAACCGTCAAAGGGATTCATTTGCATTATTCATATTTTACAGATTGAATAAGTCAATATTCGTCAGAGTATTCAGAGAAAGAATGAAGACAATTTTCTTTAACAAGAGCCCATCGTACCAGACTTTGTGCAAAAATTTGCCCAAAGGTGCCCATAAAATTGTCTATAGCTGGTGCGGGGGAATGAAAACAAATACCATCTAAATTGACACCAGAAATCTATGTATTCCATACTAATTATAAAGGTGAGGAGTTTGTTTGTTTTTTGTTTGTTTGAACGCTAATCTCTGGAGCTGCCGGTCAGATTTGAAAAACTATTTTTGCATTTGATAGCTTAATTCTTGAGGAAGGCTGTATGCTTCTACCACCGCCATACCATTACCATTTAGTTTTTTTCAGATTTTGTTTGAAAAAGTGTCACTAAAAATATATAATTATATTTAAATAGAAATGTAAAACGGAGCTACGTCTGCCAACAAACCGCTTTGCAGTTTGGCAGAGGTAAGAAATATGTACTGTAAAGTATTATTGGGAATAAACACTTTTTAATTATTTTTTTTTCTAACTTCTTTTTCTAACATCACGGTAGGACTCTTAGGAGCCGAGCAAAAAGTACGAAAGTCGGAAAGAACGCTAAGCGAAAACGTAGTAACAGCGCGTACGGGCGATGCTATGCAACGGGGCACATAAGTGACAGCGCGTACGGGCGATGCTATGCAACGGGGCACATAAGTGAAAGCGCGTACGGGCGATGCTATGCAACGGGGCACATAAGTAACAGCTCGTACGGGCGATGCTATGCAACGGGGCACATAAGTCACAGCGCGTACGGGCGATGCTATGCAACGGGGCACATAAGTAACAGCGCGTACGGGCGATGCTATGCAACGAGGCACATAAGTGACAGAGCGTACGGGCGATGCTATGCAACGGGGCACATAAGTAACAGCGCGTACGGGCGATGCTATGCAACGGGGCACATAAGTAACAGCGCGTACGGGCGATGCTATGCAACGGGGCACATAAGTAACAGCGCGTACGGGCGATGCTATGCAACGGGGCACATAAGTCGCGGGCGGAAGCTATTAACATAATTATTTCATTACAGAAAATAACAGGGTTTGAAAACGTCGATAGATAATAATGAAATATAGGACGTTGACATAGTAATTCCGATGCGGCGTCGTATTACCAACTGAACTGTGTTAGGAGCAGTTATACTAATTTCATTTATTTTGTTAGCGGCCGCCATGACTAAATTACTTCAATTTACATTCATTTTGGCAGTTTTATTTTTTCCTTTTCTGGTTGCAATTCTTGGGATAGAAGGTAATTCAGTGTATGGTATTGCGGTATAGTGGTGCTTGTGCTATGGTCTCCCTACTTATCGGAATTGAATGCACCCGTATCTTCGTGGAGTCGATTCAATTTGAGTGTGAGTTTCCAGTTTATTTGATAACGACGATGTTGCTCCGAATTCTCAGTAACAGATTTGGTTGATGTATGTACAACACGTTTTCCCAGCGCTGATCTTTTTCATATGAATACTCCTGATTAAATATTTTTTTGGAAAACAAAATCAATGTAGCGCAGTACGAACGTAATCTATTTAAACCTTTCTCCATAGCTACAGCGGTAAAGCCTCCAACTCTTTCCACTCTATTTACCATACAGCTTGATTTCCATTACACAGGTACTTTCAATCAGGTAACCTTAGTTTATAAAATTTGTCACACCTATTTCATCGGCTTCTCATCTATTCAGGCCGTTCAATGGGCACTATTACCGAGAGTGGACGGAATATTGAGTGGGGTCCGTGAGGATCGATCACCGTCACACTTCTTCGCATATCCAATGACCAGCAGACACTGATTGATTGCGTTTATGGGTATCGAATTAATGGGAGCACTGATGGTTTGATGTTTACCTGTGGTGAGCAGAAGATGTGGTGGCTATGAAACAAACTAGCGCTGCGGTAACACTTTCATTGTACGTACCGCTTAGGAGTGGACCTCTCTGCAGAAGTCTGTACCTATAACCTAAAAGACTGCAAGTCTCTGGTGACTAGGTTAGAATGAAATAAAGAAAAATATTTTATTTGGGAGACGCACTGGAAATATAAACAATAAATGTAGCACAATAATGGAAGCAATAAAAAAGAACATTAATATTTTAAAATTTGTCTAAATTTAAAACTAACAAAATTATGAAAACAAAAAAAAAGAAGACCTGTGCGAGGCCAAAATGGCTTCTATCTCAGCATGATGCTGCAATATTTGAAGAAAAAAAACAAATACCGTAGCGCTCTGCTGGTATTCTGCTAGGGCCCGCTATGACACACCTATGGACATAAAATAAATCCCTATAGAGGAATAAAATAAATAAACTAGATTGGGTATTTCTGGTAAGCTACCCGAAACTGTAAAATTTTCCCAATCAACTTTGAATCTTATGCTTTAGCGATAAAGTTGGAAATCTATTAAAGAATTTTGACAGATTGCAGTAACTTGATGTGCTGGCGTCTGTACCATCGCGGATCAATCTCTTACCATCAAGTGTGATTGTCTACAAAAGCCGGTTACCACCCATGTCGTGATTGATACAGTCTGCAGTCTCAGCTGGCAGCAGAGTACCTATACTTTCCAGCCGGACCACACTCTACGACCAATAACTCCTTAACTAAAGGGGTTTATTGGACCATATTTCTCGTATGCAAGGTACTCTTTAGGTAGGTTTTTTTTCGGGATATTGATTTATTAATAGTTCATTATACTCTATTTAATTAGAGGTGGCGCGGCCAGAGAGCACTGCCTCGCGGCCGGACCACATAAATTGTTAATTAAAAAGATATCTCTTGAGGTACTAAAAATATAGATATATTCCGATGAAAGTAGACTTTAGGTAGGTATTATTTCGAACTATAGCATCTGAGTACTAAACTGTGGTCCGGCCACAGAGTACCACACCTGATGCAAAGATTTCGCAAAATAAGATATTCCAGCCGTGTGAGCAATCAAGCTGATAGTTAACTGTATGGAATAATACCTATCGATACATATTAAACTTTTTGAGAACAGTGGTGGCCCGGTTATAACAGCCGCGACTTACGAGATGTAGGTCGTAGGTTCGAACCTAGACAGACGTTTTGCTTTGTGTAAATTACTTCATCACCGCTGCTCTCAAAACGGTGAAAGAAAACCAAGCAACCCACACAGGGCCCGCGTGGTGGATTACGGCCCACTCCCTCTCACCAAGAGGAGGCTTGTGTCTCAGCAGTGGGAAAGGCTGGTTATGATGTATGCATATTAAACAGTTCATTACAGTACAAACCATTGAAAACATGAAGTTATTATCCTCATAACAGGACTTATTCTTCCTTCTTTAAAGGGTGAAGGGATGAAAGGCGAAACGAAAGGAAAGAAATTAGCTTTAAACGTTTGTATGGGACTCCTGCACACCGGGTGGTCGGATAAAAGGTAAATGTGATTCTAAAATCTATATTTTAGAAACACAAGAAATCACATTTTGGAATCGACGCGGACGAAGTCGTCGTAGAAAGATCACAGATTTAATTTATTATTAATTTATTTTATAAGTTTTTTATTAATTTATGTTTGGCAATGAGTGTTATTTACCTGAAATAAATGAATTTATATGGTATGTATTGATGTATGTTTAGATGTTTGGATGTTTAGATGTTTGTTACTCAAAAACACAAAAACGGCTGAACAAATGTGGACGAAATTTGGCATACAGGTGGTTTATAACCTGGATTAACACATACACGAGATATTTTATATCCCGGTCTAGTATGTTCCCATCAGATAATTTCCGACAACCACGCGGGTGAAGATTTTTCAACAAAAGTTTAATGAATAAATAAAGCGATGAGAGTTCGGTGTTGTTCGTTATAATTACTTTTTGTGTTTGTAGTGGCTAGGCAAAAAACCTTCTGACTCTCCAAATATTTTTGTTGTATTGTTCTATCACAACAGGAGGTTGTTCACTCACAATGAATGCCTTTACATTTAAACGTTAAATAAATGGCCTACCTATTCTTTACCTGGAAGCTCCTCCCATTGCCAATAAGGGCTGGCAGGTTTATTAAAATGTTGTCTATTTCCAAGCAGATAAGTAATGTCGTGAGTAAGGGCAGATCACATCGAAACGTGAAGTGCTGCGACGATGCCTTAGGCGGGTATCACATCTCCACCCCGAAACCATAGCAACGCAACCGGAGTACTTAGTTTCGCCATGATTTGGCAGTTGTACAACAAGCGAAACAGGAGCAAAACTGCCTGTTCTAACGCACAGAATTGATTGTGATTAGTTTTTTTTTTTTTTAATACGGCCGTAGCCAATTACACTATTCAAACATATAATTTATTTAACACAGTCATGCATCCTTCTCACAAAAATTCAAACATTCTGACTGAATGAATCATCTTCCATTAATTCGCAAACATATCAAGATCTGTGTTGTGTGTGAGCGGCAAATAAATAAATCATTTCACACAGCACCATTTGTCCCAAGCTAAGCAACCTAATGCTTGTGTTATGGTAACAAGATGGCTGATAAACTACTTATATACAATTTTTTTTTTTTTGTAAATACATACATATTATAGTTGGAAAATACCCAGACTCGGAACAAATACATGTAGGTCATACAAATATTTGTTCCGTGCGGGAATCGAACCCGCGACACGCAGCGCAGCAGTCAATCGCTTAACCACTGCGCCAACCGTGCCGGAAATGTACGAGGAATAGGTGATTTAGAGTGTGAAACAGTACGACAAATTGGAACAGCCAGTAAGCGGAGTTTTCTGCTACAACAGTAATTTTCTGGGACAAATAGATTTGCATATTTAATTATGCAGACCAGGAACATCAATAATCCCCCTAAGAATTTTAAATATTACAGTCATCTGAGCGCGGGACCGTCTTACTTCTAGAGAATTGAAACTTAGGCAATCTAAAAGGAATTTATTGGGATACAAGAGAGGATGAAACCAGTACAAGTGCTTTTAAAGGTATATAGGGAATGCTTTTTGAATTTATCTCTTTTCCGCGTCATTTCGAAGATTTGCTCGGAAGCCAGATTCACCGCTCAGCCGCGCCGCGGCTCAGCCCACTATTTTGTCGTGGTGCCGCGTTCATTTCGCACGTAACTGTGGCAGTCGACAAGTTTATAAAGTGAAACTTCAAATTTTTTGTAAAATAAATGTTCATTTTATGGAAAAATAATCTTAGAGGTTCGTAGTAGACTGTATTTACTAAGTCGAAAACGACGACATTTTGCTCCGAAAGTAAATCAATGTAACTATTTCATGTAAAATACACACTATCATTCATAAACGCTTCTGAAACTAATCGACACCAAATCTGCCATTCTTATTTGTAAGGTAGACATTTCAGTTTGTGTAGTAAAAGAAGTTCTATATTAAAAAGTGCGCGCCTCATCGCGTATCTTTGTGCGCTGACCCTTAAACGTGTTAAGTCCGTTTACCTGCAGGATTATTGTGTCGTCCATTGGAAACGGAGATATTCAGGTCAGGTCCTCCGAACTGATACGCCATTAATAAAATAATTAAAGATTTATATCAAGGAGGATTATTTTGGAACGGAACAATATTTATAGGCATAAAATATTGTTTCGTGGTAATAATCTCTCTCACACACTTCCTTACTAGCGACCCATGACTGCTTCGCACGGTTTTACGACTTAAACATAAAACATCGAGATTTTTTAATAATATTTGCAATATTATGCACATAAACCTTAGGAAATAAATTCTCTAAATAGTGGTGAACACCGCATCAAAAACCATTTTGCAGTTTGAAAGAACTAAGCGGTCACATACAGTTAGTTCACAATTATTTTACCTCTAATAGCAGCAACCCAACAGCAAGCTTATTGTAACGAGTGTAAAGATCACTGTGATATTGACAAACTTGTTAGAGGCAGCAACCCAACAGCAAGCTTATTGTAACGAGTGTAAAGATCAGTGTGATTTTGACAGTGATGCAAAATCAGAGATAAATTAACTTTGAATGGGCTGTAGAGATGAAAAGCTACTTAGAAATACAGAATCTAGAACATAGATAGATAATAATAGATACGTCAATTGTATGCTATTTACTTTCTAATTAATTACGTATTTTTCCAGTTACACAATAGAGATTTACACAAAGGAATCACTGTTTGTGTTCGCATTGTCATAACATCCATACTAATAACAAATGCAAAACAATGTAGGTATATAGTTATTATATAAATGCAAAATTAACTCTGTTTGTCGGTCTCTCTGTTATCTTTTCATGCTCTAACGACTGAACGGATTGATTTCCATAAAGTCTGGCACACATGTAGTTAGGACTATGTGCACTTTTTATCTCGGTAGTTCCTTGTCGAGCGATAACTTCCGATCTCCACGCGAACGGAGCCGCAGACAGAGGCGAGCACGTTATAGATATACAAACATCTGTTAGTATACAATACAATAAACAAAAGATATTCATTACAATATAAGCCACATTCGTCCCATTGCGTCCCGTAATGTTTACCATAATATACGGATGACATTTATGTATTGCCCTGATTGCTGAGCATGTGCCATTGCTTCGGGACAAAGCCATATTAACTTGTGATACATCGGTATTACATACATGTTTATACTGACATATTGGAAGAATGATTATAAAGAGGGGTTTTGTTGTAGTGAAGCATGGTCTAAGATTCTAAGATGACAAGGCCCTTGATGAAAAACCATTATACCTAAGCCCAGGTACGCGGCGAGCGCGGGCGTGCTTTTCTCGCGGCGATTTACTTTCACACGCTCCATTTTCAACGCACTACTTAGCGTCGAGAGATGAAAATCCAACAGTGTGCGTTTTTGACGCGCTAGGGTGAGCTCTATTGGATTCTCAACGCTTGGCTCAACACCGAGAGTTTAAAATCCAGTGCGCGATGCAATCCTGCCGCGATATTTTTACGTCCGTGCGAACGTGGGCTAACCCAGGAGCTTATCTAATCATAGGAACTAATATGTTATGAATATACTCGTATGTCGGAAATGCGTCATTCGTTTGACTGATCCGAACGTCAGCGCCACCTGGTGATGCTGGACAGAGTCTAGCCTGAGTTCGTGGGGGGGGGGGGGGTCGAGTAGAGCGAGCAGCGAGGTGGAATGGCTCACAAAAACTTGACCATTGGACATCGTCCGAAAAACATGTGCTCAGAAACTGTCTCGCGTTCCATATCGTTGAGTTGTGTATCTACGGTGTGTGACTAAAATATTTAATATTATTATGTATGTTACTTTGATATCAATAATAATTTGTAATAATTTCATGAGAAAACTCAAGAAAACTCAAGAAAACATTTTCGTAATTACGTCGTTGTTCTATTGGATGAGCGATATATAATAATAATAATAATTAATACTTCAAAAAAAAAAGTACAAAAGCGTTACAAGAAACAAAATTTTTCCTCTATTTTAGTGAGGTGAATGTACACAGGCATTTTAATTTAAGACTACGACTCCCAAACTGAAACATGCTCGCATCTTGGGTAGTCGGCGGTCGGCCTTTTTAGATATCGTATACATATCACCGGCATATTTTGTGCTAAAATTTTACACGTAACAATTTTACATAAATAGTATCTTTAAAATTGTTTGGTTTGTTTGTTGGGTGTGTTTGTTTGCTTCTGGGTTCGATTCCCGATTCGGCCAATATTGCCCGATTTTTGATACAGGCGTGAAATTAGTTATGTAAAAACGTTTTTATAAGTACTGTTAAGTAATTTATGGATAAATATTATTTTACTGATAGAATGCTACAGTTTTTCCGAGTGTCATAGAATATAATTATGTTATGTTAAATAAGAAATTTCACGCGCACGAGACGCGAACAGGAGCGAGTTACTAAATAAATGAATAAAGAGAAGCACAATCTCCCATCACTCACTATGTGAGGCCTATATTATGACAAAGACTTTGGGTTATTGGTGTGTACATTTTAGTTGGTAAGCCTTTATATAAATAAATCGTTTTTGTGGTTCATGCACAGTTCTGGCACCCTAAACACAAGGTTAAATCTTACTCTGGGTGCCAGAGTTCATCTAAAACAATCGTTCTCTTAGTTGTAACGCAGCATAGTGTTTAGATAAGTGTTTTTGTACAACTGAAGATACTAACAATCTCTTTGTTTTTTAGTTTTGAGCAGAGAATCGCGTCGTATGCTACATCTTAGAAAGACCCAATGTCCACTTGTACCTGCGAATCAAGCAAAAGAACATTGGCCACAAAACTCCTTTTTTCAAGGTATATGCTTACGTTTAATTATTTATTTATTGATTTAGGATCTCCAACAAAATATGTACACAATACATGACACATAAATAAAGGGCAACATCTGAGCGGCAATTCTCGTAATTTTAAGAGCGTTCACAGTCTGAGCTCAGCCTCAATCTGTCAAAAATACCTCAAATTTTCCTACATTTTTGACAAGTTTTTGACATTGATTTTCGCTGAGATAAGATTACGGCTAGATTTTGAACGTTTATACGAGTATTACGAGAGTTGTTCTTCAGATATGAGTATTAAGTAAGTGTACTCCTTCACTTATAGGGGACCATAGAACGATAAAATAAATAACCAAGCGAACAAAGTTAAAGTATTATTAATGGGTAACATTTGGAAAAGTTCATAAATTATTAAAGGACATAAAAAAAGAAAATATAAGATTTAGAGATACTTAAATTAAATTAAATCTATTAAATATATCTTATATATACTATTTTACATTTCTCTACTGTCGTCTATGTCAAAGCATTTTCGTCCTAAAACTAGATCTAAACTAGACCAAAAACTTGAGAGTTACCAAACAATTTACAGCGTCTAACAGTTCTAGTTAGTAATTCCTAAGACGATCAAACCGATACACTCACCGCAAACTATGTGTCGCTCGGCTTGTACGTGAATAACCTCCAGTGATCTTAGCAAGTCATTGTGAAGTTCTGTGGCCAAACTTGTGGGTTTGGGCTGAACTTCGATTATTATCCAATCTTAAGTTTTAATTAAAGCTTTTCCATAGCGAATCCCGAGCTTTTTAGTGATGCTGACGGAACTGGAGTTAGTTGTTGTGCGAGGTTTTTGTGTCAATTTGTTGCACCGTTTTGCTATTGATCGTTTTTTGACGCAGAAAATTAAGTCTAATTTTGTATGAGCGTCATTTTTAGATGAGAAAATCTTTTTATGTGATAACAAAGCGGAACCAATTCTGTAATTTTAAGAACGTTCACAGTCTGATCTTAGACTCAATTTGTCGAAAAGAAATAAATAATAATAATTAGTTAATTTCCCTTCATTTTTGACAAGTTTTTGACATTGATTGTCGCTGAGATTGCAACTAGATTTTGACCATTTGTAATTACAGGATTCTTCCTTCTATTTTTCATCAGATTTAAATAACTGTTAGTTAAGTGCTTTACCAATAAAAGGATAGTGACTAACATACGACTCTTAGAAAATCTCCCCTTTAAAACCATTCTTCATATTAGTTCAATCGTCTCGATCCTTAACTCCACGAGCCCACCACCACAAGCACACCACCCCCAGATAGAATCTGGTGAGCTGTTATGTACGTTATTAGTTCCTAGCCTCCATGACGTCACGACGACGTAATGAATGAAGTAATCTATCTCCGAACCAACTCGCCCGTACATCAGGCCACCCGTCACACCGACGCGTAATAAAAGCGCGCGGAAAATTGCCGCGAATTAATCTTGTCGGTGTCAATGGAATGCGGAAGTGAATGCCCTGTGATAGTGGGTTTTGGTCAAGCGAATAGATGACTGCGTTGCTACTCGACGGTTTGAGAGGTGATTAGGGAACTTGGTGATCCAATTCAATTTATGAGGTTCAGTGGGTTTTTCGGAGCTATTGTGTGAAGGATGGATATGGTAAGAGTAAATTGGGTGTGCTTGTTGTTTATACGAAAGCAGCAAGGACGTAAGCACCCATGTTATTAATGTTCTACTTTATCGCAGTCATCAACTATTTTGCAAAAAAAAACTTGATTAACCAACAAGTGAGTTATTGTTGTTTTTTTTTCTGTTCAATTACTGTAATAACGCTTACATTTCATAAACTTTACCTAGTGATAATATAAAAGGTCATTTATAATTTATACAGATTCATAAATAATAAAACGTCACGAGTTTGGTGTGTAGGCGGCGAGACCGAGTCACTTCCCCCACCTCTGTTTATATTAATTAAGTCTTTTATTAAAACACATTGTAATTATTACGCTTATGAATAAAGATGGGCTCCTATACATATAAAGGGCGTCTAAATAAATATTTTTGAAAAGTATGTTGGATAAACGTACAACCTAGTACCTACTGGTGCTATTCGTAGGCAGATAAAAGTGTAAGGGGACATTTTTACTATTCTAACAAAAACTACAATCATCTAAATTTCTGTAGAGCAGCGTGGAAAACCTTACGTGTTATTTTATTATTATTGTAGCGAGCATAGAGTAAACAGTTGTAGTGATGTTACTGATACACCGTGAGAACATCGGAAAATTTTATAAAATAATTATTGTGCAACATGGCTGGAAATCGCTCAAGACAGGGAGGTTTGGAAGGAAAAAGGAGAGGCATTAGTGGGACACAATATATGCTAAAGATAATTAAGAAAAATATAATATGTATTGAGCACAACCTGATTTTTGAGATTTTTTTTTTATTATTAAGAATGGGATTTTGTTATTCGTCCCGTATTAACAGGCAGTCACATTTTGTTTAATTTTTCTCTAAGTTTAGATAAAAATATGTTATCTACATATATAAAGACGCAAGCACATCAAGCTACTACTATCTGTCAATTTTTATTTTTAATAGATTTTCAACTTTATGGCTAAAAAAAAGCAGTTTCGGGTAGCTTGATGTGCTGGTGTACAGACAAGCAAGCAACCCAAGCAACCCACCCAATTTTATGATCGTTGTTCTCGGTAGATCTACCGAGAACAACGATCATAAAATTGGTCCATAACGTCATATTAGATCTTATCGAAACACAAAAAAAATTAAGAATAAATAAATCCACATCATCCACTACACATACACAAACCACTACACACACACACACTATACATAAGCCACTTGGCCACACGCAACGGTGTGACAGACAGCCAGTCAGCATGCCAAGGGGATAGGTGTATGCATTTAAAATTAGCTCAATCTGGCCGTGGTCCGCTGATTAATGCCGGTGTTATACCGGCTAACTATCGTAGGCCCCCGCTACCTGATGCAGGCTTAGAGCTGGAACCGATTTATGGGAAAACTCGAGTAAAACAGAACGCTGCAACTTCAAATAAAGGAATTTTGAAAGTCAGTCTTCAACCATTGTAATCATGTATTTCGTCGGTGCTTTGTGGATCAAGGGTTCTTCTTAGAATCATCTCTTCATCATAACTTCTGAATAGTCATTTAGTTTTTAAGGAATTTATCAATAAAAAAAATGCTCGAGCATTCTGTCTGCGCTAACCCTTGAGCACTACATTAAAGTTCATAACCAGCCATAAGTTTTTTTTATTTGTTTATTAAGCAAGGCACACAAACGACATGCTTACAAAGGTAACAATAGGTAACCACACGCCCAACATTTTTATTAAAAGGTGAACAACTATTAGAATAAATAGTAAATAATGAAAGTATTAAATTAAATAAGTACATCATTATACATAATAAAATTACCATATAAGAGTAGGTTATAAACTTAAATAAAATTTTCCTACTTAGATAAGGTAAAAAAAACTGAATATGGAATAAAATAAAATAAAGGTAAGTATAAAAATTAAAACAGAAAAAAATGACAAAATCATGTGTCATTATGACGTTGAGTTTTAAATGTAGACCCAAGTTTCTTGGGTAGTAAAGACACCACTGATTTACAATAAAGGAGAACTTATGAATCCGCGGGACAATTGATCAGGTTCTGTCTGAAAAGTAGACACAATAAAACAATCACAATGTCCCATAATAAATGAGCCATGGGGGACTTTGAACGGGGTCATCTGAAAATGCCATCGAGAAAGCTTTCACCAATTTTCGTCCCTTCTGTAAATGAGAGGAGGGTTTTTACCCTCCAGTAAGACAAAGAAAAGCTAAAATATATTTAACGTTTTACTCTCGCCCTAATTTGGAGTGAGGATAATAATTCCCTTCTATGATATCAGACTCCCAAACAATATTGATTATCGTCAGAGTAATATTTCGGGTTATTTCTAGTACCCCGAGAAACGGGAGCCGTTCATTTTATTAGTATATTTCTATTTGCATTGAGATGAATAGAAATGGGGAGAGCCTGATTATTGCAATATTGCCTACAGTGATAGACGAGGCTAACGATATTGATTTTGGTCTGAAATTGAACGAAATATGAATGGGAATACCTCTGTTATGAAAACAGTAACAATAGAATGATTATTGATGTGCAACTATCAAATAACTACAAAGTCAAATTAAATTAGCACAATGAAAAAAAATTGAAATTTAATTAATTTGAAGAAATTTTTTTTGTTTTGTTTATTTTGTCAATTGAAATTGTAGTAACAAAAATCTGTTTCTTTCGTGATAGGATTCGATTTCGATCAGGTTAAGCTACGCTTGCAGCGATTGGCCTGTGGATGGGTGACCATATTTACATACCGAGACCCCTCCGTGCCTCGGAAAGCACGTTAAGCCGTTGGTGATCTTTGACAGTCGTTACGGGTCAGAAGCCCGAAAGTCTGACAACCAGTCTTACCAAGGGGTATCGTATTACCCAGTAACTGGGTTGTGGAGGTCAGATAGGCAGTCGCTCCATGTAAAATACTGGTATTCAGCTGCATCCAGTTAGACTGGAAGCCGACCCCAACATATTTGGGAAAAGGCTGGGCAGATGATGAAGAATCATATTCACAACCGAATTCCCGTGATCTTTACTCAAAAGTAGCCACGTGAACCACATCACAAACAACTTAGTATAGGCTCATAAGTGCTTATTTTTTAATCGACAAATAATTTTCATTCGTGGAATAAAATTCACGTCTGACATATTTTGTATGGAAAAACTGTCAAAAATTCAAAATGTATTATTCGTCAGATACAATTATCTGGCATTGGAGAAATCAACCCTAAGTAGAATATTACGTAATATTATAATGGGAGTGAGAGGCTATCCATTTTCAGATACATTTTCATTGCGAAACAAATAATATAGAGAATTAATCCATTAGAGCATCCTATAATTAATATAAAATAATAACACGGGTACAGGACACGTCTAGTTAAAACGGAATCCTAATCAAATATTGTTTACATTATATTCTGTCAACAGCAGAATGTTACATCAGGTGTAGTTGATCGTGTAAAACGAACGTAAATATAGTCGGTTAGCATCAGATACAACGCTACCCCGACTACAGTTTGTCAATAAGCGCTCACTAGCGGCTAGAGGTGATGCTGTAGCACAGGAGCTAAGCGATAGATATACTTTGTATAAACATAGCCCGCTTATCATCGTATACAAAGCTATCCCGACTACAGTTTGTCAATAAGCGCTCACTAGCGGCTAGAGGTGATGCTGTAGCACAGGAGCTAAGCGATAGATATACTTTGTATAAACATAGCCCGCTTATCATCGTATACAAAGCTATCCCGACTACAGTTTGTCAATAAGCGCTCACTAGCGGCTAGAGGTGATGCTGTAGCACAGGAGCTAAGCGATAGATATACTTTGTATAAACATAGCCCGCTTATCATCGTATACAAAGCTATCCCGACTACAGCTTGTCAATAAGCGCTCACTAGCGGCTAGAGGTGATGCTGTAGCACAGGAGCTAAGCGATAGATATACTTTGTATAAACATAGCCTGTTTATCATCTTATGCAAAGCTATCCCGTCTACAGTTTGTCAATAAGCGCTCACTAGCGGCTAGAGGTGATGCTGTAGCACAGGAGCTAAGCGATAGATATACTTTGTATAAACATAGCCTGCTTATCATCTTATGCAAAGCTATCCCGTCTACAGTTTGTCAATAAGCGCTCACTAGCGGCTAGAGGTGATGCTGTAGCACAGGAGCTAAGCGATAGATATACTTTGTATAAACATAGCCTGCTTATCATCTTATGCAAAGCTATCCCGACTACAGTTTGTCAATAAGCGCTCACTAGCGGCTAGAGGTAGATACAACATAAAAGCTCTAAGCTATGGATATCCTTTGTTTTAAAAATGTGACAAAAGTAAGTTTTAGACTCTAAGCTATAAAATATCTCTTATATAATTTTTTACATATATAATTTTTTAGTACGTGTGTATGTCACTGAACTCCTCCTAAGCGGTTTTAGTGGGTCCCACTGGTTTTACCACGGGTTTTAGTGGGGTGGTAGTTGGTTTAGATTCACAAATTGGACCTTGTAGGTGGCGCTGCAATCAAGTTCTAGAAAACAAGACTTCTGTACGCTCAGCTAGTTAATAATATAATCTAATCGTAGTTAATCCTACTACAAAAAGGGTACTTAGTGTACTTAAACCAAAGTGTTTTTGGCTTTCCGGCAAAACAAATGCTAAGTGGATTCCACCCATGGGTGAGTCTGACTACAAATATATGACGACAAAAAGAAAAGAAGTAACACTTTGACAGTTACCCACGAACTCGGTCCATGCTCCTTAAATTTCTCTAACTCGTGAGGCACGGCCTGAGGCGGTGATCAACTTTCATAATGTTTATTTAAAAATCATCCACTCAGGGCGTGAGTTGGAGCTATTGTGCTTATAGCTTAGTGCCTTAGCTACGCGCACATATACAAATCGTTGCTGTAAGTACAAAGGGGGAGTGGAGGGAAGGAATTACAATGACGCGTGTGGGCGCCGCGTTCATTCGCCGGTGAACGAGACAATCGAAAAATATTTGAATGCTCAAAGGAAACGATTTTTTAAGATACTAAATACAAAAGTTAATCTAATAGATACAAAAATAATTATTTGAATAGTCATATAGGTTATTTTTTATAGTCGATACAAATATGCCGAAAAATGCACGCGCATTAGGGGTAGCGGCGCAATAAAACACCCCGTTCTCAAAGTGGTAATGGTAAGGAGTAACGTAAATAAGGAGACAGCAGCTCCATTACAAATGTCTCTGTAAGAGTCCGGTGACGAGTAGTCACTGTCTGCAAAGTAAAATGTGTGCTGTCGGGGGAGCGCCGGCAGGAACGGATATATATTTTTTTTTTTAATTTATTTATTTAGATTTACCAACGTTCGTATACACTTCAGAACTTACAGGAAACAACAGTAAATACAGCAGTCATCATCTGCCTAGCCTTTTCCCAACTATGTTGGGGTCGGCTTCCAGTCTAACCGGATGCAGCTGAATACCAGTATTTTACATGGAGCGACTGCCTATCTGACCTCCACAACCCAGTTACTGGGTAATACGATACCCTTAGGTAGGACTGGTTGTCAGATTTTCGGGCTTCTGACTACCCGTAACGACTGTCAAAGATCTACGAATGACAGCCGGGACCAACGGCTTAACGTGCTTTCCGAGGCACGGAGGGGTCTCGGTATGTAAAGATGGTCACCCATCCACAGACCAACCGCGGCAAGCGTAGCTTAACCTGATCCATCGACCTGTGCGGCTGTTATTATTTAGCCACGGGCCCCTCTAACAGTAAATACAGCAGTAAATGTAACAAACATTTATAGGTAAATACAGCATTTTCTTATTTTTACCTACAAAGTGAACAATCTTAGAGTAGTTACACATTATTTTTAAAGAACATAACACAGACGTCTCATATCGTGTCGTTTATCGTATGTTTCTATTCTTAATAACTAATAGAATGTAGAGAAAATAAAAAAGAAAGAAAAATGAGCGCACTGAAATTATTATTACCTGAATTAGAGAAAGTCGCATGGAGACGGCATAACGCTTTTTCCTTACGTAACGATTTCTACAAGTCTACTCCTACCGCAAGCCACGTTTAGGAATGTCGTTCGAAAAAACGGCTCACCTCTGCACCTTCAGAGGATACAGGCGTGATGTAAACATCGGTCAATATTCCGAAATAAACATAACAGGTATTTTTCTGAAATGGAATTTAATTTGGTAAAGATTGAAATTCCAATTACATTGAATTATTTTCTCGAACGTAGGTTGAACGAAAATTAATTTGAGTTATAGTAGAAGAGGAAATTAATGACTATTAATGTACTATGAGTGAGTATTCTCGGAAGCGTAGAAGAAAATCAACAATCTGGTTCCCTACATTTTACATTAGGTAGACGTTACAAATATACAGGGTTAATTAAATTAGCTAGCAAAACTCCACAGACGTGATGGGTACCGATACCTGAGCACGATATTTTTTTTTTTTTGGGGATCAATACTTGAGTTGAGAAATTCTTTTGTTTTATCATGTTTCGATACCGGATCCCATCACGTCTGTGAAGTTTACACAAAAAAATAGATTTTTAAACTGATATTTCAAGTGACTACTAACTGCGGTCGATGACCCCACAATAGAACCATCAAATTCATTTATTTAATACTTCAAGCACATACATGTACAGAGGCGGACTTAATGTCATAGGCATTTTATCTTTTGTTTTATCATGTTTAGATATCGATACGCATAGCGACTGCGAAGTTTCGCTATGTAATTCAATTTGACCATGTATAAACTGTTTCTTATTACTAGGTGTTACACGTGAAAGCCTTTATCCAAATCTATTAGAAATAAAAGAAATTAGATTAGATAAAAGGCTGATGGGAATAGGGCTGCCCCCTATTTCAAACCGGTCGATGTGGTTATGTGGCAATGCTTGAAGGAGGCCTATGTCTAGCAGTGGACGTCTTTCGACTGAAATTATGATAAATATGAGATGAAACATAGCTGGCGAAAACCCCATTACAGCCGGGCGATTCTGGAAAAATCTCAACTTGATAACTAAGGTGAAGCTAGAGTGAGCTGTAAGTCACGCTGATGCTATTGATATGCTATTGAAGACTCACTCCACGCTCACTTCACCCAAGTTTTCAAGGTGAGATGGTTATAGAATCGCACGGCAGGTTTGATAACATCAAACTGCTATTTTATATAGAAGAAATTAATTAACTATAGTTACTTCACACTTCAGAAAATCTCCTACCTACGCACGACTGCTAAGCACAGTCCTGAGTACGATCTCTATGTCGGCCAAGGTTTTATTTGGCTTTTGCATTAGAGAATTCTCAGTAAAACAGCATGGAGTCTGGAATTCCCGTGTATCGCCCCTTATTTTTCTTACATAAGACTGTGTGAATGTTAGTACCTGACACCCTTGGAGATATTTAGAGGTGTTGTTTTGTCATATTGATCTAAAATACAAACTTAAATCTTTTAAATTGCCAAACAGTTGGCCAGTTAGTTAGGAAGTTACACTCCCGGACTTCTACATCGAGCCACGGTGCATTTTATTGTATAAAGCTTTTTATAATGGTAATGAATTCAAATTTAGAACAATGATGACACCAAAATGATCACCAGTATGTCTGATAACTTCTCCCGCTCTGGGCGGAGCGGGATGTCAGACTTTCACTGACTAAAACCCACCCGTGTTTCTTCAGTTGCCTGTGCCAGGGGCCAAGTTAACAACCCGCGACCCTGGCAGTGGCCTTGATACCTTACATGGAAATGCGCGGTATCTCGACTTAGAAGTACGAGAGCGTAGTTGCCCGTTTCAAAGCAGTATCCTTCTGTATCGCTTACAGTGTGCTATAAGGCTTAGTAACGGGGTGCGCGGATTGATTGGAGTGCGCCAGTATGTAATCTGTTAGAGCAAGAGCTGCAGCAATCATACGTTCATTATTAAGTGAACCACGATATACAAGATTACTCATCATGCGACAAGCGAATCATAAACGTTAACCATACGATGTGGTATATAAAGGACTTTAATTAATTAAGCGATATAGTGGCAAACATGTTTTACAAAAACATACATACGTACAGAAGCCAGCACATCAAGCTACTACAATCTGTCAAGCGATAATAGATTTTCAACTTTATCGCTAAAGCATTAGGTTCAAAATTGATTGGGAAAATTTGAGAGTTTCAGGTAGCTTGATGTGATGGCGTCTGTACATAGACCGCTGATAACATAACCCTTAATTATGACTTTCTTGTAGAAGATTAGCTTCTGCCCGCAGCTACGTCTGCTTGGTTGTCGGACAATATCCCACGGGAACGTACTACCGAGATTAACATGATTTATGTGTTAATCCAAGTAATAACCTATGTTTGCTAAATTTCATATAATTCCGTTCAGCCGTTCTTGCGCCAATCCGGAACATACATCCAGACAAACGGACAAAAATTCATTATTCATCAGATTCGTGGACCTCGTACACGGAGAGAAAATTCTTAGAAAAAATACTGTGCTCGTCACTGTAAAGTGAGTGCAAGTGACATCTACAGAAAATTTTCTGAGTGAGATTGAAAAATTCACTATTTGTCCAATAAATTTTACATGGTAATTTTTCCATTACCACTCAAATGCACTCAGATTATGAGACAGGACAGTAATTTTTCTAAGATTTTTCTCTCCGTGCAGAATTACTTTTTTCAAAAATATTCAATTTTCAGTTTTGACTTCGTTACTATTTTATTATATGTGTGTATAAAACACATGGCAGGTGTAAAACTGCACAGTAGATATTCAAAATTGTAGTATCAATCAAACCAGCTTGTAGCGGTATCTACAACGCCACATGCGAACTACTTACGCGTCATACTGACGTCACGCAAAATCCTGCATCTCGCAAGCAGCAGCAGCAGTTGCCCGCCAGACACAACTCCGTCTGGTCGGAGGGTCCTCCCTTTTCTATATACATAGTATTAGTGAACTTTACATCTTGTTTCTCATACCTCTACAAGCTTATTGCAATCCACAGTTGGTAAAACATAAGCCTGAAATTGCGTCAAAAAACCCAGCTTTCCGCCTTTCACAACTATTTCAAAATAACATAAACCAACAAAACAATGACATTCGGTATTCAGCACAGCGCTAATAGATTGTTTCTGAACGTAATTTGAAACAATTAGGCATGAACACCAAATAGCAGGTAACGGTAGATGTATGTTAAAAGCTTAATGAGCCACTATTTCACGGAGTAAACACGCAAAATGTCAATAACGACGCGCAAACAAACATTGTATAAATTAAACATTAATCGGGCCAATAATTCGAGCCTCAACTTCCAAGGCAAGGTTTCTTTAGTAAAAGTAAACCGATTTAGAATGTGAATGGCTTCCTAGAAGGGCTCGAGGCTAATCACTTCCACGTGGATCGTTTTCTAACATAACATTTTGCACGTATTCTCTGAACCGAGGTTTGTGGAACACCCATCTTCGTCTGTTCCTTGAAGTCGCATTTAACAGGAAGCAAGTCTTTGTTGAGTACATACAAATACTGTATAACTACTAATGTACCTACTGCCCCATCTCGTTAAAACCCCTAAATTAACAGAGAGCTTAAGACAATTCCTCGTTCTCTCTTTACCCGGTACCCTTAAACAGGGACCAAAATAATCAGAAAGTACGAGTGTTTGCCTCAAACAATTAACATAATTATTAGAACGGAACGGAAAAAAACGAAGCAGACACGGAGCAACTACGGACTCGTCTCATCAGAATTTCGTTGCAAACGTTTACAATTTCCATTTGGATCCCCTCTAACCCTCTGCGCATCCAAATAAGATTTATAAGCGTAGTAGTAAACTCATTAGGGCCAAGCTTTGTCTACAATCCGCGTAGGAAATAATATCGGACTGCGCTTGGGAACATAAAAGCCACGATACTTTTTAGCATGGGCGATTAGTGATTCAGTTCCGCGCCCGAACGCAAAGGGTCGCCAAGCGTGATGCAGTATTGACGCAATCACAATGCCGCTTATCGCCCATTCCATAAGTATGGTGTCTGCTATCACCCTTGGATATTTAACTTGGTAGTCCAAGACTTTAATATCGGGAGGATTGTGGGCAAAAACGTGATTAGCATCCTTATTAACGAGGGGAGCCGTGGTTTCGAGTTTGGCACTTTTTAATTTACTTTTTGGCGAATTTTGGGTTCCCTTTGTCGGAGTTATGATAATTGCTAGAATTCTGAGGGATTGGTTTCATGATAAACGGTGGTATTAAGGGTTTTATATTAAGCTGCAACAATGGGACAGCTGGATTGGATGCGTAGCAACATCATTATTTAGAAAGAAAAAAGAAAGAAAGAAAATTTGTTTATTCTGCACAAACACAGCGCACGTTACATATAAAAAAAGACATACAATATAAATATACACATTTAAAGTAACATCAGAAAATCGCATTTCACATCATGCACATTTGCTGTTAGAAATCATTAGAAGCAATATTAATAGTTTTAAAGGTAAAAGCGAACCAGAGATTGACCATCATCAGCCTTTTCCATCTATGTTGGGGTCAGCTTCCAGTCTAACCGGATGCAGCTGCCCAGCAATATGCGGACCAGCAATACTTTCGGGCTTCTGACTACGCGTAAAAACTGTCAAAGATCCACGAATGACAGCCGGAACCAACCTCTTAACGGGCTTTCCGCAACACAGAGGGATCTCGGTATGTAAAGATCCCATCCACAGACCAACCGCGGCAAGTGTAGCTTAACCTGATCGATCAAACTGTGCGGCTATGTGGTGTGAACCAGAGATTGGCCATGCAGAGTCAAATTCTACACAGTCAATATAATGTCGAACCTACTTCCCTCATAAAACAAAAACTAATTTGCTGTTGAAAGCACGAATTTCCACAGCAGGCTAAAACTTAGTTCCAAAATAGTTCACAAATTACCAGTTTTGATGCGCAGTATATTGCAAAGTTAGCTTAATTAGGAGCTGTACTATGAAATACTGATAAGAGTATATTGGCTGTAAAATTAATTGTACCGCACAGCAGCATTGGGAAGCAAACATTGCATAAACAGTGCCGAATGGAAATTTCCATCTGATAACGGCTTCGCTAACTGCTAAACACTACGTTGGAGATGCGGCGATGGTAAACTGAGGTGTAAAGCTCTGTATGGGGTAGCGAATTTTTGCGTGAGATTGTGAAAAGAGTTATAGTTTTTTTATGAACACCCTTTTATTACCTTCACTTCAACTCACAAACAATGTACTAAATTCTTATAAGTCAATTTTAATCTACTTCTGATTGTCGTATCGAAAGGAAACTTTGTATGTATATGTTTGGATGACAAAACTATAATTTGGTATCTTAGAGCTGATCTGATGATGGAGCCAGGAGGTTGATAGTGGAACTCTTCAGTGGCTACTAGTAAACCCTTCGATATTGGGCGCATACGATTTGTTTTTACGAGTCCAATAGATTGGATAAGCATGTTACACTTATTGTTCAAATAAATCAATGATCGATGATCTTTTTTTAGCTTTGCCCAGTTCCTCATCTAGTTTAAATATTTATATGTGACTTTGGGTCTATTTTGAGTAGGTTTGTATAAATAAATTGCACATAAATCTTGATCCCTTCTTTCACACGGATATTTATTTTATTCCATGTAGGAATGGAACCGTGACCCGTAGCACCCGTAGCACTCGTAGCACAGAAGGCAACCGCATAAAAACTGCGTCAACCGTTCCATTACATAGTTCAGCCGCGTATTTTAGACTAAAATAGTTCAATATCACATGCTTTGCTTCCATTAATTGCCATCATTATGAAACCCAAATTAACTGAACACGCGCTAAATCTATTCATGGCGAAAACCGCATCAACTTGGAATTTATGTAGAACTATAACTAAATTCCCTTTTAACGCATTATTGAAGATCTAACCCAACTTTTTAACTCGAAATTATACATTTATATGGAATTTGACCTTAGACGTGATATTAGCATATTTTTCTCATTGTCAAAGGCAAAACTTTTCACTATACAGAGCTACATTTACATATTTAAATTGTTTTTTCTTGTAAACGATTTTTTGTGATGCGTAAATCTTGTCAATAGGACAGTCGTGGAAAATGAAAGATTTAAGATTTATGGAACGATCACTTTGGGTCCGAGCCTCCGCGCCGAGCAAGTTCAATGTTATTTTGTTGTTTTTATTTATTTGAAAGGCATAGTTGATACAACGTTTGTGTGTCGTTCATGTGACTACAGGGGAAAATAAGAACGTTGAATTCTTAAATTAAACGGATTTTTGAACTGAAAACTTCTTTAGGCGCACTTTGCGCTATATCTGAACAGTGAACGAAACTGACCAGTCTCAGGTGGGTGACGTGAACCAGGTTTGCTCGGCTCCAGTGGTAGCAGGACACTTGCGCGAAAGATAGTGAGGTAACAATGAAAATTCCAACATAATGGATGGGAAAATTTTCAAATTTTCCATCATTGGTGCCGTTTTCATGGTTGTCGAGGGTTTTAAAACCGAACATGATGAAAAAAAATTAGAGAATCTAAAAAGAAAAAATAATAAGGAAAATAATTACTGGCGAATTGTGGGTGTAGTTACACCCCTGCCCAATCATTTGAATGAACACAGGCGTGATGTTATGAAGAAATCTTATTTATGCAACTTTTCCTTCACACAAAAGTCCGTTCGCGCAAAAGTCTAGTCACGTAAAAGTCCATTCGCAGAAATGTTTTCGCGCAAGTGGGTTCGTGCAAATGTCTTTCGCGCAAGTGGGTTCGTGCAAATGTATTTCGCGCTAGTGCCTAGATCTGGCTCCACTCGGTCGGTGACGCTAAATCCGGAATACTCGGCTCCAGTCGGTCGGTGACGCTAAATCGGGAATACTCGGCTCCAGTCGGTCGGTGACGGTAAATCGGGTACACTCGGCTCCAGTCAGTCGATGACGCTGAATCGGAAATTCTCGGCCCCAGTCGGTCGGTGACGCTAAATCGGGTATACTCGGCTCGAGTCATAAGTTTGCAATTCTATCGTGTGGTCATAAGCAAACACCCTATTTTTTCTGGTGATAACTACGTAATAACTTCATTTACGCCAGAAGTATTTGGCATCGTCGGGAGATTTTAATATTAAAATGATCTTAAAACATTCATGTTAAAAACGGTTTTCATTTCATTTCAGTATAATATATTATCCCATTTCTAGATGACCATGTATCCCGGATTATCCGTACACCCAGTTTCATCTTCTTTGAGGCTTTCAATTTTTTTTTTTAATTCCGTTCCTAAAGTAACCGAGACACCAAAATAATCCCTCTACAGACTGACGAAATACAAACTGTGTCAGATGAAGGTGAAAAAATGTGTGGGAAAAGCTTAAAACTTTTGATTAAATTATTTTTGGAAACGTTTACCTATATGTATGTATTGTAAACGTTGTCTGCAAAAGTCGACCCTGAAGTATGGAGGTTGATTGAAACACGTTCGTTCAAGATAAGCGTTTATTACGCTATTAAGCAGGCTAGCAGTAAAATAACTCTGGTTGCATTCGAACAGACATGCGAATTTACAATGAAGCTTTCAAATTTTTGTATTATGTTTTTGTTTCTAAAACCAGTGACGGTGTGTTCGTATAAACACGTACTTACGCTTCAAATAAATGCAGTAAATATAACGTTGTAAGATTTTAAATCCACCGCACAACTACCTACAAGTCATGTGTTTGTCGACTTTGAACAAAAGCGACTTTAAGCCTGGCATCATCCTCCTTCTGCGAAGCAGTAATGCTTGCGAAGGAGGGGGCAGAGGCGATCTTTGCGCCCTCACGGGGGCGTGAGGGCGCAAAGATTGCCTCTCTCTTACGCGTGAAGTCTCCTGCGGTGACTAGGGGAGTCACCGCAGGAGACGCCCTGGGCGTCGGGAGTCGAGAGCCGATTCCCGGCCACCGTAGGCGCGGGCTTGCGGACGGCGACAGTTCGCCGTCCGGTAAGCACCAGGCCCGGGTCGACGGCGCGTTGTATTCCACGCGCGCTTCAAAGAGATGTCAGCACTAACTGACGGGTTCCGCTAGGGCCGATACCTGCCAAGGTCGCGGATTGTTCGAAAGAGTCACCGTCGCCCCTGGCACAGGCAACTGAAGGAACACGGTTGGATTTTAGTCAGTAAAAGTCTGACACACCCTCCTGCTCCACCCAGAGCGGGAGAAGTTATTTGATAATTTCCCATAAAAAAAAAGCCTAGCTATGATCTAATACGTAATTATACACAAACACCACCACACTTCTACCTGACCTCTTAAGCATAGCTGGCGAAATGTGGGTGTACTGTAGGGAGTCGGTGTACTTCTACCTAAACCTTCTCAGATAACAGGCGTGATCTTATGTGTATTAGCCAGTGATAATCTTCTGCTGAAATCTGAATTCCCAAAATTGTCAGGATCTTACATTCCACCATAGACGTCCTCTTCGTGCCCATATTATGCTAATTTAACTTGAGTTCAGTTCAGCACGATTGACTTTGTTTTCTTTACATCTCAAAAACAATATATTCATCTTTTCCTTTACCTTTCTTTATTCTTTAAGCCATCCATATCCCCGCGCTGGCGCTTTACCCTTACATACTCAAAAGTAAAAACTATGCAAATAACAGATATGCAATTCCTTTTTGGTAAACAACTTCATTTGCATTCAATGAATGAGGTCATTGCTAACAAAATCAGCTTAGACATAATTTTCACTTAGGAACTATGTACTTAATAGTACATACATAAAGGTATAATGCATTTTGCCTAAGCGATCAGGTCGTGACCAGCACATGGACTCAGACAAAGTGGGTTAATTGATTTTAGAGACCCATTAATACGGGTCCATTCATTTAGGCATATAGTGTTAAATTACTTTGGTATGTAGGTGGGCCATTACATATCAACAATATAACTATTGTTCTATTATATTTGTACACGCTATTGTACCCAAAATTTACCGTATTCGTTCAGGGAATTGTATTTTTAACAAAAAAAATATATCACTCTATTTATGAACTCGATGGGTATTGCAATTGTTGTTAAAAATAAATATTTATTCGTTTGGAAGGGTTGTTGAACAAAATTCGAGTTTACCACTTTAAAATAAATCTTAAATATTAAACAGGTTGTTGAGTGTACCTATATTATACAACATAGGGGATTCAAAAAAAAAAACAGTGTTTTGCGAGATTGGTGACGAAATAACGCCGTGGCGGCGGCTAACATCTGAATAACCGAGGTCGATACCTCTGTCTGTGTCCAGATATTTTGGGACGAAGGAAGCGACGACCCAGGATTTTTTGGAATGTGGGACAAAACTTCAGGACGAACGAAGAATAAGTCCAGCAGAGTAACTGAGGACCAAAATAAAAACAAGCGCTTTTACTAAATTAAAACACATGTCCAAAACTAAACAAGCAATCCGTTTGAAATATTGTCCCCAATCAAATCCCTGCGTACGTCAAAAACGTCACGAAGTGCTGTAAATTTACAAAATGCAATATGGTGGATGCCTAGCCTATCAGCTGAGAGTGATCGATGTGTAGCGAGGAAATGGAAACACAAACATGAAGCTGAGCCTAATGGAGGAGAGGGTAGGTTAGTAAGCGCGGGGTAATTGCGTTTATGGTAAGCAAGCAGTACTGTTAATCTGTAGCTTAATAGCCTTGGTGGTCTTGTAGTCGAAAACCCGATTTCTGACCGCGGGGTTCTGAGTTTGAAGCACGAGTAAAACAAAGTGTTTTATTAGGTAGTGCGAACTGTGCCTGGTTATTGACACTAACCTCCATACACAGGATTATATAGGACGCATATTATAACTGGTAAAATGTTTTTGCGTAATATTAAGTAAGTACATAAGTATCGATAGTTATAAATGATAAATTATATTTATTAATTTATTTTATTATTTATGTACACACAGTAAAAAACAATGGATATGACATAGTTATAATTTGAGTACATACAAGCGTACTGCTTACTTCTTAAAAAAATTCTTCCAGCAGACCTGCGAAAGGAGAAGTAAAAAGAAATGTAGACAATAGTGTGTGAGAACATGAAGAGAAAAATATGAATGTGTGAAGTCTGAAACTAACATATTAAATATACCTACACATAATATAATGCGAAAATTAACATTACCTATATTATTTTATTTCTGTAAGTTAGTTTATACCAACACTTTTACACTTCAACTAGATGAGGTCGGTGTTTCCTATCCGACTCATCTAAGAAGAAACACAAACAAATTCAGAAATCAATCTCTTTTAAAGTTCAGACATTGTTTTGGTCAGATCATGCAACATCAATAGGACGCTTGTGATCGCTTATGAACGCTAAGTGATCACAAAGTGATCCTATCAAAAAGTATCTAACTGGATGCTTCCGGGCATCGCCAAAACTATTTAATTAAGTCAACAATGGCTTCCCTGTCAAACTCCCGAGCACCCATTCAGTGTATAATGAAGTACAAATTACTAAGCTACCAGTTTGTTGAGGCAAGAGGACCATTTCCTAATATCTACTGTCCACTTTATTTGACTACATTATGTACCAATGTTATTTTCTTTTAGTTCGTCTGGGCAAGTCTTTAGTAGAAGGAATTTTATGTCACCGTATTTTACATTTGGTAATAGCGTTCCTAATTAGCGCACCAAAAGACGAATAAAAAATATCGAATAGAAACGTATTATTTATACGTTTCTATTTTCTGTATTTTTTTTTCAGAGTTGTTATTTACAACTCTGAAACAGGATAAACGGAATCATTATATTTCGGGATTACCACGGAACGAAAAAGTAACTCAGTAAAGATAGGTTATTTCGGCCCTATCGATAATAGTAACAATGTTACGATTTAGGTGGAAAACAATAAAAGGAAACTTATTTCTCTATTTTTCAATTTAGGAGAAACAGCACCAAATAATTCGCCAAACTCGACACTGGATCTAATTTAGCCGGCTCCTAAACACGTGTTCCAACTTTATCTCTTTTGGCTAGAATCAAAGTAGCAATTCTCTTTCACGACAGTTTGCATCGGCGTTAGATTTGTCGTCGAAAATTCCATTAAGCGCTGTGTCGCGCTGTGTAAAGTGTTAAATTCGATAAAACTGCTTTCATGGCGGCACGGTGCTACGAAACGAGCGTAGGTGTATGTTGCTGTGTGTACCAGGAGAGTAGTTTTATGCCTACATATACCGATAGTGTCTAGTGAAAATTACGTTTAGGTAATCAAGATCGCTTTGGCAAACGGCAAACGTAGAATAGGATATCCTCAGGCTAGATTTGAAAGGTGGCTGATAGCAGCTGAATGGGATAGTCGAGGATTGATCTACTCGTGTAATAAATGGTGTGCGAGAGATCAATGCCCAACAGTGGACAACTAACTACTAAAGGCTGCTAATAACGACTAGTTCTATTAATATTTTCAGATCATATTTTTATTTTATTTTGTTGATCACATAAGTTTTATTAAACATTTTAGGTTAGTGACTAGATAGATCTGTCACAATCACTAAAATCACCAATATAAAACTAAAAGCTAAATAGAACATAATTAATGGTCAATAGATTGGTCTACACTGATTACCAATTAACTAATTAGGAGAACATGAGTGAAAGGCAGCGCTGAATAGGCTTGGCTAGGCGTGTGACTAGTTCATGTATCGAATACTCAGAACTCAGACGTGAACAGTACGTGGGTACCAGGGCGTCATAAATCTACAGCTGGTTTCTGATGTATGATGTTCTGTTTTGACGACAGTTGATCATAGTATGGGAGTAGTGATTGCGATTTTCTGTCGGTTGAAGTAATTGATGTACTTCATTGAAACGCTGACATCATTTTATTATTAATTATTGTTTCAGAGGTGAGAATAAATAAATAAGAATTCCTCCAATGTATTGTGTTACTCGGCGTATTTGGAGAACAATAATTTTTCAGTGTCTCTTTTCTTTTAATAATACAAGACAAGACTTACTACAATTATTTTAGACATCTTTTCTCGAGATGACATCAATTCATAAGAGTAACTAAAGTTGACACCTATCACTGATCTTCTGTGAAATAAAACACCATGAAAGAATCATCTTTTAAAACGGTCAAACAACCAAGAATGGGTGGTTCCCTTCTTTAAATGAAAATAGATATATCATGTAGAACGATAAATTACATGTACGAACTACCTATATTATTGTATACCCTTGAGAGTTTCGGAAGGACCTCCCTGAACTGTAAAGTTAATTTCATCTTCTGCCCACAAATACCGAATGAAACCCACAAGCCGTCATACGTTCAAATATAACGGTATTCTGTACTTGTTCTGTCTAGCTGCCGCTGTTTACAATATGCAATGGTTTCAGTCTCCGCGCGAACGCGTAAGCGAACGGGTGCAGAATAAAAATGTCTACCGAAGTTGTGAAGTGTTCACAGTGTAACATAGTTATAAATGAGTTATTATGTTTTACGCAAAATAAAATCTGTATTATGGACGAAGTGAGTCTAATAAGACTTATTAAAAGCGATTTCTCCGCACTAGAAATCAGTGACGCGAAGGAACTCCTTTTTACGTCTTTTCCATCTACCGTCAGAAAAATTGTGCGACGTAAAAATAAGGAACAAAAAGATGTGGAAGACATCATAAGTGCCTTTAAAACTGTTGATCCGGATAAAATTCCCATCTTCGTAGCAAAAGAGCTACATAAATTACCACCGGTAACCTTTGATCACATAGATGCAACAAGGTTATTGAAAGATATTGTGTTACTACAGTCAGAACTAAAACTAATTAGGGAAACTTATGTTACGAGCGAGCACTTAAAAACTGAGTTGAATAACATGAAATATGCATCATTAGTAAATGAAGAATTCAATGTAAACAATAGACGAGGTGCCTATTTATTAGATAGCGGGCCGACAGGTTTTTTGAATATTGATGACGCATCTACATCAATAAAGAATGCACCGGAGGTAGAAGCCAGAAGTGCGAAGCAGCAAGTGCATACTTTGCCGTGTTCGACATTTACACAATCGCCTGGTTGGGTGCATGAGTGTAGTCCTACCGCCGTCGCACTCAAAGCAGATGATAACGAGCGCACGCGCGCGACGGAACAGCTGACAAAATCGGCCGCTAATCACACCGTAATGAACACGGCTAGTGGTGCGAACGTAACAAGTAATGATAAGTCATTGGCGGAAATAGTTATGTCGGAAGGTGAATCGAAACCAAAAGCCTCTTCATTAAGTAATGAGTGGTTGTTGGTACAGAAAAGAAGACACAGAAACAGGACGGAGGCCATCAGAGGGAAAGCTTCAATTAAACCTGAAGATAGATTCAGACCAGCTGATCTTAAAATCTCATTGTTCGTGTCTAATGTGCACAAAAATACCTCTGAGAAGGACATAATCGAGTATATTTTCACAAAAACCAATGAAAATGTTACTCTTCAGAAAATAAAAATGAAAACAGAAAGAAGTTACAGCGCTTACAAAATTACAGTTACGAAGCATAAATTAGACGTTTTCCTAAATGATGAGACCTGGCCGGACGGTGTGACATGTCGTCGCTTTATGCCGTACAAACAAGTTTATGATGAGAAAAAAAGAAATAATTCGACTGATAATGTATAATGCTACTATGGTAACATTTAACTGCAAAAATATAAAACGGTCTGTGGACGGTATAAAACAGATATGCGGTTTTGCAGACATCATTGCCTTACAAGAGACGTGGCTGCTGCCCTGTGAACTGTCTTACCTGGCGAACATTCACGAAGACTTTGGCAGCGTGGGGACCTCTGCAGTTGACACCAGTATGGGTATCCTCAAGGGTAGACCCTTTGGAGGGGTGGCGCTCCTATGGCGTAAATCTGTATTCCAGTTTGTGTCAGTGGTACAGTGTGCAAACCCACGTATATCGGCTATTCGTATTTCTACAAATGGTCGGCCCGTGTTGGTTATCAGTGTTTACATGCCTACGGACTGTGCTGAGAACGTACCTGAGTTCACAGACTGCTTAAGTGCGATGAGTGCTATTATTGAGGAAAGTAGTGTTGAATCTGTTTTCATTCTCGGAGACATGAATGCACATCCAGGTGAGCGTTTTTACACTGAACTTTTGGAATTCTCCGCGGAACAGGACTGGATATGTGCGGACACTGATAAACTTAGCTTATCGTCCGATACTTTCACTTTCATTAGTGAGGCACACGGGTGTCGTAGATGGCTAGACCATTGTATTGTCACAAGGGCCGCGTGGCCGTGTGTTGTAGATATATATGTAAAGTATGATGTGTATTGGTCAGACCACTATCCATTAGTTGTTACATGTAATTTAAATGTTATTACACAAAAAATCGCAGTGAAGAGCACACCATGTAATAAAATTAAATGGGGCGATAGGACTCCAGAGCAGATAAATGAGTACACAAAAATATGTAATACACATTTAAAAACTATAGACTTCCCATGTGAGTTTCAGAGTTGTTGTGGAAAAATCTGTCACAATAATTCCCATAAGGATATTGTCAATAAATTATATGATGATATAATAAATGTGTTACAAAAGGCTGCGACTACTACCTGTATGGTAAAGAATATCAAACATAAAAAGTTATTAGCAGGGTGGAACAAGCACGTGAGCGAGTCTTACTTGGGTGCCAGGCGGACATTTAATACATGGGTAAGCTATGGTAAGCCAGCTAGCGGGCCATTGTTTAGAGACATGATTGAGGCGCGTAAAATTTTTAAAGGTAAGCTTAAGTGGTGTCAAAACCATCAAGAACAGATAAAAATGGACTTCATGGCAACACACTACACGAATAAGGACTTTAAACATTTTTGGAAGTGTACAAATAAATTGAATACTAGACCTGGCATCCCAGTGAGTGTCGGCGGTGTTTCTAACCCTGAAGACATTGCCAATGTTTTTATGGAACAATTTGTTGTAAAGTCACCCTTAGGACCAGCATGTGGACGGTTTGATGCTGAGACTCAGGGGATGAATATTTCAACTTTAATACTTGCGAAAGATATTGATCGTGCTATTAGGGGTATGAAGGGAGGAAAATCACCGGGATATGACTCTCTCAGCGTGGAACACCTCAAGCATGCTGGTTTTCACATTCCTAGAGTACTGGCAATGTTATGTAATTTGTGCTTAAATCACTCACACCTACCCCCTGCTCTGATGAAGACTCTGGTGGTACCGATTGCCAAGAGTAAAACGGGGGATGTGTCTGATAAATGTAACTATAGACCCATTTCGCTAGCCACGATTGTAGCGAAGGTATTTGACAGTGTGCTTAACTCATATTTGAACAAGCATGTTAAGTTACATGACGCTCAGTTCGGTTTTCGTCCTGGCTTGTCAACTGAGGCTGCTATTCTGAGCCTTAAGCACACTGTGAAATATTACACTGACAGACAGACCCCGGTTTATGCTTGCTTTCTAGACCTCTCGAAAGCATTCGACCTAGTGTCTTATGATATGTTGTGGCAGAAGCTAAAAGAAACGGGTCTGCCGCCAGAGTTGACATCACTTTTTAGGTATTGGTACCTTAATCAGAAAAATAATGTAAAGTGGGCGGGTGAATTGTCGAGTGAATACAGACTGGAATGCGGAGTGAGGCAGGGGGGGTTGAGCTCGCCCTTGTTTTTTAATTTGTACGTAAATGCGCTAATCGAGGAACTTAGTCAAATGCCCGTAGGGTGCTATGTGGATGGTGTTAGTGTGAACAATCTTAGCTATGCCGATGATATGGTGCTGCTGGCTCCCTCGATTTGTGCATTGCGGAAGTTGCTTGCCGTGTGTGAAAAGTATGCGGCCACTCACGGTCTGAGCTATAACGTTAAGAAATCGGAGTACATGATCTTCAAGGCGGGTACAAAGTGTCCAACTGTTGTGCCACCACTATTACTCAATGGTATTCCTCTTAATCGAGTATACCAATTCAAGTATCTTGGCCATGTGGTTACCGAAAATCTTGGAGATGATGTAGACATGGAAAGAGAGCGCAGGGCATTGTCAATCCGGGCGAACATGCTGGCCCGCAGGTTCGCTCGATGTACAGACGCAGTCAAAGTAACTTTATTCAAAGCGTATTGCACATCTTTGTACTCAGCGAGCCTGTGGTTCAGATATACCCAATCGGCTTACAATTCCCTGCGCATCCAGTTTAACAATGCCTTCAGGGCGCTGTTACGTCTGCCACGCTTTTGCAGTGCGTCAACAATGTTCGCAGAGTCGCGCACAGACGGCTTTGATGCCACCTGGCGCAAAAAGACAGCCTCATTGCTGAACAGATTGCGTGGGAGCAGTAACAGCATCCTGAGGGTGATAGGCAATAGGTTGGACAGCCCCTTGGTGTGGAGCCTCACCCAGAGGACTAAGTCGCTCTTAGTTATTAGGTACTAACATAGTTTTTAAGTTCTTACTAAAAATATAAATATAAATTTTAATGTAATGTAATGTTATGGATCAATGGTTGTCTGAACAAATAAATTATTATTATTATTATTATGCTCAACTTTATCCATCCCGTTATATGTAAGCATTTATTCTAAGGAAATTGTTCGTTGGTATATATTGGTATATTTTGTGATGGTTCTACGAGTAGTATGTATAGATAACTCCATGACAATAATTTTTCTGCGGCAACTGTTGTTGGCGATTATTTCTTATCTTTCTTACACCTTTTATTTTTACCAATTCCTGCAGCCAAACAATATTGTGGTTTGAAGGGCGAGATCCGAAAACCGTTGACATACGAGTATTTGTAGAAGACACTCTTTCTTATACTTAAACTACTTGTTGGCTACGTACTGGCATCTTAGAGAATATAGGAGTCGAAATAATATGCCCTTTAACAGTCGCTTTTCGTGTCTGTCTGTGTGACCGCGGTGTTCTTCTAAACTACGCAACGGATTTTGATGTGGTTTTCCCATAATTTATTGAAATTAATCCGGCAGGCTTAGGTCTATAATAGATTAATATTAAAATAACATATAATGAAGAAATCTAGATGTTTTTACAAGTCTTAAAACCGTGTGAGAGAGTGCGGGTAACTAAAAAAATAAAGAGTTAGTAACTTAATTTACCATTTCGAATAAGCGACGCACATTATTATCAGCGCTCAAAAGACTGCGGTACTTTTATAAAAGTACCAAAAAAAAACTCTTTCACGCTAACATAAAACAGTTTTACATGCAATACAAGCGTTAAAACGGCCCAGTGGTTCAGACTTACTCGCTCCGGACAAAAAGATCAAATTACTTTTGCTCTCAAAATCTCTTTTGTCTAGCTTTAATAATTTTCTTTAGGCTTTCAACGAAACCCTTAAAAACGAGCAAAAAAATTAGAACAAATCTATTATCTACTTAAAATTTTGCTCTTTTGTTATTTCATTTCAATAAAAAAGCACTTAGCTGTAATTTAAAAATGGTTGAACACCGTCATTGTACCAGTGAACTTTGTTTTTCTTGATTTTTGATTAAACATTTCTTTTACTTTCCGAAACGATGGAAGTCGTGAATGAGCAAAATGCACCAAATAATTACAAACATCATTAGATTCTCTTTGAATCTTATTCAAGAAATATCACAAACAGTTTTTTTGTTTATTCTGCTGTAGTCTAAATTTTTATCATGATTGTACTTGCCCGGTCCGCCACAACTCCCGCGACCTTCGTTCTGACCAAGGCCTCAGTCCTGCAGACATACCGATAATTTAATTACGATGTCTATTTTGCTACTTCTCAATATTAAATAGCTCAGTCAGGCAACAGCAGAGCGATTAGCTTTCAAACTTCGGATCGATTCCCAAAACAGTAACAGGCTGCGAATTGTAAATGAGAGATTTGTGGCATTAAGGAAGACCCAATGAAGGTCACAATTCAAACTTACATTTTTTGTAGCGTTGTTTGCCGTTGCTTGTTGATCAAAATTAAATACGCGGCAATTATGATAAAATTATTAGGTACTTATTATAATCATTTAAATCATAATATAAATAAGTGCTCCCGAAATTATGGAATTAAGACAATGTCGAGATCTAGATCTCGACATTGTCTTAATTCCATAATTTCAAGTTTAAGTTAAGTTTAAGTACATTCAAGTTTAAGTAATTATTTTATACTAGCTGCGCCCCGTGGTTTTACCCGCATAAGTCTCGTTCCCGTAGGAATATCGGGATAACAAGTATTACATTAATAATATAAATAAAAATATAATATTAATCCTGGTTATAAACTATCTGTGTGCCAAATTTCATCAAAATTGGTCCAGCCGTTTGAGCGTGAAGAAGTAACAAACAAACAAACACACACACACTCATAAACTTTCGCCTTTATAATATTAGTCTGATTATTTTAAGAAATTTTGGAATTTGGGGAAAATTTAAAGAATCACCTTAAACGCATACACAGGAAATATTTCTAGAACTTAGCAACCTTATTTTTAAGTACGCTTTTATTATTTTCATTCTTTCAAAAAAAATTGTCTTGGCAAGGACACAGGTATTTCATTCATGACAGGAGTTCTTCCCCCGGAGCGGCAGCACGACCTTTAGAAAGCCCAGATTTTTGTAACATCATTTCAAGGCCATTATTTAAATTTTAACGTCTACGCTCTGACACATTTGTATTGTTACGGATGGACTTAAAAGAAAACAGGAAATGTTTTTTCTAACATGTTTTGCTTTACTGTAAGTTGTAGATATTTTATTTAGAAAAGGCACTTAGATTAATTATGTTTTTTTTTGTAAAATGATAGCATAATCAATCTATAATGTTCCCACTGCTGGGACACAGGCCTCCTCTCTTCGAGAGGGAATGGGCTGTAATCTAACACGCTGGGCCAGTGCGGGTGGCAGTGGTAGATGTCACATATCTTCGAACTTTCGTTTCTGTCACATGCCGGTTTCGTCACGATGTTTTCCTTCACCGTTTTGAGAGCAGTATTGATTAAATGTATTACAGTTCGAGGTGACGTGGGCAAAGAATTCCTGGAAGGATTTGGGGTAGGCATTTGTTCAGCAGTGAGACAGTAAGTAGGCAAACAAAACAACAAAAAAAGTTCGAACCCACGACCTACAATAATTCGTAAGTCGTAACCGATTCCAGTGGGCGACCACTGCTCCTGTAAAATAATAATGATTACTTATTAAAGCAAACATAAAGCCATGATGTCGTACTTTCTGAGAACTGTTTATGAGGTGTGAAGTCATTAATTATGTGAAACAGCCACTTAACAACAAAGTATGTTCCGAATAAAAGAGTAACCGTGGAGTTTCTTGTCGGCTCTTCTCCACAGGAAACGACCAATTGGGACGACCAATTGCACCTAGAGACCATTATAAAATCTCGTATTTAACGTGACGATGGGAAGAAGCCAGATGGAATAACCATAATGCCTTGGAAGTTGAACATTTTAAACATGGCAGGCCGTACAAAATTCAAATCCGATTTAAAAGGGTACCAAATGATTTACACCCGTTAGGCGCATCACCAACGCTCACCACCTCTCAGCAAAAATGAAATAAAATCGAGTAGGTACCTAGAGTACCTATACTTTTTAAGCTACCAAAGTTCACGTAGTCTTCTGTCAATCAGTTATTATTCGGATGTTAATACAAGAGATCGTAATCGTTTTAGAAATAAATCAGCTGTTCCCTACATTTATGTTCGCATAAGTCGTCAAAATGTAGGGAACAGCTGATTTTTTTTTCGAGACCGATTTCGTTCATTTTTTGTATATCGTCAGAAAAGGCGTACGTATATGTTTTCGTTTTAGCTTGTAAATTGTAATAGCTGTGTCTTTGTGAATAAAAAACTAATAACTTAATAATGTAGTTCATAATTCCCATTCAAAAGTTCTAACAATTTAATTCGCAAATCACTACGGCCATACCAAAACTGAAGGACAATTCAAATAAAATACGGAACTTCAAAGGATCCTTTAACGTCAAAGATAGCGACAGATTTGTTTTAATATAACCCTCCCGTGACCAAAGGATTGGTTCCAAAAGGACCAATATTATTTCCGTAGAATTTGATTTCGTAGATGTCATTGAAATAACTTGAGGGTGAAGCGAATATTTCAGCCAGTATTTATTATTGGTGGTTTAGATTTAACGGTGGTGTTTAACGGTTTCCGTTTGATCAAACATCTTTAAATCTTCTGACTTAAAGATGTTTGATCAAACGACGCTTTCAATTTAATTATACACAGTGGTTCAATATTTTGTGCGTTTTACATATATATTTGGTCCTTATCTCTTTTTGGTCCTGTTATGGGCGACTGCTTTTAATGGTATATTACGATACCGTACCGTACCGATACGTGTCGTATACTATTTTATAGCTCGTGTGACCTAAGCCCACACTTAAGTCACGCTTTCCTGTGCAAAAATGGACTACTTAAGTCACAGAAAAACGTGACTTAATTGCGAGTTTAGGTCACACAGTGCTATAAAGATCTTTACACAATGTGGGTCCTACATTACTTGTGTTCCTTTTAACCCAACTAAGCTAAATGTGCTCGTGTTACACCTCTGCATATACACCCCCGTCTAGCCGTTCGGGAATTACAGGCGTGATATTATGTTTATGTATGTGTGTGTGTAGTAGCAGGCTCAATGCAAAAGTTAAGCTTAACCGGTAGGTTTCTTGGCGGCCCTGATGGGCTATTGTCGCTTAGGGTTATAAGGAAAACTTGTATCGTCCACTTTGTTGGAACATTCTGTTTAGATTACTTCTACATTCCCTTGTGGCAGTAGGGATGATGATTTTTTAACCGACTTCAAAAAGGAGGAAGTTGTCAATTCGGATGTTTATATAGTGTGACTGGTAATTAGTGACCGATACTTAAACACATGATTCTACTCATGACAACAAACAAGTTTTATAATGGGACAATAAGTGAAATGACGAAAAAAAAATCAGCTGTTCCCTAAATTTTGACGACTCGTACGAACATAAATGTAGGGAACAGCAGATTTTTTTTTCGCGATTTCGGATTTGGTCCGATAGTAAAAGTTGTTTGTAATGATGAGTAGAATCATGTGTTTAAGTATCGGTCACTAATTACCAGTCACCCTACATATACATAGATTTTTTAAATGAATGTTCGGGCATACCTCCGTCATATATGGACGGATTTGCAAAATTGAGGATTGACGGATTTGAAATTGATTGAGGTTTACTCCGAAATGGTCCCATTTAAATTTCGTAAAGATCTGGTGATGAGTTTCGGAGACAGACAACGGAACTCTTCAATAAATACAAGTAAAACAACCGGGATTGCTGCTATAGCATAATATGTACTCGTATGCATTGTTTACGCAATCGCACAACATGACATCACGTCTGTGCCCTATAAACGTAGATGCAGTACGCAGATATGTTCAGTATACCACCGTACACCCTACCACATAGCAAGTAGTGCTATATGAATTTGTGTGGGGTTGTTATAACAAAAAGGGGCTTAAAGGGGCTTGTGGCTAAGTAACAACAGCCGCACGGGTCGATCAATCAGGTTAAGCTGTGAAAAATAACTTTAATTTCGGAAGTCGGTGTCAAAAAATGAAAATGCGGAACCCACGACACCGACTACCAAAATTAAAGTTATTTTTCACTTTGTAGTGTTTTTTTTTTGGAAGTCGGTTGTTTTTTTTTTATAAAAAAGTTTTAAAATTGTTATTAAACTCAAAAAAATATTTGTTTGTTTGTTTGTTGTATTTGTTTTTTGTGCAAACAATACTTTAAAAAGTCTAAAAGCTTAAAAAATTGCAAAGTTTTAAAATAACTGCTAGACAAAGACGGCACTATCACAGAAGTTATTTCACGACTATGTAACTTCATACTAGTGCCACACATTGTCCGCACCACGCGACATGTACGGGAATAATCCCCTCCAAAAACTTTTAAAGCGTGGAGCTACTTCATATTTTTCCATCGATTCTACTGATTTTTTCGATTACGTCATTTTACTATACCTTTTTTGAAATCACATAATTTATTCGAACATTTATAATATTAGTCATCGTCCCTATTCTTTGTCTACAGAAGCCTCGCTTGTTAACCACATGAAGGTTTTAATGTATGTACATCAACATACCTAATTCAAAAAAAAAAAAAAACGACGGGTTGCACTCCGGGAGTGCCGGCAGAAGTGAAAACTTGAATATTAAAGTTGTGCATTTTTGATATTTTGGAATAGTTAGGGAGTAATTTTGCACGAATTGCTTTAATTATCAAAATAAAATTATTATCATTTATGTGGTAAAGTATAATATTTATTTATTTCGCTATCGTAGACAAACATGACAACCGCGCCGTAGAAAGAGAGGGGGATACTTCCTCTCCTACGTCACGCCGGCTGTCTACTCTCCATCCGTCTTACGAATTTTCGATCAGGTCACGTGTCCTGACGCGAGCTTAACATTTTTTACCCATTACAAAAAAAGTGTACAACGCCGCTAAAGAAGTTTTCACTTCAAAAAAAACAACAAAAAATGAACATCATCAGTATAGATGAGAAAACCCCGACAAAACCTAAGCTTGAACACACACAAACATTTCAGTACCTAAGCACACAGCCCCAAATCATATCACGCGGAATGATTTACCGTGCAAAAACTGTAACGTTTCGAAATAAAACGAGCGCGAAAAAGAGTAAAAAGTATTATGAGGCACGTCGGTTTGATGTGACGTCACTGGCTAATCTTGAAACATGCCTGTTATGTGTTGTGGCTGACGTGGCGTGGCAGGAGTATTCGAGGGGACAGGTGCCATGTCGCTGCGCTTACGAGTGAAGAAAAGATGGAAAAAATATTCAAGACTTTTGTTTGGTTTTAGACCTCTGGTTAACCCTTCGGGGATATCGAGTTTGATGCTTATGTTTATGTATGTGTAATCACCGTTCACGATTTATTTGCAAAACATGTAAGCAAATACGATTATTTGGAAAAATATGTTTAATACCCCACACAATAAAGTTCAGTTTACGCTACAACTTCAACATTTTTATAACTTTTTGAATAGTGTTAGTCACTCTGAAATAAACTTAATTACCACCCAGATAAAGTTGATATTTGTTTAACTTGAAACAACAACAATTGAAAACACACATTTGAATAGACCTGTGGTGTACTGTATTAACGATTAATATGAAGCAGGATCGTAGCAGGTAGCTTTCTGAAGTTTCTGCCAACTTCTGATAGAAAAAAAAACGTGTGTTTATGTTACAATTAAAATCATACACATATATATATGGACTGGAAATACCTACGAAAAAAGGGTGCCTACCTACAACTCATATTGTCTCAAAAAATGGCTGCCATTGCTAGGGTTGTATCAATCAAGGAACATTGGTGTTACTATAACGAGTATCGATACTAAATACGAGTCGTACTAGTTATCACGTTTGGATCATAATATAGTATACTAACTTATAGTCCGTTCTAACTAAGGTTGCCTACTTTATAGTAACGTATCCTAGTTTATTTTCGATAAACATACTTTATAATTTTGCATAAAAATACAGTATGCGAAAATACTTTATTTCTAATCTTTTGTTATGCGTAAAAGACTCATATGAACTATTTATCGATAGGTACAGACGCCAGCACATCAAGCTACCCGAAACTGTCAAATTATCGCAATCAACTTTCTTCCCTGAAAATAAAATTAATGCCAAGTGTTTTTTCGGCACAGAATTATAAAACACTTTTTAATTGCATCACGTTTACGTATTAAAGTGAAGGAAAACAGCGTGAAGAGATATGTATCCATATGCCCAAAAACAGATGCTTTCGCATATTATACCTTTGGGTTGGAAGGCCAGAGAGCAGTAGTTTCTGTTAGGTATGCGGACCCTAGTGAAAAACAAGATAATCACTAGGGTGAATGAATAATATAAACATAATTAATAATATAAACCTATAAAAAGTGCAAGTATTTTTATCAATAAATAATTTTGGTTACAGCTATATTATATTAGCATATGAAACTAAAATCAATAGGAAACGTCAGAAGCTATGTGCACGGTTCCAATTGGTGGTTTCTATGGAGAAGAGTCGGCAAGAAACTCCACGGTTACTCAAAATAATTGGCTTTTACAATGTTAATAGGTAGGGGAGGACAGTGTAGGCCTGTCAACAAGTACCAGGTACTTAAAAAAATAGAAGACATTGTAAAAGCCAATTGTTTTTAAAAGAGTAACCGTGGAGTTTCTCGCTGGTTCTTCTGCATAGGAAACCACCATTTGGAACCGTGCATCTAGCTTCTGACGTTTCATAAGTGCCCATGTAGGTTTATGTGAAAGAAAATATTTTGATTTTGGTGCTGTGAACCACGGGCCGGACCTAGCAAGGTCAATCGGAGCTAATAAGACGCAGGACTATTTATGTTAACATAGCAGAATATACCGATATCGTTCCAGCGGAGGAACTAGTTCCGGAAACTATTAGGCAACGGTACAACACTATTCTATTATGACATATTATTGTAAACAAACGAATGAATTAACAAAATAATAAAAAGGTCTGTTATACGGAAATTCACCCAAATATCAATACTTTAGCCATAAATTCATGATCGCGTTACAATTATATCATCGAATGTCTATTATTGTATGTGTTATTGCATGAAAACCGGCTACTAACCTGTGCAAAGAAAGTTGAGGTTGATTTTCATTCTTCCTTGCACCACACTTCACAATACAACACCCAGGCATGTTGAATTGCTGTTTTTCAACATTTACATGCAGTTTTAAAGGTAAAGTCCTCGTATTTTTCTCGCAAATCTCAATAATACAAAAAATAAACAACCATTTGACAGCTGAACTACCACGAAACTTGGCGACAAAGATGGCTGCTCTGGCACCTACCTACAACCGTGTATAGAATAACAGGGCATCTCCTGTTATATCCCATCTCAATGATTAAAATTAACAAACTAAACCTCATTGCTTACAACCACTATAAAAAAGAATCACTCTCCACGGCTTAGCGTAATAAACCTTTTTTAAAACGCCAGTCATTTCGTAACACAGTAACAGGAGTGACTTTCATTTTGACAGTACAACAACATTCATTGCGTTATTTACTAGATTGTAGACTACAAATAGGCCTCACAATGACCGCTACATTTAACTATCAAAAGCTAAATTAGCATAATCAGACAGACAGATTAATGGTCGCAGTTTGTAATAGTAAACAACAGGAGGCTGCTGCTTATCTTCTAAACGTAATCCCTAAGTCGCAATCCATGACATTCCCGGGCAAGTAAAGGTTGGCTTTTTTGTGATAAGTCTATTTATTTTCAAAGAGTTAAGAGTTGCCCACCTAATGACTAGAAGTCACCTACGCCTGTGGATATATTTCGCATTAGTGAAGGCATCAAAGGTGCGTTTTCAACCCCATAGAGAAAAAGTTGGATAAGGGTGTAAATATTTGGGAGGAGCACTCGCATCCGAAATCGGAGTCGACTTATCGCTGCCGGCCATCGTTCGTTCGATGGTTGGCAGCGAAGAGTCTTGGGACGCGGTGGTTTCCTTCTGGGAAACAGTCGTCTCGCAGAAAGAGGGTGCGGAAAGGGAGAGGGAGATCTTGTCCCCTCACCCGGCCCGCAGTAGGTGCACCGGGCGTCGGCGGAGGGCGGACAACGCCCCAGCCCCCCTAAATGGGTCTAGGGGCGACGGACTTGGGACGTCCGTCGCCTCCCACGCATCAGGATTCGAGGTCACTGCGCGTAGTGTTCCACACAATCCCCGGACGAGCCCTACTACTGGCAAGGTAGCACTTACAGCTGCAATGCTTTTCATTTGGACAATTCAACAACAATCATTGCGGTACTAACGTTTTCGAGCAGACGACATTTTCAAACGAAGTCATCATCTGCAAGTGGGCAGTCTGCAGCTGAATATCTGCTTATCTATACTGTCAAAATCTTACCGTGAAAACTTAGATGAAGTGAGCTGTCATCCCATCCATGCTACGGATTGACACTATTGATAGTTCACATCAACCTCACTTCACCTGAGTTTTCACCGTGAGATTTTTACAGAAAGCACTACAGTATTTTACATGAAGCGACTGTGGTTGAAAGTGTGTTACGCAACTGAGGTGCTGGACTATATTCCTTGTAACATTATTTCATAATATCAATAACAACGATATCAGAATACCACCTGTGTCCGTAAAACTTGTTACCCGTGATCGGGAGCGGTATTTCGGTGGAATTCCGACCGACACATGCGTTCGATCGAGCGTCAATCAAACGCTATGCAGCGACACATTCCATATCGACAGAATTAATGGAATCAGTTGTTTAGTGAAGGAATTAGCGGTCGCTTGGAATTAGTCATTGACACTTGATAATTTTCTGAGATCCGTGAATTAGGTTGTAATTTCAATAGGTACTTTATTCAATTACTCATTGGTGTGTTAGGTCTGGCTAAACACGTACATACGCTACAAGAGTGCATTACTTTAGATATTGTCTTGGACGTTTACTTTGTGTAAACATTTTCATCACTACTGTTCTCAAAACGGTAAAGGAATACATCGTAAGGAAACCGGCATGTCCTAGAACCAAATATTCGAAGACATGTGACATCTACCAACCCGCACTGGGCCCGCGTGGTAGAATTACAGCCCACTCCCTCTCACTGAGAGGAGGTCTGTTTTCCGGCAGCGGGAACATTATAGGCTGAATATGATGGATTGGTCATGGTCCGTTAACGCACGAGGTGTCCAACGTGACATCACTTTTCGATATCCCATCGATTTGAGATAACGATCTATAGTCGTGTGGGATTGTCCAAGCGCCTTCTGTAAATCGCGTACTATTGTCTGGATGTAGCTCAAGTTCGTGACGCAAAGCATCTTCATCAAAGCTGGTGTGTCGGCCTGGGCGAGGTTGATCTTCGCAGCTTATAACACCGGTGTCAAAACGCTTGTACCAGAAACGAACAGTCCGATCGCTAGTAGTACCCGGTCCAAATGCAGTGTTAATCTTTTTAGCCGTTTCTGTTGAAGAGACTTTAAGTCGATGCTCATATAGCATAATAGCTCGCAGTTGACGCTGATCCATTTTCACTAAAGACTAATTATTGCTTTGCGTCAGCGCCTATTTATACCCTCACCATAAAATATACTCATCCTTACTAGAAAGATCTAGAACTTTCTTGAATTCGTTTTAGTTTAAATACGAGAAAATTCGAGTAAAATAAAATATGGCAAGAACTTATGAGACAACCTAATAAATATGGTATTACCTGTTATTCTATTAATTAAATTTTACCTACAAGCATCAGCTCTAAATATTAATATCAAGATACCGTCAAAATATTATTATTTTAGTATTATTATTATTTGTGTTGTTGTTTCGTACTAATAACTTTGTCGAATATTAATTAAAACTTGGTAATAAATATTTGTAAACGGAATACTTTATATTCTGAAATTCTGAATAATACCATGTAGTAACATCGGTTCTGAAACTAGAAATGAATGAATGAAAGAGTTACCAGTTAAACATTTTGTTAATTAGCTTTAGTTTCGTTTTGTATTTAGTTATTCTTTATTTACTTATATAGTAAAGCTGTGGCTGTGTATGTGTGTTTGTTTGTTTGAACACGCTAATCTCTGGAACTACCTATGGATTTTTTTTTGCGTTTGATAGCCCAATCCTTGAGTAAGGCTATAGGCAATTTAAGATCACGTTACGACCCTTATGAACTGAGCAAACGGAAATAGTCAGAAAGAAGGCTAAGCAAAAAAATACAGTCGAATTGATAACCTCCTCCTTTTTTTGAAGTCGGTTAAAAAGTGATAGCGGGCAGGTGGTACGATGCGAATTTGACGCGGACGGACTCGCGGGCAGAAGCTAGTATTTCATATTATTACGAAGCTTTTGTATGAAATATTCGTTTTGGATTATTACTTTTATGAATAAACGCCATTATGATTATATTTTGCCAGTGAATAGTTTTATTTGTTTTAGCTTTATTTAATCGCCTTTTCTTTTGTCTGACTTAACGTGTTTGAATAATTTATTTAAACTTGACATAATATATTGTTTACTATCCCTTTTTTTTGATCAGCGAGCAAAATGATAAATGATTTATTTCTGTAAATAGGTTTTACAAAACACTTTTATACAGATTTCTAATGGACAGTTTAATTTTCTTTTTCGATTACAAAGTTGCTCCCATGGAGAATGTCAATGTCATGCTGGTGGATGTCATGTTTCGTGGTCTACGTCACCCTTAAATATGACCACACCTTTCTCACGCAAGCTGATACCTTCGATAGCCTATGTTTACTGTAGTCGTTACAGAACAAAATCACAACCATACATCCTATTTGAGACGTCTTATTATAAGTCATAATGAATGCCAATAACATTCCTCCATCCACATGTGTAGCTGTCTCATACATAACACATACCTAATGAGCTATCATTATGTTATAATACCTTGCTAATCGTGTTTCTAATCGCGTGCAATCAGCCGTGAGCATTGGTCATTAATTAGTGCACTGATTTGTACTGACATATGTGCCTGTAAGATTTTATTGGTAATAATAATAATATATTATAATAGTGGCTAGTCGTTCCTGGAGGTGGAAGGGATTTTTCGGCGCGTTATTGCCGTTTATAAGATTGTATGCGTTGGCACATTTATTTATTTATTTATCATGAACAATTAATATTGTGTTTGACATTTGACATACATGATAATTAATAACTAATATAAATTCAAAAATAAACATGCAACAATAATAATTATAAAAAAAAAACATGCCTTCTACAGTTCAGTTTAGTCTTTCATTAGGATTTGAAAGGATAATAGAGATTTTGGGATTTGGAGGATTATAGTATACTCATTTGAATAATATCGAGATAAATGTACAGTGATTTTATTGGAAACATATCATTATTATTATTTATTATTATTTGCTCCACCTTTCTGATACAGTTGTTGTTGAATCACCAAATAAAAAAGAAGAAGTAAAAAGTTAGTTTGTTTTAATACACAACGCGGACCATAGGACCAAGACTCAAAACAATATTAAAAGTAAAAAGACCAAATTGAATACAGGTGGTTTTATTCTCCTCAAACTTTATAAAAGCATCAAGAATTAAAATAAAAGTGGAAGGTAACGAGGTAGGTACTCGGCTAAGAACCCCCACTTGGCACAGTTAGCATAATGTTTCACGTTATTAATTTATATCTCTTCTTAGATGAGATCTTGGCGAAGCTCTTGGGAGCCCTCGCAGCCCAAACTACTCCAAGTACTTCGTAATAAGTATAATTAGCCGTAAAAAATATGCTGGAATATTCTCCCGATGAAAAGGTGTAGTGGGAACCGTTTCATTTAATTTTGTGTAAATTATTTAAATGAGCCCAAAACTACATTATTTTATTAAATAGGTAACAAGATTTTTTGCGTTTTGTTTTTCAAAGTTAAATATCGAAACTAAAATAAATGAGATTTACTTTAATCTTAAATACCACTTCGATTACACTTTGATCATTGCGGATTTTTTTTTTGCGATGATTTAGCCCTTTTCATTTTTTTCCGGCTGAGTTAAGACCCTTTTTCATGTTTCTCAACAGACGCGACAATCCATCAAAATAAAATATTTGCACTAACCACTAAGCATGATAACATAACACAGCAACAAGCCTGTAACCCTCTGAGAAATTCCTGATGGAAAACCCAATGACACTCACTTACCATTAAGCATGGTGGTTAGTGAAAACATTTTATTTTTGCAATACGTGTAATAATGACGAAATAATGCTGTTGTTGCTATCATTTCTTGCAATATTATTGAGCACGCAGTGAATGAGACAATCATAATGCTTGAAATTAAGCATTACGTGCCAAATTGAACTTAATCCTTTATTTCTAAACCAGCCATCAAAGTTCAAACATTCAAGGTTCCGACAATCACAAAAATTAATATTCTATATTGTCCTACCAAAAATCCAAGGCCACTCTGAACTCCGACATATAAAAATGTGATATATTGCTTTCTCTGGAATGCATACCCGAGCCACATACAAAGATGTATGTTACAAATTAGAACATTCGGTGATTAGGACCAAGTCTCATTCCCAGCTTTAATTCGCTGGATTCACCTAGGTACCCCTACGGGAGAATTATTATGCTCCAGATTTTTCTCTCTTATATAAAGTTAACTATTAAGGAATTGCCCATTCCGTTTCAAACATGATATCTAAGTAGTCAGCAAGACGGCAGCGTGGCTGCATTGGCCAGGGTGAAGGTTAACGCCTCAAGATGATCATTGAAATCATCGGTACCTTGTACTCTCAGAAACTCATGTGGTCCTGGTAATTTACTGGAGAATATATCAATTATTATCGTCCAAGAACTCCTCAACGCACGCAACATTCGCTGTAAATATTTAATTATCCCGTCACCATCACAGCCTATTGCTGGACATAGACATTCGCACGGCATTAACCTTCTCCCCATACAAACACCACATAACCCAGTCGTAATAGTCGTCCATCACATTTTTATTCAAAAATTTCCGGCGGGAGTGTTCGCAACGCGGCAAATCCGTAATTTAACAAATTCGCTGGTCCCCTGGTTCCCCTATTTGTTCGGCTTACGACACCCGCGTCCGGGTTTCTTAATCCGGATGGCGCCATTTATCACCTTTTTAGTGTTCCGCACTGAATTGTAAAACGGTCCCCCACATGGAAATGCCTTCGACTGACTGAAACCGTCGACAAAACAGATGGGGTTTGTGATAGCTGATGCTTTTGAGAGTAGTTGCAAATTAAATCTAGTATAATTCTGTACATAATATTTACAGCAAATTCACTGATTCATGTCTAACTTTACTCAGTAAGTTCATACTTACGTATGTGAGATTTCATATTTTCTGTATATATTCAAGCTTGCTGAAGGACTGCCGAGTATACAATATTGAGAGTACTGTGGTTATTACCATACATAAAAATACATACGATCACAATTGGCAAAAATCTGACTAAAGGAGGATTCAGTGAAGTGAAACTTATTTCTATATCAGCGTCAACACACGTCTGCATAAAAAAGGATAGTCCTAAAAAAATTGTATTTGATGAACTACTTATGTGACCAAAGATTATTTTTGAAAAGTTCCTTGAGCGCACGTGAAAATGCAATCTCTTTCACACTTGTAAAAAAAAACGTTGATATTGCCATTATTTTGCTATTTGTCGAACACAAATCTACCAACAAACTAGATACATATCTATATCTATTGTCCTACTGCAGGTATGCTGGAAGAGATTTCTTATGATATAAACATCACCTTTGTAGCTATTTTTCTGTTCTGTTTTTTTCTTGTCTGTTTATACAACATTAGTTTTAGTATATTTCAAACTTGAGTATAGTTTGTTCAGAATAAGTAACTGAATTGATTCCCATAATTTTTACACCATGTTATATTTTGTCCCAAAAATATTTAAAAAAGGTAACAAGTTGAACACCGAGCGACACTAAGTACATATCCGCAATCATATGCGCACAACTCAGGTCACAGCCGGTAGGCCGGCGGCGCGTGATAAGTGGTAACAAACTTTTTGTACGGACTAGCAGGTAACATAACAAGCTTATAACTTCGTGATTTTTCATGATACAGTTTTGAAATTTTGTACATAGATTATTTACATAAAAATACTAGATACGAGTATCGGGCTTCGCATATACTAAAAATAATGTTGTATAATATGTGTGTACATAAATGGTAAAAAAAATAAATAGTAAAATACTGAAAGCAATCTCACTACTTCATCATCAGTATCATTTCTGCCCGGAATTACCCACTGCTGGGTATAGGCCTCCCCTTTTTTCTGCCACCCCTTCCAGTTCCGTGCGTCCTCATCCAGGCGTTCTCCGCAACTTTGACGATATCGTCAACCCAGCGCTCTTTTGGGCGGCCACTTAACACTTACTTAAGTTCTACTTTTATGGATATATTTAAGACAAATATGTACATAATAAACAGTATTCTATATATCTATCTAACACTCCCTACCTGGTATTCAAACTGAAAACCTCACACGCGATAATCGTACAAGTGACCCCGAAACAAATAAGCACATGACTCTCAAGAATGTATGTTTTAGCATGACTTGAAGGAGCCAATTTAAAACCTAAAAGAGTACAAAGAATGTCCTATATGTCTCACAAACGCTATCCACCGTACAGTATCCCAATCACGCGAACTCGTTCTTCATAGTTATGACAGTGTTACGTATTAGTATTCCTCCCGAGTAACTCTCCGATGAAAAATCTATTTTATCATCGAAATCTACTATTTACTGCTTCAAAAGTTCGGAGTAAATAGTCTAGGGTTAATACGAGACACAAAGGGCTTGAGTTCGGTTCGACGGTAAAAAGCGCTGCTCCAAAGTTCGGTGGAGCGAATCTCGAGTCGAAGAAGAAGATCGAACTTAATATTATTTTGTTCGTCTGTCCAGGAGTTCTTGGAGCAGTGAATCACTTAGATATACGAGGCACTTTTATCAGCAAAATGTCGATGTAGTAATTAGCAGATTGACATTTTATACGACTGCTAAAGAAATACAGTTTTGAATTGAATAAACTGACAATTTAAGTTGTTAATTATTAACTGAGCAATCCGTTTTCCTGACTGTACAATAGCTTTAATAAAATTGGAAGTCACAAACAACGCAATCTAAAGAACTGATTTCATAAACTTTATTTCCCAGTCCCACCAAATTCCTTTATCCGATATCAGACACTTCGATTTTTGTTAATGTTTGCCGTTCATTTGGCATCATTCACTGAAAGTGAAACCTCTGAACACAAAATGAATCAAAAGTGAAAAATGAATTCATTATTAAGGTCGTACCCTGACCAAATAACCTTGAGCATTCGTTCCCTCTTTGCCGCACCCCACCTCTACAATACTTCGTAAAAATTACTAGCGTCATCTGGCGAACAACTTACGAACTATGAAACTGCGACTAGTAAAAAGCACAGACCTTACAATACAAAGAGACGGCATTTAATAAAAAAAAAATATTTCTATGAATGAAAGAAACAGTGCGCCTAAAAATGTTGGTCATGAATGTCCACGAATACCTACTTACTTTCTAATTTTTGGAAGGAAAAAACGTTATGTGACTATTTTATATGATTATGGGGTCAAAATCCAAATTCAAGATGGCGTCTCCAAAAATTGCCGTCATGGGTGTCGTTTTCATAGTTTTCGAGGGTGTTGACGACGATTATGGGGTCAAAATAAAAATTCAAGATGGCGTCTCCAAAAATTTGCAAATTTTTCGTCATGTGTGTCGTTTTCATGGTTTTCGAGGGCGCTGACAACGATTATAGGATCAAAATCAAAATTCAAGATGGCGGCTCCAAAAATTTGCAAATTTTTCGTCATGGGTGTCGTTTTCATGGTTTTCGAGGGTGCTGACAACGATTATGGAGTCAAAATCAAAATTCAAGATGGCGCTTCCAAAAATTTGCAAATTTTTCGTCATGGGTGTCGTTTTCATGGTTTTCGAGGTCGCTGACAACGATTATGGGGTCAAAATCAAAATTCAAGATGGCGGCTCCAAAAATTTGCAAATTTTTCGTCATGGGTGTCGTTTTCATGGTTTTCGAGGGTGTTAACGACGATTATGGGGACAAAACCAAAATTCAAGATGGCGCCTCCAAAAAATTGCAAATCTTTTGTCATGGGTGTCGTTTTCATGGTTTTTGAGGGCGCTGACAACGATTATGTGGTCAAAATCAAAATTCAAGATGGCGCCTCCAAAAATTTGCAAATTTTTCGTCACGGGTGTCGTTTTCATAGTCTTGGAGGGTGTTAACGACGATTATGGGGTCAAAACCAAAATTCAAGATGGCACCTCCAAACCATTGCAAATTTTTTGTCATGGGTGTCGTTTTCATGGTTTTTGAGGGCGCTGACAACGATTATGTGGTCGAAATCAAAATTCAAGATGGCGGCTCCAAAAATTTGCAAATTTTTCGTCATGGGTGTCGTTTTCATAGTTTTCGAGGGTGTTGACAACGATTATGGGGTCAAAATTCCAGGTAGCGCCTACAAAAATTTCTAGAAGCTTTTCTGTGTCTGTTTAATTGAGTGTCGCTAAGTATTCTGATAAAATTGTACTACATTTTTTATAGCTTACACTATAGAAACTTAATAACTTGTTGAGTCTATTATACAAAAGGTCCAAAGAACACATAAAATCTATTACGAGACTCGTAGCAAACGCATGGCTAGTTTGAGGCTTTATGCAAACCAAGTCCTTCCTTCTTTTGTTGGAAGGTACTGGGTCAAAAGGAAGTGCAGTGTGCTGGTTTACTATGCTTAAAATAAATAATCGCCTTACTGTTAGTACATTACATGCTGTATAAAATTGGTGCAACTTTTTGAATGATTGCTCTTTGAGTGCGCTCAAACCAGGAAGTTATGCAATAGTTAAGTATGGATTGACACAAAGCTAAATAAACCTGTCTACTTCATTTATAGTCGACTCACCCAGCTTGGGAGTGAAATGTTTATTTATTATTATTATTATTATTAAGATACTAACTATACTAATCTAATACCTAAGCATCATCATTGTTACTAACACTAAAATACTAACAAAACTATGGATACTGTAGTCCGAAATAAAGTTTTATTTTTATTACTGGTACAGACTTATAGAGTAAATCGATATTTATTTTTTTATTTATTTAAGGACTTTGGTAGACTTACAGCTAAATACAATGGTGATAAATAACAGTATAATAATCTGACAGCCAATTACAAAGCTTCTCCCGTATGTTTGCTTATAATGGCAGCTGCGCTCGAAAGAGCCATTAGAAATTTCGAATTGTTTTTCTCTGATGTCTGACGTCTGACGTCAATAATTCTTCTTTTTATTATTTTTTCGTAAGTTTCTGCTTCCTCTTCATACGAATTTTGAAACTAAAAAAAAAAACAACTTTTATTATGTACCCAAAAAACAATTATACTAGAATAATCTACGATATGGTTTTTTTTTCATCTGAAGTAGAAGCGGTTATCTATTTTCAAATACAAATGTGCTACCCTTTCTAACTTACATCGAAGTTCAGAACACACGTGAAAGCTATCAGAAACTTACCTGTTCAATGTTTTTATTTAGCCCTTTACCTTGATATCCCATTCTACAGGGTTACTGGTAACTCGACGTATTCCTTGCAGGACATCATAGTAGGGTTAAAATGCAACAAATTAAGCCACCAAATGTTCTACCGAAGTTCAGTAGTTTTTGAGTTAGTAAGGGTTTTAGATTTTTTGTGAAAAATCCCAGATTAAATTATTTGAACCCAATTTGAAAATTATTCACGGGGCGGCTGTACTGAAATTGGAGTTATTATCATAGTTGACGCCGTAGCGGATCGTTTTTAATAATTAAAAATTCAAAATGACTAAAACTTTGGTGAAGATCACTAATCAAACATTTTTTTTTTTTTTAATTTTTGCTATTACTTCATACAAAATGTTGTCTTAGCACAAAAAAAAATACTACACCAGGTTCACAAATTATTAGTAAAATATCCTTGTCTTGTCAGCTATCCAAAAAGGTATGAAAGTTAATACAAAGTCTTGGACTGCATTATGAAAATCGTTTTTGATTTAGTACAAGAAGGTGTTTATTCGGAAAATCAAATTAAACAATTTCGTGAAAATTATTATTATTTTTAATCAATATCAATTTGTGGTCTTTAATAACATGTATTTCACACGTCTTGTTCGAAGTGCTGCCCTCGGTTTCGAATACATGCTCTTATTCGCTTCCTCACTTCGGTTTTTGTGATTCTTGATGTGATTGTGGTCCTCATCTGGTCCACCGCATCTGTTATTCTCTCCCTTAGTTCTTCAATTGAATTTACGGGGGTCACATAAACTAGGTCTTTCATATGACCCCAGACGTAAAAGTCTAGCGGCGTCAGATCAGGGCTTCGTGCAGGCCACGGAATCGGCCCACCGCGCCCAATCCATCGGTTTGGATAGTTTTCATCCAGCAATTGTCGAATTGTGATGCGGAAGTGGGCTGGACATCCGTCATGTTGGTATATCATGTTTGCCCTTCTTTCTTCGGGTACATCCGTGAGCAGTGCTGCTAAATGATTTCTTAGGAAATCTTCATAAAGTTCCCCATTTAATGTTCGGGGTAAAATATGTGGGCCTATTAACTTATCGTCGATAATACCCATCCAAACATTAAGCGAGAACTTTTGCTGCGATGCGGTTGGTTTCAGTTTCTTAGGGTTTCCTTCTCCCTTCGGTGCCCAGTAATGTAAATTGTGGTAATTTGTGATACCATCACGGTCAAAACATGACTCATCGGTCCACAGAATGTTTTTCAAAAAGTTTTCACTTTCGGCATCGGCATTTAGCATGAAACGACAAAATTCAAGCCGTCTCTGCGGATCTCCCTCTTCTAATGACTGCACGGGTTGGTAGTGGTATGGATGTCGGCCTGACAAGTGAACTACAGACCAGACTTTCCACTGTGACATACCAAGCTCACGCGCTACGATGTTTGTAGATATGTTGGGCTCGTCAATAAAACGTTGAAGAATCAGCTCCTCGTCCTCAGCCGTGTATCTCCGAGAACGACCAGTGTCAATTTGCCTGCTTCTTTGAACACTGCCAGTTTCAGATAATCGCCGATAAGTCGATCCGAAGACACTAACGTGGGGGAGTCGGCGGTTTGGAAAGCGCAGTTGATATGATCTTCGCGCCTCAGCAGCGTTACCGTCACAAAGTCCGTAACAGTACAATATGTCAGCGTATTCTTGATTAGAATATGCAGCCATAGTCAGCACTTATGATTATGAACGCACAGCACAACACAAGAGCAAGATATGGGGCAACAGTCAGGGATATAGCCAGATAACAAAACACGAACTTGCGCAACGTAAAGTTGTAACTAACTAACGCTGACGACCAGATTTTGTGAAGTCGCACCCTGTCTCGTACCGAGGGAACAATAGTGACCAATCATAAAGCTTGCCGAGTGTTTGGAATTCAAACGCAGGTAAAAACTACGAATAATACGCAATTTCGCAATTTTACCTGCTCCCCATAAAACTTCTATCTTTCCCTGTCACACACGCAAAAGTATTGACAATCATACCTTTTTGGATAGCTGATAAGACAAGGATATTTTACTAATAATTTGTACACCTGATGTAGTATTTTTTTTTTTTGTGCTAAGACAACATTTTGTATGAAGTAATAGCAAAAATTACAAAAAAAAAAATGTTTGATTAGATCTTCACCAAAGTTTTAGTCATTTTGAACTTTTAATTATTAAAAACGATCCGCTACGGCGTCAACTATGATAATAACTCCAATTTCAGTACAGCCGCCCCGTGAATAATTTTCAAATTGGCTTCAAATAATTTAATCTGGGATTTTTCACAAAAAATCTAAAACCCTTACTAACTCAAAAACTACTGAACTTCGGTAGAACATTTGGTGGCTTAATTTGTTGCATTTTAACCCTACTATGATGTCCTGCAAGGAATACGTCGAGTTACCAGTAACCCTGTATATAAGTACTCAGTGTCACTCACAATCAAGACGAATCTTATGACATCTCTCAACCTAAAATCCATCAAGGCGTTTAGGCTACAGAGCGTGCCAAAGAAATATACATACATACACTCGAAAAACCTAACCCTCCTTGTGGCGCAGTCGGGTAAAAATATACTTTACTGAGATACCGAAAAGGAAAATTTATAATATTGACTAAAAGTCATTGCGTGGACATGGTCCTTCTGTGATCATTCACTACTCTATGACACAGAAGCATTATACTTACGACTTTGTTAGAATATATATATTTTATAAACAGTATCTACACAAAATACAGATAGTTGAGAAGGCAATCTACATACAATAAAATTTTACAATACAATTAAATTTTTGCAGTCATATTTTACGATATTATTTTGTAGTGCTGAGCTCACGCAACGCGACGCACGTCCACCTAGCAACACGAGGCGCCCCGCACTGAATTCATGGACGAGTGCGGGTATGATATAGACACGGACTTTAAACGATCGCATTTTTAATTTATTGTAATAAAAAACATACATGTTTTTAAAAAGTAACAAAACCAAATTATTTTCGTTTGTATTGCAAAGCAGTAGATTTTTTTTTAATATTCTTTTGATAAAAAACGAAGGAGTAAAATGGTTTCATCTCAACGATTTGGAGGTGATTTGGTGGTTTTTTTTCTTAATATGTGATAACGATAGAAAAAATATGGCTAAACCAAATTACGATTCATATCATGTAGATTACCAACTATTTTTTTCAAATGGAATTTCTCTGTAATTCCGGCGAAAAGCTGCTTCATCTGCACGCTGTTTTTAAGCTTTTTTCGAAAGAGGAGCCTTAAACTGATCTAACGATGTTGAATTTTGGCACACGGACATACTATTTCACTCGCCTACCGAATGATAGAAAAATTAAAAGAAAGGAGCGGTTGAATGGTCATTATTATACAGTGTGGCGATTATTTTATCTTTAACACAATAACTGAAACCACTTATTTACGTATTTTAAACATACACAATTGAAATCATTAATAACAGTTAACATTCTACCCGTGGGACCAGTTTTATTCGTTTTAGTATTTAACAACATTAAACTTAATTTGGGATTATTTGGTAACAATATCATAAAATTTGTTTTGAATTGTTGATCCATTTAATACCAAGGATAAATAGTTCGTGCCAATTATTATTATTATTAACTAGCGACCCGCTCCGGCTTCGCACGGGTGCAATGGAGAAACACATAAATTTTAGAGCCATTATTTCTCGTAAAAAGTATAGGATAAAAAATGTTTATTGTGGGGTATCCCTAAGAGATAGACATATACCATCGCGGACTTTTTTGTAGACCTTTTTAAGGTTTACAATACTGTAGTAACTACATTATTTTGATCTATCTCGACGGGTTCAGCCAGCGTTTACAATGTAAGCGCAAAAAATGTGTTTATTTACGACATCACATTAGAAACCTCTAAAAGTATCAGCGTTTCTCTACTATATTATGCATGTGTTATACATATAAACCTTCCTCTTGAATCACTCTATCTATTAAAAAAAACGCATCAAAATCGGTTGCGTAGTTTTAAAGATCTAAGCATATATAGGGACAGACAGACAGCGAAGCGACTTTGTTTTATACTATGTAGTGATTTGTACACTATTTAATTTATTTGATTTTTTTTTTTTATTTAAGTTTTATATTTTTGGTAAAATGTTTATATTATTATCTTACCAGACTGATAACGAGGGGCCCGTGGCTAAATAATAACAGTCGCACAGGTCGATCGATCAGGCTAAGCTACGCTTGCCACGGTTAGTCTGTGGATGGGTGACCATCATTACATACCGAGACCCCTCCATGCCTCGGAAAGTACGTTAAGCCGTTGGTCCCGGCTGTCATTCGAGGATCATTGACAGTCGTTACGGGTAGTCAGGAGCCTGAAAGTCTGACAACCAGTCTTACCAAGGGGTATCGTATTACCCAGTAACTGGGCTGTGGAGGTCAGATAGGCAGTCGCTCCATGTAAAATACTGTTATTCAGCTGTATCCGGTTAGACTGGAAGCCGACCCCAACATAGTTGGGAAAAGACAGGTAGATATATATACCAAATTGATAACAACTTGTAATAACCGCTGTCCTATTTAATGTGATAACCTAATCGCCACTCTGTATAATTTTGTCGCTGCCGTGTAATCCTCAAGTTTTGAGTTGAGCTACACGACTAGATACTGAAAAATGCTTGCACTGACTGGACTGGTCCACTCAAACCTGTGTGGTACTTTCCTCAAAAGACCATTTCGGACATCAATATAGGTACATGGTTTTCACATGAACGGTACAAGATTATGTCTGGACTTTAAAAGAGACTGTGACCTCTGAGTTTCTTTCGGCATTTCTTCTCAGAGTAGTCAGACAGGATACGCCGACCTCATTTAGTGCTTTTTATCTTTTTTTTTATATTATGACGTGTAAAAGCACCGATATCCTATATGTATATATAGAATAAAAAATAAAAAAATCAAAGTGGAATGACAAAAGCAGCACTCACTTGAGTGAAGCGTCTGATAGCGGCTTTAAAACTAGTTCCGGACCGCACAACACTATTAAAACATTCAATCCCACCCCTTACGTCGCAATAAATTGTGGAGCAGGTATAAAAAGGATACTACATAAACATAAAGCCAGTAGTTTGCGATTTCATCAGTATAATCTGGCTTAGCACTGGTTTCAATTATAGTGAACGGTTCGCGAACTAACTGGTCGTGTGGGCGCTTACGCGTAATATTTGTTTATTTGATTTTTATGTTCAATAATATCAGTTTCATAATGATAAACTTTATAAAATATGACATGAATTTCTTTGACAAGTACAAAAGGGGAATCTCATCATAAACACCAGTGAAGATGTTATCATAATTAACGCTACTTTACTTTTCTAAAAGTCAACTCTTTTCTCTTGCTGCAACAAATCTTAATTATTCTATTAGGTATATAATATATTACTGGCTGTTGCCCGCGACTTCGTCTGCGATCCAGGATGAAAAGTAGCATTTGTCCTTCTACAGATCATTGTCTACTTATGTGCCAAATTTCATCCAAATCTGTTCTGCTGTTTGAAGGTGAAAGCGTAAAAAACAAACACTCACTTTCGCATTTATAATATTAGGTAGGATAATCTAATATTGTAATAATTTAATTGTAAACCTTTTCAAATGTTGTACATGCCGTGATGTACTTATTCACACAGTACTGAAGATTCCTGATTACCTATTGTTACTATCCTTATAAATATTATGAAGTAAGTGTGGCTTGCAAAGTTCAGCTGCTAAATATGCTTTAACAAACACCACCACAATCAAAATCCCGTAATAAAATCTCTTACGACACCTAACAATAAAAAAAATAAACCTTGAAGTACCTACCCAAGGACCAAAAACGAAGGCCAGTAAATTCCAGGTCTATGGGTACCAGTAGGCTAATAATGGATGAAGGAATATAAATAACATCATGACAAGAAACCTCATAAAAACCGATAACAATAAATCATCATAATTAAAACCAAATCCATGTCATAAAAAGTAGCTGATATTACAATATTCGTCTCTAGACTACTCATTTAACGCGAATCAATTAAAACTAGTAATTAAAAAATCGTCATTAAGTCGCGGGGGTCTGTTACAGCGAAAAATGCTCCCTTTCATAATAATAAAACGTTACGGAGCCGTCCGTCTGTCTATAAAACCGTTTAGCACCTATCAAACTTGTGCAATAAGTTTGACATTTCACTTTGACATTTAAGAAATTGAATCAAACACTGAGTGGAATACCTCAATTTATAAGGCCGAGGCGGTTTTAAATGACAGTTGTGTCGTCAGTATTTTGTTTAACTCTCAAATATCTACGCTTTTGTAAGTCAATGAAGAGTAACCCAAAGTCAAAAGGCCAATTTAATATTTTAGATTCATCTTTTATCTTAGAGCAAAAGCGTTCAATGAAATACAAATAAAAAGTAATTTATTCAATTTGGGCTGAAAATTAGCACTTTTCGAACGTAAAAATGACGCAAGGCCAAAATCGCCTGCCCTTCACCACTTCTCAGTGCTTTCGCTGGGAAGAAGAAGTAGCACAACAAACTCCCCAGCAGCACAGCTGTCTCATCAGTTAGAAAAACTTAATTCTATACAATAGTGGGTTTTCAAAGAAATTAACATTACGAGACACAAAACATTAATTATAATTTGTCATAAATCAGCTTGCCATGCCAATAACTACAAATACAATGAAATCCATACTCAAGGAGAGTATGGATTTCATTTGATTTCATTTGATTTCATTTCATTCGATTACAGTAAGTTATAATGAAGATACGGATATCTAATTATTACAATTTGATAGAAAGCCGTTTATTTGCATACTATATTTGGCTGAAAATCTCTCATAATCTGTTTAACCTCTCACACTAATGGGGGTAATGGCTGACCTTTGCGTTATGCTCGTGAACGGGTGCTGCTTGTGGTGACTGGTCGCCTTGCTGACCACGTTGAATACGTATAGTTTTTTATTGTATTTCTTGGTATATTGGTGTAGCTAGCTGACATATGGCAAATAATTTAATTTCGTGTTCTGTGTCTTGTAATGTTAATTACTTTGCACACCTTGTATTGTATTCAGTCAAGTATTTTCTAACTGAACAGACAACTGTGCTGCTGGGGAGTTTGTTGCGCCACTTCTTCTTCCCAGCGAAAGTACTAGGAAGTGGTGAAGGGCGGGCGTTTTGTTGGACTGTCTTTTGTAATTTTGACGTTCGAAATGTGCTGATTGTCAGCCTAGTTTGAATAAATGACTTTTGATTTTGATTATTTTTTCTTTTTTGACACGTCGAATATACATCATGTGTACCGATAACAATAAAATTTCTGTTGTGTCTGCTAATTGGCGCGCGACGGGTTATAATATCCACTATACTAAATAAGCTCCCATTAAGCTTTAACAACTAATTAAATTACAATAAAACGTGCTCTATTTGCGAACATAAATGGATAACCACTGCACCACAACCACCACCTAAATTACATGTTATTAAATTAGTTGATTCAAAATCAATTGCAAATTATCTGCCGAAATTGCAGTTGAAGGATGTGCAAAGTGCGCTTGAACAACTTAAGCCGAAGAGATTTGCGGGACCGGACGGTATTCCGCCTTACATACTCAGAGACTGTAGATCCATATATTCAGTAAGCGTCTGAAGGCAGCCGTGTTTCCAGAGAGATGGAAAACCCACTCGTGTCATGTCGGTACGAGTATTGAAAGGAGGTATAAGTAACGACAATGTAAGTGGACCTATTGCAGTACTGTCATCACCGGCTAAAGTGTTGGAGTGCGCTACTCATGTAGCATTTTTATGCAACTGAGAACGCAACTCTCAGATGCACAGCATGGGTTTCGACCAATAAGGAGCACCACCAGTAGCTTACTGAGTTACATGGCTCATGTGCTGCTGATTGTAGACAGTCGGGGCCAGCTGATGCTGCTTACTTCGACTTCAAAAAAACGTTCGACCTAGTCGACAATGACGTGTTGCTCAAGAAGTGAGCAGCTGTTGGTTTCACTCCGCACCTACTTCATTTTTTCGTCAGTTACATGAGGGATAGGCAACAATACATAGAGTACGAAAGACACCAGCCAGAGCCGTACTTTTTGTGGTTTGGTGTAAGCCAAGGGAGTAACCTCGGACCGCTGCAATTTATAATTATGAAAAACGATTTGCCCAAGTCGTTAAGGATGCAAATTATTTATTATTTGCAGACGATTTTAAGTTATCCCTGGCAGTGAGGGGTGATGATGACTGTGAACACTTACAGAAGGCTATATATGTAGCGTAGTTATTTGGAGCAAGGAAAACCTTCTACAAATCAACGCCCAAAAATGTGTCACCATCACTTTCTCGTGTGCACGTAGTCCTATTGTACATGATTACATCATTGATGGGATGTCGATGATCAGGGTTACAGAGTTTAGGGACTTAGAAGTTAGTCTTAACGCGGGGCTAGCGGTTCGTGATCATTTAGTCAATAGCTGTAAAAAGGCCTACAAAAATGTAGGTTTTATTATTCGTACTGTTCGTGGTTTCGCAAATAGTAAGGCTATTATCGCTTTATACGACACTTTGGTGAGAAGCCAATTAGAATTTATTAAAATTAATTAGAGGCAAGATACATAACACTAACATATTAGAGTTGGTGTGTTTGTGTGTGCCCGACAGATATGTGTGGCGGCGACGGCGGCCTCAGCTTCTGGCTGTACCTCGTGGTGAACTAATCTGTTTAATGAGGAGCCCCTGATGCGGGCGCTTGGCGCTCTTAACCTTGTAGCAGAGGATATGGACATATTTGCTTGTACACGGAGTGAATTCACAAGGGTAACATTATATGTAATAAGTTTTAGAAAATAAGTTGTTATTATTGGGCTTGCTTCACTATTGCATTGCATTACATACCACAGAAGTTGTATGTGATTATATAAATAAATAAATAAAATTATGAAAATTTAATTAATTTGATTCGTTAATTGACTACTTCCGTAAACGCGACTACTGAGCGAGAGGTCCAAAATGTATTTTTATTCAGGAATTTCTCGAAAAGAAAAATGGCGAGATTTGGGTGGGTAGTCTACCTCTGCCGAAGAATATGGAATAGAGGCGTGATGCAATGTTATGAATTTCTCAGTAGCATCATGGAGTCATAATTTGTGCCCAATAATAAATAACTAATAATACACCTGCACTAACATTAAAACTACAGCTATACAAATACTTACTATTCGTTTACTTATAATTTAATTTTTCCCTGTTACATGGTACTTATAACTGGCAAAACGTAGGAGTACTACTTACTTCTGCCGAAACGTTCAGGAAAAACAGCCTTGATGTTGCTCAGTAACTAAAATATCGTTATGAACAGTAGTCACTGAGTCGTAGAATCCTGTCTAACGCAGGCTATCTGTGTCACGGTTCAAGTGTCACTCTGCGCCATTGTGCGTCTATTGTGTGGCCGATAGGCTATCATTGCTCAGTGACTGTCTCGGGTTAAACTTGATGCCTCCCCGAGTACCTAAGTGCGAAGGTTTGGTAGATGTCAAAATATATATATGGCAGCATGTGTATATGTACACAGTTGATTGAAAATTACAAAGAATTTTATAATAGAAATGAACTATACAGCGTGTAACGGAAGGGGGGTATCAACCCTGAAGGAGGTGAATGTGCTCATGAAACTCAACAACTTTCCCCAAAGAACATAGGTCGAAATATGAAAAAAAAATTTGGCCCTCCCTTACAAAACTGACTACCAGCTGATTGATTTACTATGGGAGGGCTAATTTTTTTTTTCATATTTCGACCTATGTTCTTTGGGGAAAGTTGTTGAGTTTCATGAGCACATTCACCTCCTTCAGGGTTGATACCCCCTTTCCGTTACACGCTGTATAAAACTATTAAAAAATAATTTACGTTATACGTCGCTTTAATTTTGTTAGAAAATCTTTTTAAAACCATCGGATCGAACGTTTTGCTTACAGGATCAAAAATTAATTTACCAGAAGTACCTACATAATCTCTCGTCATCATTAATTAATTACTAGCTACGCTCCGCGGTTTCACCCGCATAAGTCTCGATCCCGTAGGAATATTGATTATAAAACGTAGAATATTAATTATAACATATATTATATGTGTTAGTCCTGGTTATAAGCTATCTGTGTGCCAAATTTCATCAAAATTAATCCAGCCGTTTGAGCGTGAAGAAGTAACAAACAAACAAACAAACACAAAAAAAACAAACAAACAACAAACTTTCGCCTTTATAATATTAGTGTGATGACGAGGGTATAATTCGTTCATAATGTTTTCACTAAATTCAAATTCAAATTCAAATATCTTTATTTCGGAATTACATCCATATATTGTTAGTAGAAGTATAACTTAGCCTAATGTTAGTATTAAATTAAATTTACAATAATAAACAAGCGTTCAATGGTACACCACTTATTTGGATAAGTTTGTCTGTACACTTACCCACCTTCGTAAGAGGGGAGAGTCCCACCGGTCTGTAAACACATTCTGGATGCCTCTGGAGGAGGAGCGCAAGCGCGCTATCATGGAAGCGCATCGCTTCCGCATGATCGCGGCGAACCCGTCGACGCACGCTTCTGCGAACATCCCTGACGCGCTACATCGCCACGGCAACCCCAAAAGCACCCTGAATGCGTTATTATACTGTACGCGCAGGTCGCTGTATGCCCGCTGGGTATGCTTGGTCCACAAGCTGCACGTGTAAAGCGACTGGCAGAAAGCCTTAAAAAGCGTTTGTTGAAGCAAAGTTGAAGTAGGTAAAGCATTTGTTGGTGAAAAGCTTCTGTACGGAAAAGTAATTGTTTGCATCTAAAGGATTTTTAGTTTGTGTAAGTCGATTGTGTACTATAAAGTCTGTTCCTAATTTATGTTATAGGTATTTTGTTTTAGTTGTAGTGTTTATCAGTAGCAACTTGTAGGTGGCCTTCAATTGCATATTGTTTAATAACACTATATAAATGAGATGTAAGTATCCCGAATAAAATAAAATAAAATAAAATAAATAAAACAAGGTAAATTTATATCAACTTCTTAAAAACACCATAACTCAAGAGCCTTAACAAAAATGCATCACTTAAAAACGTCTTACCACACTTTAAAATTCTGAAACTCATTAAAAGTTTAAGATGATAATAAACGGGCGCACCCGGTATCAAAGTACTAGCGACCAATATAACAGATATCGCGGTCCGTAATCCGGTTGATTCCGGTTATTACCAGACCGATATTACTGCCTCCAACCGGCTTGAACCTGATATTAAATTAACACCCGGACACTATGTGTTGGACACCGAGATTTGTTTTTTTCGTGAAGTTCAGTTTATTAAAATCACGTTTCAACAATATGTTGGTAATATGTTTTATTAGACTGTTGCTGGTGAGAAAATATTCCATTGCAGTCGTACAGGCAAGACTTTTTATTATTATTATTATTATTTATCGTTTATTTCAGGCATTAATTAACCCATATTATTACCCATATTATTATAGAATTAAATAAAATTGAATAAAATTGTCATAACATTAAAAATAAATTAAATTAAATACATTACATTATATAAATTATTACATGAATTAAATTCCTTTTTAAATGAAAAGTTTTTCTTAGAATCCAGCTGCAGCACTGTCCCACACAGTGACAGCTCTGATAGCTCATGAATACTCATCTTTCCTGTAACTTTAAACATTTGTATGACTTAATTTTATTCGTGAAGTAACTAAATACAGATTTACGACGGAAGTGTTTCGACAGCGTCCAGAAAGAGGAAAAAACAGCAATAAGGAAACAAGAAACAGACTCAAATAAAACCTTATTGCGAGACGTCGTTAAGTTTATTATTATACACTTTTACATTGTCTTGTGTTCAGGACATTTATCTGAAGATTATTTCTTGAATATCCCGAAATAAGTGGGATTTCATTTTTACAAAATACTGAATTCGTATTTTATTTTATGAGAAATATTTTGAGCAGCTTTTCTTTGAAACGTAGCTTTTTCTAAAGTATGCATTAATTTTAGGAATTTTGTAACAATTCTTGTAATTAGTTCTGAGAACAAGCTTTTTCCTACCGTTTCTGAGTTATCGATAAGATATAATATCATGGAAGCTTTCTCGGAAATAATTCTCGAGCGATCCCGGTATGTATGTATGTATATATGTAAACGCTGTAAAGTTAAAACACACTCCGACTTATTTCAACATCTTGGAAACACTGTTACTAGGTACGAAAATATGGACGCTGTTAGGGCAACACAACACAGCAAGATAATAAAATAAAATAAAAAAACCGGCCAAGTGCGTGTCGGACCACGGACAATGAAGGGTTCCGTAGTTGGAATGAATTTATCCCAAGAACAAACTTAACATTGTTTTTGAAAATCATGTTCTCCCATATATTGCAACTGCAAATGTAAGTTGGTCGACTATTACTCGAAAACTTGTAAAGCCTACTCAGCTGTGATAGTTTTCCTTTTGACTGCGTTATATTTAAGGTACTAACGTACATTTTTTCACATATCCAAAAACAATCATTTAACTGGTCACTTGACTCTAACAAAAAGCACTTTAATCTGAGTCGAAAAATTGTTTCCACGAATCCGCTATATTTTTGCAAGACCTATCCAACGATACCCCATATCATGTGGTAGATGAGAAAAAAATATCCCCACTTTACGTGTACAGGTACCCTAAAAATATTTCTTCCGGTCGATTCTGTAAAAATCTCACCGTGAAATCATAAGTGAAGTGAGCTTGAAGTGAGCAGTGTCAATAGTGTTAATCCCTAATGACAGCTCACTCCACGCTCACTTCAGCCAAGTTTTCACGGTGAGATGGTTACAGAATCGCACGGCTTTTCATGATTTTATTTTACCACTTTGTCAGCGTTAATGTATGTATATCCATGCCAAATTATAGCTTTCTAGTACTAACAGTCCCTGAGCTGCGGACGGACGGACAGACGGATGGAACTCTAAAAACCACAACTACACACATTTTCCCATTATAATTTAATGATTGCTTCACATTCTTAATATACATATAAATGTCCCAATTTTATAACCTTGCCTTGTTTAATTAATTTAATCAATAATTTTGCATGCTAGTTGTAGCGAATTATTTCAGAAACTTCTGTAATGAAATTCTGTAATGTACTACAATTCTTGAAAATAGTACATTCGACTACTTAAGTCACACGTATCGTATACTAATTACAGCTCCTAAGACGTAAAACCGCACTTAAGTCACGCTTTTCCGTGTAAAAATGGACTATTTAAGTCACAAAAACCGTGAATTAAGTACGGGTTTCAGTCACACGGTGCTATAATAACTAACATTTAATTTTATTCAAACCCCGAAAAGAGATGAGTTTGCTTATTTCTAACCTCGAATAACAAGATTCCAATGAAAAATGAAATCGATCAAATGCTTATAATTTAGTTATTCTTAATATTCCAAAAATATTGGCTTGGAAGGAAAGTAATGAGCGTTGTAAATAAAAAACAAAATTTTAAAAATATTTTTTATTTGGATTTATTCTTGTTCGTAATACACACCATTGTTATCTACAACCCATTGCCAACGTTTAGGCAAATCGTGGATGCCTTTAGCATAAAAACTTTTGGGCTGCGATTCAAAAAACTTTTGTATGAACTCTGACAACTCTACTCTGTTATCAAAATTTTTGCCTTGAATGTGATTACTAAGAGATCGAAACAAATGAAAATGGGTTGGTGCTAAGTCTGGAGAATAAGGAGGATGTAGCAGTAGCTCCCATTTAAAATCCAGTAATTTCTGATGAACGACTTTAACTATGTGCGGCCGAGCATTGTCGTGAAGAAAGTATACTTTTGAACATTTACTGCGTTTTTTTGATATTTCTGAGTGAAGTCGGTCAAGTTGATTACAGTATATTGCAGAGTCCACTGTGGTATTTTCTGGTAATAGCTCCCAATAAATAATCCCTTGCGAATCCCACCACACAGAAAATAAAACTTTTTCTTTATATGGATCCCTTTTAGGCGTCGGTACTGGTGTTTGACCCGGGCTTAACCATTGTCCTTTTCGGGAATGGTTTACATATAAGACCCACTTCTCGTCTCCAGTAACCTGTTCGTTGAGCCAATGCTGGGTACGACGCAAAGACAAAAGACTCATACAGATGTTGAGACGTCGGTCTAACTATGCGGCTGTAAGTTCGTGTGGTAACCATACCCAATTACCCATAATTTATTTTTTTTTTTGTATTTGATTTAAATGTTCTAATACTTGCGTATGACTGCAACCAAGGTCTTCTGCCAAACAGCATGAAGTAAGGTGGGGATCTCTTTCAATTAATTCCCTTAAACGGTCTTTGTTAATTTCAACTGGTCGTCCACTTCGAGAAAAATCTCTTAAATCATAGTTGTTGTTCCTGAACTTTTCAAACCAACGCCTCGCTGTCGCGTCAGAGACCGCATCTTCCCCTTCTGCACTGCGTATGTTTCGAGCGGCTACGGCTGCCGAATGACCCAAACGATACTCATACAAAAGACAATGACGTACGTGCTCCTTCGTCGCTTCCATTTTTCGAGAAATAACTGAATGTCCAACTGTGAGTGACACGTATTTATATAGCTTACCCCGACCACATTACACAATACACTCAAGGACATTTCTACACTGTTTCTAGAAAAAGAAAGAAACTCCAGAAAAAATCGCTCATTACTTTCCTTCCAACCCAATAAATAACATCATAAACATTCCCCTATAAATCACTTACACAATACGTGGTAAGTAAAATGTAAAACAGTATCTTCCAATTCACTCGTGCATTGTCGTCCGTATCGGGTGATGACGTCACTTATTCCTCGGCAATCATGCACCGAGATCGATGGCTATTGGAATGATATCGGTTTCCAATGCACTCGGGAACTGAACGCACTTCGGTAGAAAAATTAAAATGAATATTTTTTGCTAGATTGATGAGGGACGGAGGTTTTTAGGGTTCCGTAATCAACAATCCCGCTTACTATCTTTGAATTTCAAGCACGTCTGTAACTCCAATGCTGGCTTTCGCGCTCCTCTGCGGCAACTTGTGGATTCCTACAACACTAGATTCGAAAACATTGATATTTTTAATCTAACAGCACATCAATTTAGGAAATCTGTAGTCGATTCTACCTTAGCTTTATACATTACCAAGCGGTGTATTTTTACTTATTTTTGCCTTTTTCTATCCCATTAATTTCGTTGTTAGAAAGCACTCATTCAATCAACAATCATTTAATCTTTCACTCCATCCACTCGTGTATTGTTTTTATTTTTATCTCGCGTATCGTAAGTGGATAATGTTGCTAGTAGTATGATAAGTATTTTGTTTAATTAGTAAGATAGTACATATAACATTTAATTGTACTCCTGTTTTTAATCCTGAAATAAAATAAAATAAAAACAAGGAACCCTTATAGTTTCGCCATGTCTGTCTGTCCGTTCGTCTGTCCGTCCGTCCATCCATCCGTCAATCCGTCCCTCTATCCACAGCTTAGCTTAGAGACTCTTAATACTAGAAAGCTAAAATTTGTAAATAGTCAGATGGCGTCCGATTTGTCTATCAGCCAAATCGGACGCCTACTGTTTTTTCAAGTCAAGACAATTCTTCTAGGAATAATAATTATTGAAATAATATAACGAACTGTGGTTTTACTTACTCATCGCGGCATTGAGAGCTAGTAAAGCTCTCACAGTACCTGCTTCTAATAGATCAATAGAGTTCATTCGTGCCAAGTAAATAAAAATAATTTCTATCGTAAATAACCTACAGATCCAGATCCTTTACGGTTTATAACGCAAACTTTGTAGTAATTACTTTTTATTTTTCTCGAATTAATGCTGAAACGTTTTTCCCTAAAACTCATTAAAATTATTCGCTCCATTATTAGCATTTGGCTTCTAAATTACGAGTTCTTAAACAATATTTAGTACTCAATAACTTAGTATAAGGACTGTTTCGTATAAGCTTTTTTTTTTTTAATAATTGGACAATCAGTCAGTTTCTGAAAATGCGTTTAGTTTATTTGTCAACCAATGAAAACAGTTAATGACATTCCCGTATTTATAAGAATGTTTACATTCTAATCTCAGTCAGAAATGCCTGTGACCTGACAGATTGGTCAGATTTCTACACTGTTAACTTTGACATTGATTGTCACTAAGATGAGATTGCGACGTGACCGGCAGCAAGTTCGTCATGCTCCCTTAGATCTCACTGCTTGCGGTAGCGTCGGGGGCCGGGTTGCCTCCTTCCTTCAAATATGGCGGGGGGGGGGGGAGGGTAATAGCTGATCTTTGCGTTATGCTCGTGAACGGGTGCTGCTTGTGGTGACTGGTAGTCTTGCTGGCCATGGTTTTATTATTGTTGTCATTAGTACTAACTTGTTTATTTATTTTCCTTCGATGGCCCTAGTTTATCATTTGTGACTTCAACTGCCAACTATGTAAACAGAACCCAGCATTGCATAAATATGTAAGCGGTCACGCCCTTTACACCTGGAGGCTTTTATTTAATTTTTATTTATTATTTTTTTGCTTCAGTACGTATAGTTTTATTTCAATTTTTGGTATATTGGCGTATACACAACATTAGCCAATTGTGTTACGATGGTCGGTAACACTTCATTCTTATTTTCAGGCAAGCCATGAATTTCCAGATTCCGCATATTCTGATCAAGGGTATTAATTTGCGTTCTCAGTTGAGCCATAGTTATTATAGTATAGTATATTCTATTATATATATATTATATTATAGTACATTATATTATATTATATTATACCATAGTCTTTAGCATATCGGAGTTCTGTGAACGAAGTTCTCAAGTTCTGTTCTCACGTTGCAGATTCTTGAGTTCACTTTTTAAATCATCAACTTGAGAGATATCAAAGGAACCAGATAACTTCAACTCATAAATCTGTTTTTTTAATACGTAATGTATTAAGAATTTCCTCCCGTACTCGTATAACAAGACGTATATCGCTGACCTTATCACGCTCGCCTTCAGAGCTATCTTCGATTGTCTCAGACGTCCATTTATTAGGGTCATGTTGAGATAAACAGCTCGGACAGTTCCACTCAGAACGTGCAGTTTTATTGAGACTTTTAAACGCAGTAGCACTCAGGTTAACGCACAGGTGATGATTTTTGTGAGATGAATTTTTCATTTGTTTAACACTTGTAATCCACAAATATCACAGTTACACCTTTTCTAATTACACAATCAATCTCCCAAACAGTACAATAAATCCAAAAAGACAAAATGTGATTTGTCGGATGTGAACCCACACGACACCATATGTACGCATGGCAGACGTTAGCGTTCAAAGCCAATAACACTTTAGAGTGATACACGCATTTATGGATCCCGTGTGGTGACCACACGAAGTTAACACAAGAGGCGGTAGATTGAAAATAATTTTATGGTAACAACTTGCAATAACATAACTTTTGTTAGATCACCGCCATAGTACACTTTGGTTTTCACTATTAACACATTTAAAACACTAATAGCATAGGAAATTATGTAACTGTAGCCAATAGAATTCCATTTTTGAGTGTCCAGACAGCACGCAGTCGTAAAATAACTTTTTACTATGATTTTAGAATTTAAGTTACAGAGCAGAATTAACGTGACCGTACTATTTGACGTCTCGATGATAGGTGATCAGATTATTTATTTATTATAATACTAACTAGTGATTTAGACACATCATCATCAATCATGCGACCAGTTAACTTATCGTGTCGTGTGTTACGGTGGACCCGCACCGATCGGAACAACAATGCCAGCTGATGAGTTCACGCGGACGTATCTTCAGTTGGCGGGAACCCGGCGCTGACTTATTGCTAGCACTGTTCACGCGGCGCTGCTTGCGTAATGTGGGTGAAAGGTTCGAGTCAATCGTTTCTTGTATAACTGATTTTGAAGCATATAGATGTAACGCAGAACATTACCTAGTTTTTCACATATAATTAAGATGATTCTTTTATAGATTTCAGAGTATGAATAACGAATGGTCGATTTTTAACTCACGATAGTAAAGTTGATTTTTGTAGGTACTTTTCAAATCAAAAGCAGTGTAATCTGAAGAATAAAATACGTAATGCCTCGCAGGTCCATGGCTGCTGAGTATGATGTTTTGGGTTTGATCCCAAGTTGGGAAAATTGTTATTTGGTTTTTAATTCAGGAATTTCTCAGTCAGCCTGGAGCCTGAATTTGCCCCTGTTGATGGCAATAGCCTCGCCCCTATGGCATGGGACTTAAACACAACTGAAATGTGTATGCAGGTGCCCCTCTACAGAACCCTTCGGGGAAATAAAGCGTGATATTATGTTATGTTAAGTTTTCACCCACATAAGTCTCGATATCGTAAAAATATCGGAATAAAAAGTATTCTATATCCTAATTCAGGTAATGGTCTACCCGTGTGCCAAATTCCATCCAAATGCATTCTGCAGTTTCAACGTGAAAGGGTAACAAACAAACATCCAAAAAATCGAATCTTTTCTCTTTATAATATAATTATAGTTTGGGTAAATAAAACTCTTCATACTTATTTAACAAAACAGTAGCACAGTTAAATGCTTTGACGACAAACACAATCGCGAAACTATACTCGTACTACTTAAGATTTTATAGAAGTATGGACGGGCCCCTCAACAAATCGAACCTACGGAGTTCATATTCAATCATTTATACAAAAAAATAAAATTGATGTGTCTGTTTGTAATGGTAAAATAACAGTACTTCTAAAAAAAACCTATTTTTAAATTTTGTTTGCCTGTTTATTCCGGCTAACCTGCGAAACGACTGGACCGATTTTGACGGGATTTTTACTGGCTGATAGGTGATGTTATAAAGAGTAACTTGGGTGGCCTTTATTTTAGAAAAAGAATTGGTAAAGCAACATATTATTATTTACTGACATCCAAGCGAACGAAGTCGCGGGAACAGCTAGTTCATACTACTCGTATATGTGATGCACGCCACAATACCAGCAAAGTCCTACATTAAAATAGTAAAACATGGGCCATTATGTAGAGAGCCATTCAATTGCATTTGCCAATGCGCTATTTTCCTACATGCGCTATACAAAAATGAGTATTGTTTTTGTTCATTTAAGCGCCAATTTTCCAATATTACTTCTTTTATGTTCTGTGAGCATATCGCACTTTAATTGGCCACAGATATTTTGTTTTTCATTGCTTATTTATACTAGCAAATAGCAAATTCATAAGTAGCACCTATTAATATTAAAATCTGCGGGTCCAATCTGTAAAATACTCACCATGAAAACTTATGTGATCTGGTATTCCACCTACATGCTGGGGATTGACACTATTGGCAAGCGCTCTTCAGCTTTGTATTCACAGTGAGATTTTTACAGATTAGGTCGACAAGTAAGTCCAAAATTTTTAATATAGAATAGAATAGATTACTCTTTATTATGTACACCATATAAATTACAGACATAAATAAAGAAATTTTACAAAGGGTGACACAATGGGCGGTAATATACATATATTAGATGTGCTACACACTTTTTCAGGTTTCGATTTATTCGGTTCGGCAGTATTTGTTAAACAACAAAGCCCACCCGAAGCAAGAACCTACTACACATATTCGGCTTACATTCGTCTCAATACAATCGGTAAACTCCGTCCAGTATCTACCCTCGCTGAATCATACCCGGGTCGGTCCGGCACAATTCGAGCTATTCGGCGCGGCTTTTTCCCAAACATACATCTACATTATATTCAATCTAGCTGCCGACTGTACCGAATCACGCTGACCCGTACTACACCTTAAATGTTCATATGTACACACGGCGACACATCAAGCTAAACTTTTCCAGTTTTAGCTGACCTCGCATTGTATATGTTTTTCGTACAATCAGAAGTCAGCTTATACTGGTTATGTATAGTTTGATGTGTAGCCGTGCGTACCTAAAACTATAAATAATATGGCTCATTTTCAATGAAACATAAAGTATGTTGATAAAACTAACAGAGTATCACCATGAAGTAAATGTAAACAAACAATGAGAGCGGAATAGCGTGTATTTTGAATTGAATTCTAGATATTATTTAGTTAACTAGTTTCAATGGCGATAATATATATACTATATTAATGCAATTGTCACCAATTCAGTTATGATTTAAGAAACATAGTTGCTTCTAATTACGGAGCTACTTAATGTGTACTTAAAGACAATTTAATATAACTTGTAATCAGCCCGCGATTATGAACTACAAAATTAATATTTTGATCTACATTTTGACATTTGCTCTACGACTTGGCTCATTAAAGTATTTCCTTCATTCTACGATTTACATTATTTATTATTTTTTTACAAATGTAAACTAGTTTAAATGTGCTCCCTCACCTGGAGCGTTCGCCTGTAATGTAACATTTCAGATTCGGTTTTGATAACTTTATAATATTGTTATGCTTGGTTCTCTTCCCTCACCAAAGTAAATCTAGAGACAAATCTTTAGGCGGCACGGTTGGCGCAGTGGTTAAGTGATTGACTGCTGCGCTGCGTGTCGCGGGTTCGATTCCCACACGGAACAAATATTTGTATGACCTACAAGTAGTTGTTCCGGGTCTGGCCGTTTGTGTATGTGAGTTTAAATGTTTGTAAACGCACCCACAATACATTGATAGGTGTGATTTTCTATGTAGTGTTTCCATGTACATATATTATATATGTATGTATGTATATATAGGGTGACTGGTAATTAGTGACCGATACTTAAACACATGATTCTACTCATGACAACAAACAACTTGGACTATCGGACCAAATCCGAGATCGCGAAAAAAAAAATCAGCTGTTCCCTACATTTATGTTCGTACGAGTCGTCAAAATGTAGGGAACAGCTGATTTTTTTTTTTCGCGATTTCATGTTTGGTCCCATAGTAAAAGTTGTTTGTTGTCATGAGTAGAATCATGTGTTTAAGTATCGGTCACTAATTACCAGTCACCCTATATATACATATATAATATATGTACATGGAAACACTACACAGAAAATCACACCTATCAATGTATTACTACAATCTAATACCACTACATTTTCTAATTAGCAGACATCTACAAAGTAATACAAACCTCACCATACTACGCTACCGCTACGCGCTACAAGTTGTCTACGAAGTGCTACAATTCACACGACTTCGCGCGTCGCTACAATGTTGCTACGGTGCTACGCGCTACGACTTGTCTAAGCGAACTTTGTGTTTGCCAAAGCTCGCTTGAACTGCCATCTGTTCTTGTGACTATGATGCAGGTGATCATTAAATTAGATGGAAGTAGGTAATAGTAAAATACCTACACAAAAAACATGACCCTTATTAATAAGATCGGAGTAAAGTTATGCCAAAAATAACTCACTAAAAATGTATGGTTGAACCAGAGTCAATACAGCCGGTCGATTCTGTAAAAATCTCACCGTGAAATCATAACTGAAGTGAGCACTTAATAGTGTTAATTCCTAGCGAATGGCAGCTCACTCCACGCTCACTTCACCCAAGTTTTCACGGTGAGATGGTTACAGAATCGCACGGCTGGTTGTGACTTCAATCAACGTTTATGAATAAAGGAATACATGTCAGTATAACTATAATAGATATTTTTAAAAGGTTTATTTTTGCATTGCCCTATTACCATGATTTTGGGTAACTTCAAAAATAATAAGCTCGTACGTGCCCACCGCTGGGACACAGGTCTCCTCTCTGTGAGATGGAGTGAGCCGTAATACACCACGCGGGTCCGGTGCGGGTTGGTAGATGTCACATGTCTCCTATTTTTTTTGGTTCTATGATATGCCGGTTTCCTCGTAACTTAAAGAAATTTACGAATTCGCAGTTTTTCAAGTTTAACATAAAGTGACTGGATATATCGTTAAAATTCAATTCATCACTGTGTCCTGGTGTTGCTATTTAAAAAATGTATAAGCTAATTTTCCATATATACACGTGAACAACATACTTAATATATCCTATAGTCCCCATTTATACAATAGTGACATACTAGTAATTGAAACACCACATCTACAGAACTTTACACGTTGACAATAGAATGTGTTGCTCAGCCTGTCTGTCTGTGTGGAATGATTAGCAGCTCGCGGCTGCGGCGAGCGGATAAATATGAGGATTAAGACGACTCGGTAATGTACGTGCGCGGAAAACTAGTGCGTCGGTACTGAGGAAACAGGTTATAAAGTGCTGATCACGCAGACACACAGGGTTAGAAAATATCATAAATCTTATCCTACAAATTTGAATTTTAGAGTAATTGACTTTACTAGTAATAGTCAAAAAGTTCTGGAAATTACCCGCCAGTTAGAGTATTTTATGTTATCTGGTTTTAATTTTTGAGCAGAAAATGTTCGACTCCTTAATAATTTCCTTTGCACTTTCTACTGTTTCAATATATCGTGTATGAAAATGAACAAAATTAAAGCCGGAAACGATAGCGCACTCGGAAGTAATTACGATAGTTATTTATCTAAACTATCGATTGTTCATAGATTGTCCACGATTTATACGACACCCTGTATTGGCAATTATATCCGAGTCTGCGGTGATTAACGAGTCACGTGCTACGCCGTAGCGCGTAGGCGTCGTAGGCGGCTACGACGCGACTTGCTACGGTGGCGACGCTTACAGACCAATATCTATGTTCACAGTAATGAATAGATCGATTCGTTAATTGTGTTATCATCTTATTGCTGGTAAATGTTAAAGGTCAACTCTTCATTAATTCTAATAAGAGTAGAATAAAACTTGACGTGAAAACTTCAATAATGAAATAAGAGAAATAAATGAAAAAGTTTTTATTCACAGAAATAATGTTTTACCCTCTGCCAAGCAAACAAAGCAGTTTGTTGGCATACGTAGCTCCTTTTTAAACATTTATACGTACACCGTTTATAATTTTATAGTTTGCCCACAAATTTCAACAAAACATGCTTTTATATCCAAATTTTACCTGTACCTCGGACCTCTCCTGTATAATAGACTAAATTCGAAAGCAAACATTTATTCTGTGAACTATACAAATTGTAAGAGAATCCTCAAGGATGCTCTCCAAAGTATGTCTTATGAAGAAACAGAAAATTTACTAACTGTGTTAAAGTAAATATAAGTATACAATTTTCACCTATGTTAAATATTTACCAAATATAGATAGTAAGAGTTAAGCTACTCAACATATAATTATTTGTCCATTTTCAACTTTTGTTTATTTATTAATTTTAAAAAACTAGTTTAGCTCTTCTCGCCTGAAACACAGGATTACCTAGTTCAGGCACGTAAGTCTTAGCAATATAATTTTTATTTAAGCAAAACTGTACTAATTTTCATGACTTATAATTTTTGAATAAATATATTATTATAATTTACTTTACTTACTTACTACTTTTTTTTTTAATGCGCTACCATTTCTGAAGCTTCCACGTTAATTTCGGCACTTACATTTTGTCACCCCATAAAACCACCCTAGGGTGGATACTTGAATTCCAAGAATTCAACCCGAGCCAGGGTGGGTAAATGGAATCTGTGGTTAATTTATAATACTAACAGCCAACCCAAATCGTCATTATTTTCTTCATACCATCCGATTTTCTCAACCCAATGACTGCAATACCGATGTCTAGAGTCAGACCAGTTTTCGGATGTTCGTGATGCTAACTGTTTAAAACGAAAAATCCTACTGTATTGATAAAAGGATTTCCTTATTGCAAAACGGGCCAGCTCTTGACCACGATCTCGCCTGGTAGAAAGCGATTGATGATGTCTATGATGGAACCCACGAGCACAGATGATTCAATCTTGCGTTGTAGGCTGACGGGATATACATGGAAGGGAACACAGACGCTGGCAGGGAGTTCCACACTTTGGCTGTGCGCATAATTAATGATAACTTTAAGGTGCATATTTTGCAGAAACTTCCAAAGCGCGCACCTCTATCTAGCGAACAGCCTGCCCGTATATTTGTCCTGCGTTAGGTAAATTCGTCGCGTTTTGTCTTAAGTTTAATTAACGCGGCTAACCTTATTAACACAATAAAATTCAGACGGAGACGTCTTGGAACTTCTCTGTCATCACAAATGACTGAGTTTGGGCAAAAAAACAAAATGGTGGCGTAGAATTTCATTATTAAGGGGCTCGTGGCTCGAGTGAAAGGGTTCGTCAGTACCTACAGTCGTTCATTGAATTGCTGATAGCGTAAATGTCAATACAAGGCGAACTGTGTTTGTGTTTCGAGATACTTTCGTGGTCTGTCTCTGCCCTGATTTTGGAATTAGGTATGCTTGGCAGGAATCTACAAGGAATGCGTTAACAATGATTCAAATAGATCAGAATATAAATGAAAGAAGGCCTATAATTCCAAGATGTCTTATAATAATTATTTGCAGGGGTTAGGTAATAGCTATGACAGGGCCACATGGTTAGTTTAAATACTTTAGTCTCAAACAAGACAAAAACCACTTACATTAGATATAAGATAGCATAACCCTTCGCAACCGGGAGTAAAAGTGTCGCATAGATCAGTAAAAACTTATTAATCCTTTGGAAAGTGTTCAGAGGTCCTGGGAAAAATACTGGAAAAAATCTCAAGCAACCTGGTCTTCAGCAATCAGATCCTCACATACGTGAAGTTCAGGAATAATTTGATAGTCGCTCGATCGTGCTCAGAAATTTGTAAAGTCGAAAGTCACGATCACTTCAACTCGGTTGGAAAGGGATATAGTAATAAACTTTTTCTTGGTAACGTTCACCCATACAATATATGGTCATCTGCCTAGCCTTTTCCCAACTATGTTGGAGTCGGCTTCCAGTCTAACCGGATGCAGCTAAATACCGCTATTTTAAAAGGTACGACTGCCTATCTGACCTCCACAACTCAGTTACGGGGTAATATCCCCTGGGTATTATTACCCCTTAATAAGACTGGTTGTCAGATTTTCGGGCTTCTGACGACTCGTAACGACTGTCAAAGATCCACGAATGTCAGCCGGGACCAACGGTTTAACGTGCTTTCCGAAGCATGAAAGGGTGTTTGTATGTAAAGATGGTCACTCATCCATGGACCAACCGCGGCAAGCGTAGCTTAACCTAATCGATCGACCCGTGCGGCTGTTATTACTTAGCCACAAGCCCCACATACAATACAATAAGCTTAGAATTGTTTTGTTTTTAAATTGCTTGGGTTACAGGTTATTCTCAACTGGTAGGATAGTCACATTGTTGGTGAGTGGTCTCAATGATATAATTTGATAGTTTTGATATAAAACCGCTGAAAGAGCTTACATTTTTTATATAGGATGGTAAATTATTATAAAATAACTTTGCTCCTTCATAGGTGATATTCTTTTTAGCATAGTTTGTACGTGTCTTTGGCAGGACAAGTAAACATTAATAAACAAACACATCTCCAAAACGTATATATATTTCTCTTTCCAGAGAGTACACCCCATGCATGTCCACCAATGTTGACGAAATCAGTTTTTGCGTACACCCTAACCATCCAAACTTTCATTTTAACAACTTGTTACATTAGGACCATACGCAAAAACTTTCCATCAAATTAAATCGGAAAGTTTTTACAATATAACTTGTAAGCGCGAAATAAAAGTTAGAAACAGAAGGTCGGCTCCATAGAACAAGCGAAGACGCACGCACACAGACACGCGTCTACATACAACAAGTGCAAGCGCACGTGGCGACTGGCATTCGTTTGAGATTGTTTCAGATCGCCGTACGTAAAATAAGTAGAGTTTGGTATAGGGCACAACTCTTACTGACAACATTATTTAAACGTATTACCAAGATGACTTTATTCGACTGTACATGTAATAATAATTATAATGTTCTGTGTTATGGGTTTGGTTTCCACACTTAGTCAGATAATAAATATAACATGTACGAGTATAATCTAAATAATGTGTATACATAATCTGTTCCAAAATTGTCCGATTAAATTGTAAACAAGCCGTGCTTAGGTTAATTTCTTTCGCAATTAATCACTTAAAGGATTTAATAATAACCTTATCATCTGCATTTAGAAGGTTTCAAATTTAAATCTTACCACTTTTTCCCACCATTATAGTTATTTGTTTTAATAAATTGTAATATAAAAATCAACGTCGAAAATCGCTGTTATAAAGTTAAACGTCATTCTCAAAAAAAAAAAAAAAAAACAGTTAAACTGGTTTCGTGGCACTACGAAATGGCATTCACAGGTACATTTTCTGATCCATTTGTTCACACTGTCATGAGATACTTTTGGACACACGGTACGTGGGCCGGTTTCCGTTCATGGTAAGGAGCCGGGCTTCTGTGCTTATCTATTTAGTGTCGTCAGATCACAGATGTGGGCAGTCGGCAGTTTGCACAGTTTGCAGCGGGTGGTAACTGCCGCGCCGGCAGGGGGCAGCACTTTACAACACATTTGTTACCTTCCTGAAATCCTGCGGTAATTCAGTTGGTTGCAGTCAGGACGTATTTCACACGAGATTTCCGTGTTTTACGAGAACGTAGTAGTGATGTCCTGTGATTTTGCAGGTTTTAATAATGTCCTCTGATATTTTATGTCCGCCTGTTTGAGAAGTTATAGCCTGGAAGTTATTATGGTAGGTGCTTCTCGCAAGCAATTTGACAAGCTTTCCGAAATCTGTTTAAACAGTGAATAACATGTGAAGCCTAGGTTTACCGTAATGGAAAGGTGTTTATGTCCTATCCATGGCCAGTCCAATACCTTACCCTTAGTCTATTATCGGGAAACAATAAATCATTAACTTTCCAAACAAATCAATAATTATGCCACTCTCTGTATTTCTCATTTTTCTGTGTACTTCGTAAGTGGCGTAATGTTTAGATTAGTATTTGTGTTCAGCTGTGAAGCTACCTTATATAAAATAGATAAATAATATCAATTAGGTCTCAGTTCTCAAGTGCGTATGTAGCATCTCTCCACAGACAATGGCCCATCTTCTATTCTGCGTCGCATGCCCTGTCACCTGTGCAATTGATGATCTATGAATGCGTCAATGAGCGGAGTTTGCGTAGCTAAATATTAGGCCAAACATGTGAACGTGTGTCTGTGTGTGTGTGAATTTGTTTTCCATCGATACGCTGAGAAGAAGAAACCTTTCTATTCTAGCTTTTGCATGCGGCTTCGCGTTTGTGGGGGTCGGAAATTGTCATACGGGAACGTACTACCAGGACAAAAGTACCCTATGTTCCACACGATCTAGAACAAAAGGATACTTTAAGAACATGGTCTACTTAAGAGAAACAGACAAAGTTACTTTCGCATTTAAAATATTAGTATAAGTATAGATGAATGAATGAATATCGAAAAACCTTTACCAAAAATGTTTGACAAAACTGAAAAGAATACGTCCTTCAAATATCGGAAAATTCCGAATATCGATAGAGCCCTTCATTATTAGGCCAAAGTAAAAGTTGAACTTTAACAAACAAAACAAAAGAACTTCCGTGAGCTGAGTGTGGAAGAAACAACTGAATTCAGCAACAGTTGTTCGTGTTCTCACAGAAAGTATCGAAGTTAACTTAAGAAAATGTATGGAAATGATGAGTTACTGTATACAACGTGTAACGGAAAGGGGGTATCAACCCTGAAGGAGGTGAATGTGCTCATGAAACTCAACAACTTTCCCCAAAGAATATAGGTCGAAATATGAAAAAAAAATTTGGCCCTCCCTTACAAAACTGACTACCAGCTGATTGATTTACTATGGGAGGGCCAAATTTTTTTTTCATATTTCGACCTATGTTCTTTGGGGAAAGTTGTTGAGTTTCATGAGCACATTCACTTCCTTCAGGGTTGATACCCCCTTTCCGTTACACGTTGTATAGGTTGCTTTTTGTAAAACTTTTGATAGAATCTTTAAAAAAAAAATAACTGGATGTGAGTCAAATTCCTAAGTTTACAAAAGTTTAAAAATATTTAAAAATGTAATTTATAAGTATTTAAATGAAATAAAAGAACAGAATTTCTTTATTACAGTAACTAAAACTCAACAAGATGAAAATGAAACTTAAAAAAACCAAATAATAAAAAATAAAAAAATTAAAACGATGGCCAAACGTTACCTTAAATTTTACTCAGAATAAGTTAGTTTGCATCAATAAATAAGTCCTCTTTCTTCAAATGTTTCTTTTGCTGTGCCCGACAGGGGCCACGATTGATACAACAAATGTTTATTTACCACCTAAGCATATACATATATTGTGGAATGCAATAAATAATGGAGTATTGAGACTCTTAGTAAAACTTACGACTGTCAGTAAGCACAGACACTAAACAAAAACAAGGAAATAATACAAGAAATAACGGTTGGTCACCGTTGCGTCATCCCATGAGAGTTGGCACAACAGTGACCCACGTACACACAGTCCAGGCCATTACGCATTGGGCATTTATGATTACCAAATATATAATATACGACACACATCATGCCTGTATTCATCGAAGGGGAAACAGCCCGAGGGATGTCATGTTGACTTTGTTTAACACCTATATTTTCCGAATATGGTTAAATACAAAGGACAAGAGACATTTTTCATTCATCACTATTTCAAAATAACTGCTATCAACAGCCTTCTTTTTTCTCTAATTCATAGATTGTGGCTTTATTAGTCAGAAACAATTCTAACAATTCTTACTTTACCTATATCTTATTTTACCCATGAAAATAGGTCCCTGTATTGTCTAACTTGGGTATTTTTTTTTTCCAAAACGACATGCAGCTATTGAACTATGTATTTTACCTATTCCTTTGTAACACACTAGCTTCTGCCCGTGACTAAGAAGACGCGGGCACCGCGGACGCAAAAACGAAGTAATAATGCGGACGACCGCATGAAATTTCTTGTTCCTCCTCCCACCCCGTCGCATCGCACTATTATTTCGTTTTCGCTTAGCGTTTTTCTGTTTTTTTTTTCTTAGGGTCCTAGCGTGATGTTATATAGCCTATATATAGCCTTCCTTCACAATTGGGCATCAAATGCAAAAAAAAATTAAATCCGACTGGTTCCAGAGATTACCCCCCAACTATAAACTTACGAAGAAACAAACTTTTACGTCTTTATAATATTAGTAAAGATAATTATATCCCTCAATCATCATACAACATACTAAAACATCATAATAATTTATGACTTTCAAGGAAACATTTTACACAAAATATATATTCACACCAGACACGTCCTGCGAAAGTCTCACACAAGTACAGACAAGTCACAATCCTGATTTGAAAGTAACGAAATTGTAATGCCAAAGATGAAACTCACAAATTTATTTAATAAAGAAAAAAGGAAAGAATTCTGAGCTTCAATATCAAAAAATACTAGGAAAAAATACAATTTTCGAAGATGTTGGGTTGAAGAATTTCGTAATGATTGGTTTGAGGTAACTTATGTTATGTTACATACCAATCACGCTTGACGTGATTAAAGGGATGAGTAGAGTTCTTGTCACATACGATAAATACGTATATTTACAACAAACGAAGCTCTCGAAACAAAGAGTTTCTACAGAAGCCGCTACTACAACGGATTAGAGTAATCAGCTGAAGGGGTGAGTAGGTACATAGACAAGACACGTCAACTAGAATAAGGTGGGAATTTATAATAAATACTTGTTGTAAACTTGTGTTTATTAATAAGACACCTAACTTGCCAGTAAATTAGTTACTATTAAGAGCTACGTATTTTTATAATAAGAAACGGTATTAATAAAAAGTTGGTTTATTAGTGGAAGAGGAAAAAATAAGCAAGCGAATTTATAATTATAAATGAAGCCGCCTCATTTTACATTCAAAAGATGTTATGAAAACGTTCGTGACTGAATAGATTTTTGTTTTAGACTTATTTGGCTGTATTTCTTTGCCTATGCGACATTTATTTCTACTATTGAATTAGATTCCCATTCACTGAGAGAAGGTCTGTGTCCCAGCAGTGGGCACATTACGAGGCTAATTATGTAATTAGATTCCAAGAAAAGTAGCACTGGGTGGGGTAGTTGTTACATGACCTCAACAAAGTTACTTAAGAAAAGTCCACACATAATGATTAGTTCGAAGATACAAATACTCTTAATCTTTATCATCATCATCTCAACCGAAAGACGTCCACTGCTGGACATAGGCCTCCTCCAAGCACCTCCACTTCAACCGGTTCTGTGCTTCCCGCATTTAGCGGATTCTTGCGACCTTCACAAGGTCATCGGTCTACCTTGTAGGAAGCCTTCCAACGTTTTCCGGTACGCGCTCGCCACTCCAGACCCTTTTGGCCATCTGTTCTGTGAGCAATCTGCCCTGCCCACTGCGACCGAAGTATGGCAATTTTTCGAGCTATGTCGGTTACCTTGGTTCTTCTGCAGGGAAACGCCAAGCATAACCCTCTATTGAGCCCTTTCTTTGGGTGACTTTTAGCCTTCCAATGAGGCCCATTATGAGCAAACACGTTTCAGTGCCATAGATCATCACTGGCAACATGTACTGGTCAAAGATTCTCGTCTTGAGACACTCTTAAAATGAACATATATTTACAAATAACATTTAACTTTAACAGCTTACAAACTCGCTTTAGTAATACCCTTCATCATTTATCACTCGAACGAAACAACTTACACGTATATGTGTAGATATGTGTGTTGCAGTAAAATTCTTCTTCATCGTAAATCTTAAGATATTCTATTGAAGTAATTTTTCAGAAGACTACTTAAAAAACGTTGTTACATTTACTGAAAAATGTATGTTTATTTAGTACGAGATTATCATCAAGGTTTAGGTTAAGGGTTACCTATTTCTGTAATTAGAATACGTAAAAATAGTTATAGCCCAATTTCTCAAAGTTAACCTCGGTTCTAATTTCACTTTCAGCCCAAAGAAAATTCCAAGTATTTCATCTTTTCAATTTGAACCGATTGTTGAAGCAAAATAGCCTACCTCGTTGGTCTAGTGCGTCGAAAGCACTACTGCTGAGCATGAGGTCCTGGGTTCGATTCCCGGTCAAGCACAGTGCCATTAGGTTTTTCCATCTGAAGTTTCTCAGTAGCAGCTCGGAGTCTGGATTCTTGCTCGCTTGATGGCTGTAGGCTCGCCCCTATTACGTGGGTCTTAAACATAGCTAGAGAAATATGGGTGTATCTAGGTACAGCTCTGCCCACCCCTTCGGGGAAAACAGGTGTGACTTAAAGTTCTGTTATGAAGCAAAATTTTGCACTACTTGAGTGGAAAATTTTGCACTCAAGCAGCCATCATAAGATCTGCCACAAATCGACCTTCCACAACAGCAAACACATACATACATACATACAACAGTCACAATGTACCCGTCGGCTCATTAATTCTGAAGTACTTTGACATTAACTGATGCCTGTTAATCATATCTATGAATAAGGATTAAACATCAAGTGAATTATACAGTAGATCCGAATCCACTTATAAATTAATCAGTTTCAACCCCGACCGTGAATGAAGCCTCATACTGCCCGTGTACATTGATGTGATATTGGCATTTATAGCTCATTCAAAATTGATGTCGCTTTAAATGACACATTATGTACTCTATATGGTTATTACGATATGTGTTATCAAAAGGAAAAGTGCTCAAAAGTGCAATTAGGTACCTCACGTAGACACGTGTTTGTCATAAGGTGCAATTTTTTCTTAGTACTTCTCTAGTGACTCAGCCTTAAAGTGAGTACTTAATTAAACAAACACACACGTTAAGCCCCGTATTCATGGTAAACATTTGTTTATAAACAATGTTTAATTAACATATTGCTGAGTTGTTGGCAACACTGCGTGTTGGGCTTTATGTACAGACGCTAGCACATCAAGCTACTACAATCTGTCAAATTTCGTTAAAAGATTTTCAATTTTATAGCTAATGCATACGGTTCAAAGTTTATTGGAATAATTTGACAGTTTCGGGTAACTTGATGTGCTGGCGTCTGTACATCCTCATTAGTTCAATTGAGCAACGCAGGGTAAGCTTACCGTTTCAAACCGACCACAGCTTACTACAAATAAATATTAACTACATAGGTACTAGAGAAACTACTGTTTAAATGTGTAACATTAGGGAAGCACTCGCAGGAAGGTAGTAGTAACTGATATCTAAATGATTTTATTTGCGAAGAAAAAAGGCCGAAACAAACTGAGATGTCATAATCTATTTTAAAGTCCAGACATAATCTTAGTCAGATCACGTGAAGACTATGATATAAGAGATTGGTGTCTGAAAATCCACTATGAAGTATTTTTGCGCTTATAGTACTTCGCTTTTACTCTATCATTTCTTGCCATTGGATAAGACGCATCTAATTACCTTATTTGGCCCTCTTAATTATATCAAAGTCTCGTCTCCCTATAGACCATGGCCAACCTGGCATCTTGTGCTGCATGTCCTGTCACCTGTTACACGTCATGACCTAATGTCTGCGTCAGCGAAAGGTATTAGCGGCGCTGTAAACTAGGCTAAACAAAAAATGTTACCTGTTTCGAACGATAGGTATTTGTCATCGACATGCTTAGAGAAAGAAGTAGAGTTTTAGTACATACAGAGTGACGTTAAAGTAACCACATTAAATAGCCCAGCGGTTATTACAAGTTCGTAATGAAACTGTCGCAACATGCAATAACAATTAGTTCCGTACCATTATCTATAAAAACGGCAAAAAAATCATGTCTGATGTATGGGAGCCCCCTTAAATATTTATTTTATTCTGTATTTTAGTATTTGTTGTTATAGCGGTACATCTGTGAAAATTTCAACTGTCTAACTATCACAGTTCATGAAATACAGCCTGGTGACAGACGGACGGACGGACGTACGGACGGACAGCGGAGTCCTAGTAATAAGGTCCGTTTTACCCTTTAGGTACGGAACCCTAAACATAAAGGTCGCAGGTCCAGAATGTTATTTGTTATTAATTATTTTAATTGTGTGTGTTTAAAATACGTAATGTAGAAAACGTGGTCTCAATTAATGTGATAACCTAATCGCCACACTGTATAACACCGTATAGGGCCGAGAATCTGGAAGCAGTGGGCGCCTTAAAACGCTCTTGTAACTAACAACCCACCCCTGCTTCGCACGGTTTCTACGACCTGACGAATCATTGAGATTTATTCATTATAAGTTAGTTTAATAGTGACGAAAACTTCTGTAATACATTCTCTAAATGATGGTGAATTCCGCATCAAAATTCGTGGCGCAGTTTAGAAGAACAACGCGGTAATACAAGAACTAGACAGACGATAAGCGATTTTAATTTAAAATATGTGTAGCTTCGCAAATGACCTTTAGTTATTTTTAATGAGAATTGTAATTATTCTTTAATACTACACGTATTTAGTTTATGTTCGTATTATAAAAGATAATGACACATTTTTGGAAGATTTATCTATATAAAGGTTTTTTTTTTTTTTGAATTGTTTATACCTACATAAAAGTTAACAAAATGAATAATATACGGTTGTTATTATAAAATTCATTCATTTATCATAATTATTTATTTATCTTGAGCATTTTAGAGAAAACGTACTTATGTCAATCAAAAGTCATTTATTCAAACTAGGCTGAGAATCAGCACTTTTCGAACGTCAAAATTACAAAAGACAGTCCCCCAAAACGCCCGCCCTTCACCACTTCCTAGTGCTTTCGCTGGGAAGAAGAAGTGGCGCAACAAACTCCCCAGCAGCACAGCTGTCTGTTCAGTTAGAAAATACTTGACTGAATACAATACAAGGTATGCAAAGCAATTAACATTACAAGACACAGGACACTAAATTCAATTATCTGCCATATGTCAGCTAGCAACGCCAATATACCAAGAAATACAATAAAAAACTATACGTAGGTACTCAAGCAAAAATTAATAAATGAAAATTAAATAAAAGCCTCCAGGTATGAAGGGCGTGACCGCTAACATATTTATGCAATGCTGGGTTCTGTTTACATAGCTGTCGCTTGAAGTCACAAATGATAAACTAGGACCATCGAAGGAAACTAAATAAACAAGTTATTACTAATTATAACAATAATAAAACCATGGTCAGCAAGACGACCAGTCACCACAAGCAGCACCCGTTCACGAGCATAACGCAAAGATCAGCCATTACCCCCCTCGCCATATTTGAGGGAAGGAGGCAACCCGACCCCCGACGCTACCGCAAGCAGTGACATCTGAGGGAGCATGACGAACTTGCTGCCGGTTGCTCAGGTAAGAATAATATGATCAATCGTCGAGGTCACTAGCTAACCACATATTGCAATCAACTCATTAGAAAACATTTAAATGGGTTGATTATGTCAATAATATAATAAAAATAAAACTAAACTGATTTGACTTATACAGCCCAATAAAAACAATTGTATAATGAGCTCATAGTATAATAACCTATCAGTAATCTAATTCTGGAGAAAGAACATAAACATTGTCTTGAGTTAATCAGGGCGACCAACTATTCTTATCGTTTAAGTAGTCGTTGATGGAGTAGTATGCCTTTGAACAAAGGTTGGATTTTACTTGAGCTTTAAATGCATTAAAAGGCAAATCTAGCAAAGAAGAGGGTAGCTTGTTATAAAAGGCTATACCAAGCCCAACAAATGAGTTATGAACCTTATGAAGCCGGTGAAAGGGAGCACGTAGTTTGTCCTTATTTCTGGTGTTAACATTGTGAACATCACTGTTTTTAGTATACAAGTGTATATTTTGCCTAATATATATGATGTTGGCAAATATGAATTGTGATGCAACCGTGAGAATACCAATATCTTTAAATAAATCTCTTAGAGAAACTCTAGCACCTAGCTGGTAAATAGCTCGAACAGCTCGTTTTTGAAGGACGAATATATTTTGTATATCAGCTGCTTTGCCCCACAGCAGAATACCGTAGGACATAACGCTATGAAAATAACTAAAATATACTAAACGAGCTGTATCAACGTCAGTGTATTGTCTTACTTTCCTGACGGCGTAGGCAGCCGAACTGAGCCTTCCTGCTAGGCTCGATATATGTGGTCCCCACTGAAGTTTGGCATCTACTGTTATTCCCAGAAAAACTGCTGAGCTCACAGTCTCAAGCGCCTCTTTATCTAAGACGATGTTGGGTCCTAGATTTCTAACATTGGGTAAGGCGAACTTTACACATTTCGTTTTCTTGGCATTGAGAACTAGGTTATTTGACGTAAACCAATCCGTAACTATTGAGAGTGCACTGTTTACCTCGTCAAAATCTAGTCTATTCCTGTCTACTTTAAAAATAAGAGATGTATCATCAGCAAACAGTACAACGTCACAGATTCCCTTTAAATGGAATGGTAAATCATTGATATAAACTAAGAACAAGAATGGGCCCAGTATTGAGCCTTGCGGCACACCTAACTGAACTGGTAGCCCGGAAGATTTCACACCATTAACATCTACACATTGGAACCTATTATGTAAATAACAATTTATTACGTTGAGAGCTTCGTTTTGGACACCGTAATGACGTAGTTTACGCAAAAGCGTGTCATGGTGCACGCAATCAAAGGCTTTGGAAAGATCACAGAAAACTCCGATAGCATTTTGCGAGCTCTCCCATGCGTTAAATATGTGCTTCAGCAAAGCAACACCCGCATCTGTAGTCGAACGACCTTTTGTAAAGCCATACTGTTCATTATGAAGGAGGCTATTTAAATTAAAATGTCTTAGCAACTGCTTGAGTATTAATTTTTCAAATATTTTGCTAAATGCAGGTAAGATGGAAATAGGCCTAAAATTGCCAACATCGTTTTTATTACCTGATTTAAATAAAGGTATGACTTTACTATTCTTCATGAGGTCAGGAAAAATTCCTAAATCAACACATTTATTAAAAGTAACAGCTAGATAGGGGGCTACGATGTCTATTATATTACTTAAAAGTTTAATGGAGATGCCCCAGTAGTCACCGGTGTTTTTAGACTTAAGTAGGTTAAAAACATTAACTACATCATGTGGGGTTACATGTTCGAAACTAAATAAACGACTACATTGAGGTACACTACTATGCAAAAGGTTTTCAGCTTTAGACGGGGACGAATTTAAGGAGCGAGTCGTAGTTATGGGTATGTTGGCAAAAAACTCATTAAAAGCTTCAGCTACGTCAGCGGCTTTATTAACTAATTTATTATCGACCATAATCTCAAGTACTTTTTCTTGTTTAACCGATTTACCCGTTTCATTGTTAATAATTTTCCAAGTTGTTTTTACTTTATTATTAGAATTTTTAATAGCATCGCTTAAAAATTTTGATTTAGCAAAAGCACTAATCTTTTTAAATAATTTTGAATAATTTTTGACATACTCTAGGAAAGGAGTGTCAAACCTGTATTTTTTCAAACCATATAACTCGTATAGTCTCGCTCTACTTTTATAAATACCCGGAGTAGCCCATTGGTTAAAGCCAACGGAGGATCCATTAATATTAACAGTTTTGGTCTTGAAAGTAGATTGGTACTCTTTTTGCACAACATCAAAAAGGGCACCATAAATTTCATTAGGATTCTCGTGTTCTACTATAGATGGTGTAATTCTATGAACTATATTATTTTTAAACATTTTGCAACGGGTAGCTGTATAAGGCCTGCATTCAATTTTACACGGCTGTTTATGTAATGGCATGGGGAAGCTAGCTAATAAACCACAGTGGTCGGACGTTAAGTCAGTTAAGACTAATTTGTTTTTGGCATCAAAAACACTAAATATATTATCAAGACAGGTTGACGAAGATGCCGTGATCCTAGTAGGTTCAAAAAACAAGTTAATTAAATTATAAGACCTAAACAAATTGAGAAGTCTAATACTTAATGGAGTAACATCTAAAATATTAATATTGAAATCTCCGCATAAAATAATACTTTTGTTACTTGATTTCAACCTATTGAGAGAATCCTCCATTACCGATTCAAAACTAATAAAATCCCCAGAGGGGGGTCGATAAACGCAAATTATAACGTATCGCTCAAGTTCAACACAAGACAACTCTATAGTGCGTTCGATTGAAAGATTCACTAAATCTAAACGTTGTTTACATTTTAACTTGTTTGAAACAAGAACTAAAGAGCCACCGCGAATAGCACTTTTTCTCACAAATGCACTCTGTACGGTAAAGTTATCATCATTGATAAACACTACTTCATGTTCTTTCAACCAGTGTTCAGTCAAACATAACACCTGAACATCATAGTTCTCCATAAACAAACTTAACTCTAGCTCTTTGCCGGACAGACCCTGCATATTTTGATGTACAACATTCAACATATGTGGCTGACCCGTTGTCGCACCTAATAGTTTAAACTACAAGGCGTATCAAAAGTAGTGTTAGTACCACTACTAACAGTAATCGATGGTACCCTACAGGTACCGGTGTCACTGTGTATATTGTATGCTAAAAGATTAGCAATTTGTCTCCTACAACTAGGTGGCAAATACATAGTATAATTTGTCAGTTTGTAATCAGTAATGAATTGATTACAATCAAAATATAAAATAGCATCACTGTGATGACATGTCCTATTATAAATTAACATATTTAAATTATAAATGTGCCTATTTTGCTCATCAGACAAATAATGAGAATAAGGCAAGGCACAGAAAATAAATTTACAATTATTGGACTCATTGAGATGTAACATTAACTGGACAGATTCAATTATGTCCTTTTTACGTACAGTTAAACTATCCCCATATAATAATATAACAGTTGAATTGGGATTTATTTTTGTCAATTTAATATTACTAATTAAGTGGCTAATACTGGCACCGGGTAAACAATGATTAATTACATATTGTGGCGAACACTGATTAAATATACTACCAAAACCTTGACCAAATTTGTCAGAAAATACATAAGTAGTGTTAAACAATTTATTCATACTACTGCTATCATCTTTAATACAGCTATCTACTGACTGAGCTACTGAGGGTGTGGGTGTAATAACTTGAGGCTGGGGTTCCTGGGAGCAGGTACAGCTAAAAGAGAGGTTATTAGTCAGAGACTCATACCTCTCCGCATTGTACTTGACCAGGTCTGCCAACTCATTAGCCTCTTCCATGCGCTTACTCAGGTCTTGTTGAGAAGCCTCATATTTACTGAAGATGTCCTTCAGAGCATATTCCCTAACAAACAACTCATCCTGCAGGAGCTGAGTGTCAGTGTCATACCTAGTATTACATAATTCTATTTCTCTGTTACAGTTCTTTAATTCTTGTATTAAATTTAAATTTTTTTGCCTCAGTTTTATATTTGATTTCTTAACTTTTTGGCATTTTAATGATTTTTGAGTTTTTTTTATTAATCTATTAATTTTAATATATTTTTTTATCTTATTATGACTAGTAAACAATTTGGTTTTATTGATAGTATCATTAGTTAAGTCTATTGTTACAATTGGCTCAACACATGTGGGTCCGGACCCGCTACCAACCAACTCATCGTAAAGACTGCAGGTGATCGCAGACTCTTCACGGGCTTTGAGAGATTCCAAATGGGTGATTGTGTTATGGGCCCTGCTTAATTCCAGTTCAAGTTCAGATATGCGTCTCAAAGCCAGTTCGTGGGTGTCACTACATTCCTGGAAATTTGACACAAGTTGACGAAGATGTTGATGCTGGTCAAGTATGTCCATATGTTGTACATGTAGTTCAGCCAATTGGTTCCTTAGCTCAGTGTTCTTGTCATTTATAAACTTTATTTCCACCTCGCTGTCATCCCTTTCCTGTAGTAGCTGTTTGTTCTGTTTCTTACTAGATTCCAATTCGTTCAATGTAGCCCTCAGTTTTTCATCCAAGGATGCAGCTCTACGGGTCAACATATTGACAGGCAAACCCTAGAGGCACCCTGGAATGAGAGAAGAGAAAGCCAAGTGAGTGAAAGGAATAAGAGAGAGGTATGAGATGTGGATAGTAAGTGCTAGGATGAAGTGAACAAAAAACAAAGGAATAAAAAGTTATGATGAGTTTGTAAGCACAGAGTTTGTAAGGTTGAAAATTAACTATTCATAGAAATGTCTTAATTGAGATGGTGATATTCAATAATGAAAAGGGAAAAAAAAAAAAAAAAAAAAACAAAATTAAATTTGCAAAATATTTGGGGGTACTACTATTGTCAAGTTATTGAAAATCTAGTTTCTAACGTTAATTTCATAAAGCGGTTCTAATTTAGTAATTGAACTTAACAGATGTCTGTCTAGTAATAAAGTAGGGTGATTTCTAAGGGGTCTCTAACGTATCTTATGTGATTTTATCCCAATAACACACGAACATAAGTGTCCAGCACAATAAAGAGAAATACAGGCTTGTTCACTATGTTGCTTATTGGGACGAACAGTATACACATTAAAGGGGAAAGGGTACAATACGAACTAATGAGATTTTATATAAGTAAGCTTAAATTAAAAGAAATACTCCCCGGGTTAGGTGGTGATTTCAAATCCGTCCGTTGGTTGACAGCTGGTACTAATTCATTGATTATTCATTGATTTTTCAACGAAATAATTCACAAACACAGATCCTTATTATTTATAACTAAATCTATCGAAATTAAGCACGTTTTTAGATAAATAAACGCGAAATACATTAGTTTTACAATTTAATTCTAACAAGCAAAATTTTGACGACCGGCTGCCAGTATTCAAGTATGTAAAAAGTAGGTTGGTTAAAAATTTCATTGGGTGCATGCATGCACCAAATTGCTTAGAATATGTCAATGTTTCCTATGTAATAAAAGTTCTGAAATGAAATGAAATGAAATTATTCATTCTGTAAATAGGATATCGGAATCACTTTTACACTTTTTTTATTATAAAAAAATAAACTATATGAGGTCGGCGTTTCCTATCTGACTACTCTGAGAAGAATATTTATTTAAGAGTATATTTAAATCGGTACTCAGACAACATCTTTATTTTAAATAAAACTCTTAATTGTTATAATTATTTAAGCGAAAATAAATTAGTAGAGAGAAAAAACCTTTCCCGATCTTTTTAGAACTTTCAAAGAAACTTTTTAAAGGTTTCCTTTTTAGGGTTCTTAGTCAACAAGGAACCTTTATTGTTTCGCCATGTCCGTCTGTCTGTCCGTCCGAACGTTCGCAGCTTAGCTCAGAGACTTTTAGTACTAGAAAACTATATTTTGGTATGAATATACATATTAATCACGCCGCAAATTAATAAAATAAAGTCATTATATTAAAAAAAATAGGGTACCTCCTTTACTTGGAAAGTGGGGTTTAGGGTATCGTTGGATAGGTCTTTCAAAAATATCTTTTGTGAAAACAATTATTATTAGTGCTAATTTTTGTTAGAGCAAGTGCCTTGTACAGTTTATTGTACAGTTTAATAATTAATTATGTTCGGCTGCAGTCTAGGATGCAAATGAAACCGACATAATTTACTTAAAGAAATTAATTAATATAATTATTACAATTACATCGGTAAAACTAAGATACGTGACAATGTTCAATGTGAGAAACAAGAGTGCTTCACCAATACGCTAAATCAATATTAATCACTGCTAATGCACAATTTTCGGTCTCACGCCATCGAATCCGATGGCGATTCTCAGCAATCGCTGAGAAGATGAATCTCACGATGTAGAGCGCAATGCGGTTTTAGTTATTGTCTTAAGAATTTAGGGTTCCGCAAGTAGCGACATAACAAATTGAAGTAGCAAGCAAAATGTTTACATTCCAAAGGATGCACAGGCCGCCGTCCTCACAGCGAGCTCCCTCAGACAGTTGTTGTTCAATCTGATTATATTCTAATACTAGCTTCTGCGCGCGACTTCTTCCGCGTTAAATTTCTTGTTCCCCCGACTCACCCCGTTGCATTGCATCACCTGCCCGCGCTATTACTTTTGTTTTGAGAGTTGTGAGTTACAACTGGGCAAAAATTTGGAGTGCAGGCTGCTACAGAGAAGTTTCTGACAGAAAATCCTATAAGCACCTTACCTGAGAGGCAATTTCCGTATTTTTAAGAAATTTTGCATTCTAATCTCGGTCTCAATGTGTCAAAAATACTTCTAATTTATGACCACATTATACAAATTTATTATATATATTTCTTTTATGACTACATTTATGCCCAGTTTTTGACATTTTGTTTGTCGCCGAGGTGAGACTGCGACTAGGTTTTTAATTACGAGAATTGGCCTTCAGGTATACCACACTTAGCAGTCTCATTAGTGACCGCTAAACCAACGAAACAATTTATTTGCATAAAGTAAAATCTGGTAATACTGATCCGATTACAAAAAATATTTCAGTGGTAGAACCCGAAGCCCGAACCCGAGTGACATTGGACACTTTTTATACCTGAAATGCAGTTCCTGAGGGAAACTCGAACTTAAAACGGCGGGGCGCAGCTAGTCACCCACACCCAGTCCCCACAGATTACGTAGTACGGTCGTCCCCACTAATACGGCAAAGTTTCGACTTTCGTCCGCCGCCGCCACTGCTCTCTAGTTGAAAGATAATTACTCTTTGGTTGGTTAAATATGAACAGCGGTCTCGCTTTGCCAGAGTTTAGAAGTTTTTTGGTTTAGTTAACTTTTTTGAGGTTAGCTTTTGGCTACATGACTTTTTGGGGAATATGAATATGAGAATAGTAAGTGTGTTAAAACAGTAGATATTTGTTATTTAGATTTAAAAAGCCAACCAAGCCAACCAAGTGAATAGGCGATTTAAATACTCAGGAAGGTGCTACACTACAAGATGCCAAACTTCGATAAAACATGACGCATGATGAACATGAAACATGACGGTGTAATGTGCTGGATTGGCAAAAGTTGTCGATTTGTGAGGTGAGGCATGGTGTCGCTCCATGTATGTTATTAGCGTGTACCTGGGGTACGAATTTTAATAAACCTTTTTTCAAACCTGAGCGTAATTCTCGTAACTTTGTAAACGTTCACAGTCTGATCTCACTCAGAATCTGTCAAAAATACCTCTAATTTCCCTACATTTTTTACAAGTTTTTGACTTTGATTTAGAACGTTTTTAATTACGGGAATTGGTCTTCAAATAGATTTCTTGAAGAATTAAAAAAGCTTAGATGATGAAGGCATCAACATGGCCATTCATTATGGCTAACCTAGTCCAACATGAAATTCAAATAGAAAAAATATTGTAACATTTTTCCACAGAATTATTAAACCCCGTCGGTGCTGGTACAAAACATCACAACTACCATATTTTAATATTAAACCCTGATCCGCTTACTTTAATATAAGTCCAGCCATCGCGGTATTCCCGCGATAATATTTTTTTTATATTCTCCCTAATGAAAAATGACGATCGTCTATGAGTGAGACGTGGAGCTATTCCGAGCTATTACTGTATTACAAAATAAGACTTTATGAATATTGCTCCGTGTTGTTTTACGAGCGTTCGCTTATGTAGTTAGTGTTTCAATTGAATTGCTCACGTGTAGCTTAATATTGTTTATGGGCAATTCTACTAAAAATAAAGATAAATGATGTGATAAAGATGAAGTGTTTCTGCCAGACGCGAGGTAAGTTAGTGATGATATTGGGAAGAAGAAAAAACGGGATATTGCTTCCAAATGAATGTTCATAGTCCTATAATATTATAACAAAAAATTCAGTCAAACAAAGTTTAAGTGAAAGTGTAGCTGGTTTAGTGGCCGTATTACTGTATACTAGTACAAAATTGTAACGAAAAGGGCCTCCCATCCAGCCTGCTACAAGAATTAGAGCAGAGACCACAGCCGGCAGCCACAGGTCCAATTACTAATCTAATAAGATATTAGCAGACACCTGAGGGGAACTTTGATGCTCACAACTAACACCACAATTGCGGTTAGCTACTAGATAAGTGGCTTGTATCCGTTCAAAGTACCGCGTATTACATTACTTATACTTGGTACCGTGTGGTAGAGAATATACTTGAGGGGCACTTCTCGTAATTTCAAGAACGTTCAGTCTTATATCAGTCTTTCTGTCAAAAATACCTCAAAATCTCAACATTTTTTTAAAGTTTTTGACATTGATTGTCACTGAATTTTCGGGAAAAAGGTCCAAATGTGAACGAAGTAAATGGAGTTTTAATGACATATTGCATCCCATTTTATGATAGCAGTCCAACATCAGTTTTATTCTTTGGTGAAAGTCAGCGGATTTGTTGTTACCAAGGATTTTTTTTTTGTCACGTCAATAAAAGCGTTTCATGCTTGTTTTTCAGTATAGTTAAGGAGAGGTCTAAAAGACGATTTATTTGTCTTAAAATGGCTTCGATGCATCTTCATCTTCAGGTATAAAATCCTGTTCGCCATGATTTCCGGTGTCTGTCGAACTATAGCTTTCAGAGGTATCTGTTTTAATTAAAAAACAGGGACCTCGGGTAGGTATACGTAACTCGTCGGAATGTGGCTGAGGTTTTCTTACTGATGACACATTGGCATACTTAATAACTCGTTTAGATTTTTTATAAAACCCCTTTAATTATGTTAAAACAGAAATAGCAATCCACAGCATGATTCGTTGGTTCAGTCCATACCATCGGCGTAGCAAATGGCCTTTTTTTTTACTTTCCCACTGTACCAACCGTTCAGATTCGTATTACACCGTAGACAGCACACTTTAGGAACCCACGTCATATCTTGTTCTCTCACATCACGGTCAAGATAGGCTAATTAACACCGTTTCATCATGTCACGAAGTATTTTTTTTTTCGAAATTAATAAATTGGCCACAAATATAACAAAACAAGTTAGGAATGTTGACACACGCGCGTAACATTTTGAAGTTTACCAATCAAACTAAGTTTTAAAGTATGTTTTGTTTATAAAACAATCCTGTTTTCGAAAAAGTTAACAGTCATATTTCTCCGCTTCTAGACTTGATATCAAAATAAAGTGCTTACAGATATTTATTATTAGTCAACCTCAATACGAAACCTTATTTATTTATTTATTGAGGATCTCCAACAAAGGATACACATAAACAATAGAAATTTACAATAATAAAAAGGTTCTTTTACGTGTGCTCCTTCAATTACAGGAGACCATAGCATGCACATATAACTAGGTGTAACACGATAAAAACAGAGAAAATAAATTATGAATACAAATTATAAAATTAGAAGGGTAAAAAAAATATAAAATTAACATGTCGAGATTGAGATATATAAATGGTGTAGGCAGGATAAAAATAAAAATTGAGAATTAACATTGAATGAATTTGAGGAAAAATAATAGTAATGATTAAAAAATTAACATGTCAAGATTGAGCACTAATATTCCAATCGTTTAGTTTAATTATAATTAATTGACATTTCACAGAGTACTAACATACTATATACTTAGTTACTTTGCGTTGGCTAAATTCTTTATGAACTATTATATTTCACATAATTTTTAGTGTTGAGTAGTTATTTGGACCATGTTACTAAGCTATTGCTTCTGGCAACAGCCGCACGGGTCGATCGATCAGGTTAATTCCATCTTTGCATACCAAGACCCCGCCGTGCCTCGGAAAGCACGTTAAGCTGTTAGTCCCAGCGGTCATTAGTGGATCTTTGGCAGTTCGTTACTGGTCGTCAGACAACCGAAAGTCTGACAACCAGTCTTACCAAGGGGTATCATATTACCCAGTACCTGGGTTTTGGCGGTCAGATTGACAGTCGCTCCATGTAAAATACTGGTATTCAGCTGCATCCGGTTAGACTGAAAGCCGACCCCAACATAGTTGGGAAAAGGCTAGGCAGATGATGATGGCAGTCTTGTTCCACCCACTCTGATTACGAACTCACTACACTCACTGATTACTACTCCTTTTGTTGTTATGCTTCCCTGGTACTGACAAGACCCTACACCTGAAACATACATATTTATAGGCTCAGGATGACCTACATCAGTATGATCCATCGTTACTTAAATGATTGTGTCGGATTTAAACGATTCGGCGTTAATATGGTGCGACGACGGCTCTCGTGCCACATGTGTCTGAGTCGACCGCCTCGCTACCACAGATACGACGCTCCGTAAGAATGACAGCTTGTCAAAGGTCACTCTAATCCACATAGAATCTCATGTGTCCTCTTCACGGATATCTATGGTCTTCCTCCATGCTGCGCCGACATATTAACTAACTATAAATAAATAGCGTAGTGTTTATGGTAGTATTTCTCTCCTCGAATCAGTCATTAGAAGCTCAAAAGATTTATTTCAAACTAGTGACCCGCCCCGGCTTCGCACGGGTGCAATGGAGAAACACTGATAATTTTAGAGCCATTATTTCTCGTAAAAAGTATAGGATAAAAAATGGTTACTGTGGGTTATCCCTAAGAGATAGACATATACCATCGCGGACTTTTTTGTAGACACCTTAATAAGGTGTACAATACTGTAGTACATTATTTTGATCTATCTCGACGGGTTCAGCCACCGTTTACAATGTAAGCGCAAAAAAATGTGTTTATTTACGACATCACATTAGAAACCTCTAAAATTATCAGTGTTTCTCTACTATAATATGCATGTATTATACATATAAACCTTTCTCTTGAATCACTCTATCTATTAAAAAAAACCGCATTAAAATCCGTTGAGTAGTTTTAAAGATCTAAGCATATATAGGGACAGACAGACAGGGAAGCGACTTTGTTTTATACTATGTAGTGATAAATCAATTAGAAAGATGAAGCTACTTGCCTATTCCAAAGCGTAATAGGTACCTATGGAGAAGAACGGGCAAGAAACACCCTCGGACACTCTTTTAAATCATAAAATTGTTACAAAATATTGGTTACATCATAAATATTGATATTGTGGAAAGCAGTGGACTCTCATATACACATAATGCATCCAAAGACATGTCAAGCACATGTAACATTCAACTTGAACAAGTATTCAGCCCACGTGAGTGCGATAAAAACAATCGTTGTCAAGTCCGTGAACGTTTATGTTAACAAAATTGCTTTTCCGCGTTTAAAGTTATTTAAATAGACATGTACCAGCTATAACGGACGTGACTATTGCAGGTATATTTTATTTTAAAAACATCTTCAAATTAAACTAACTAGAACTCTTAGGTAGGTATTCCGATTTCGGAATAGTTACATAGTTCTAGAAAAAAAAACATGTTTCTATTATTTTTTTCATTTACAACGCGCCATTAATTGACAACTTTGGATCTGTTATGTTCACTAAAATGGTATGGCAAATTCATTCATAGAATACGTATTTAGACCCTTCATCAAAAACTAACTGGAAAAGGCGGTTGTTAAACTCAGACAATTGGGCAAAAACCTACACCTAAGTAGATACTGAAATTTCGTGACAGTTTCGTTCATGATCTCTAAAATACGAATCCCAAGGCGATCGAAACTCACCCTTGCATCATTTTCTTTTATCCTGGTAGTTGCATTTTAACCATAAGCCACCCCTTTCCTCCTTCACAAAAGGAGAAGTCGCGTAGGCATTTTTCTTTGTTGCACTTTTGCGCGGTAGGGGTACCCGGTCAGTGAGGCCCGGCATCCGATCAGCGTGGTAGGGGCCCCTGATCAGCTTAGTAAGCCGTCGTTCTTATGCACTCTTTATTTGCTAGGTCTTACTTCAAGGCACAGCATTGTATTTTCCCTTTGAACAGAACAAAGGCTACATACGTGTAACAGGGCGGTATAGACTGAGTTTTGAATGAGACTGCAGAACATGAAATGTTGTAGGTATTGGAAAATATTGAATGTATGTAGAAGTGTGAATGAATTAATTTCGATCTATAAAGATACTGTGTGAACCTGTGTAAATACTAGAAATTATTTTAAGAGCATGATAAGCAGTTATTTTAGTGTGATGTGAAACTACTTCCTGGACAAACTATATAGGCGAAATCCTTGTCCTTTGCATGGTTTAACCGGTTGAATGACATAGTTACAGAAACAATTAAAAAGCCATTCTGTCTCGCGTGCATCCACGTTTGAAGGGTTAAAGCAATAAAAACCAGTATCATCACTGATCAAAAGAAGTTTTCACTCTATATTTTTAAAGGAAGTTCAAAGAACCGATAGATGGACTGTGTGAAATGATGTGGCTAGAAAGAGGTTGACTATCGAGATGACGGCTAATAGAGAAGTATGGAAAAAGAAGACGTGTTTCGTTGACCCCAAATAAATTGGGATAAGGGCGGAACGAAAATTATGTAAAGCTACACTCGATACAATCAAAAGAACCTATTCAAAACATACCATATTTCACGTCCAAATTCTGAACAGTTTACCAGGATTTACGCCAATTTATCAATTTGCTAACTTATAATAACTTTTTCTCAAATCCGCAAACAATGGCTAACGCACTCTGCAAGTAGTTGAACAATAAATTGCCCAATTTCTATATAATTCGACAAACTTTAGCCTCACAATTGTGGATTCATTAAAAGAAATCTAAGTACGTGACCGAAGAATAATGAGATAGAATGCAAAAAGTTCTAACTTTTATCAGTACCTACGTTTAATAATCTATGAAAGTTATGATAAGAAATAAATTGAAGTTGAGTAGGCAGCGTTAAAGTTGGAATGGTAACTAATATCTATTTCTCAAAAATGCTTGGAAATGCGTGCATTATTTTGACAACATGCTTCGAGATAAATCGAAAATGTTATGGCAAAGGGTCAAATACAGGCGATCAGCGGCCAACAATGCTAGTATGAAAATCCAAATCAGTCATGTACCTATAGCGGCCGAATAAATTACTATGAAAACTCATATCTATCGTGTATTGTTGTTTTCTTTGGGATCGTGTAATTTATAAATGGAACGACCTGTTTTTTATAAAACTATACCAGAGCAAAAATAAATTTCGGTTAATGACAGTAATTCAACTCGAAAACCAAGTAACAAAAAAAAATACCTTAAGTGGTGTACACTATAATAATATAGTGTAGCTGTTTGTTGTTCCTTTTGATTAAAATAAAATAAAATAAGTGTTCAGTTAATTACGTAATCATAAAGAATCTACTGCTAACTATCTGCACCCTGACCCTGGATGCAAAATTGCGCTGGAAAGAGCATGTCAAAAAGCAAAGAGCTGAATTAGATATTATATATAAAAAAATGTATTGGCTACTAGGTAGACAGTCGCCATTGTCAATACCTAATAAAATGTGGTTATATTAACAAGTTTTAAAACCTGTGTGGACCTACGGTACTCACCTGTGGGGCTGCACGAGCCAAAGCAATAGTCAAATCATACACCGATTCCAAAATAAAGTACTCAGGGATATAATCAACGCACCCTGGTAGAAACAGCGACCTTCACCGAGACCTCAAGACGGATGTCGTAAACATAGTTATACAAAAATATGCAGAATCTCATGAACACAGACTTCATCATAACCTGAATGTCGAGGCAATCCAACTCCTTGACAACACTGAATTAGTGCGGTGACTAAAAAGGGCAAAACCTTTTGAATTTAGTGCAGTGTAAGTGAACTTAAACTGTAGTGCAAGTGCTGAATCTCATAAAGGACACGTGAATCAAGTGTCTTCCCCTTAACTTATAGTGAATAAGAAAGATGTTATTGGACGATTTCTTAATTTTATAGTTATTTAGCAGTTTAAGTTATATTTAAGTTACTTATCAACTATTAGACTAGATTATAATGTAAATAAATTATCACCAATTGTGCTACTTTATAAAGAAAGAAAAAAGTAATTACGTAATCACGAAGAATCTACTTCACATAATTTACATTAACTATCCTATTAAACGGGTAAAGTATCGTTTATTTTTACCGCGCTTTGTAGGAGCATCGTAAGTCTGGCAACACCGGACAAAAGCAAAGAAAGCTGAGAAATTAATGAGATAGAAAGACAAACACTCACCCGAGCGGAGCGAAGTGGAGCTGGGGCGAAAAAATAAAAATAAATAGTAGGTAATTTAAATTCAACCCGTTTGAAGCGAAAGGTGCATTGAAATATTGTAGCTACATTCAAACGCGTAAATTAGCAACGCCGATGTTTTTAAAATAAAGCTGTTCGTAGTTTTCGATATTATAAATAAAGACTTAGTTAAGAAGTTTCAATTCATTCAATGAGTTTTACTTTTCTTTACCATTATATTAGGGCAGGAAAGTCAACAAAGCCTTAAGGTGCCTCACTTTCCTCTTAAAGTACTGAAAGAGGAAACAGACTCCTCACTTTTATTTAGCTCAACTCACTGTTAATGTTAGCCTGCACCATAACTGTAAGTCCTGGGCAGTACGATCCAGGGCTGAAGTGGACCACTAGTCCTTGGTCTTCTCCAGCTCGTCCCACCATCTTCTACGGGCTCTGCCGCGACGCCTTCTGGCTGTCTCAGGGCACCACGTAGTGGTTATTTTAGCCCACAGCTCATTGGGCTTACGACAGATATAGCCAGCCCAGTCTCACTTCAGCTTAGCGGCTTTTTGAGAGACGTCAGTAATTTTGGAGCGCAGTGTGGCGTTGCGAATATAGTCTGTCAAGTTGACACCCAGAAGACTGCGCTCCATTTATTATTTATTTATTTATTTAAACTTTTCGCACATAAAAAGGTACAAAGGCGGACTTAATGCCTTAGGCATTCTCTACCAGTCAACCAAGGGTGGTGAAGAGATTAGATGGCAGGTGCTTTGATTGAAACCTTGAGTTTGAGCTCAACTTGGAAAAACGATTTTATATTGAAAAATTGTCATTAGTCCAGTATTCATTTAACAAAAAAATCCTAATCCTCGTATACAAATAACATTCGCACATCATAGACATACATAAACTCACACCTTCCCATGGGGATGGCGGAAACTACAAAACACTGCCTGCTACGATCCGTAGACTTTTTGCTTCGTTTACGTTTTTACAACTGGTCATACACACACTCGGGTTGTGAGTACTATGCACCTGATCTTTCTGAAGAACATCACCAACGAGATCACTATATGTCCGTTTCGGTCGTTTCCACTCACAGCTGCCATGTGCCTACCTTTGGTTAGTCCTACCATTCATCGGTTCAACATGACCAAACTATTTGAGCATACTCTTTTCAACTTTTGTCACTGCATCTTCTCCACAAGGCAACACAACAATATTTAATCTATCATTAAAACTAGGATCAAAGCGTATTACTCACACGTAAGAGAAAATTCCACTGTTGTACGAAAACCAAATCGTAAGTAAGGGGGCCGCTTTCGATTATAATCAGAAATCGTGAGGAATCCAATTACATTGTCGCACCGTAACCCAATGATCTAGGTTAGGGTACTGGTGTAAAGTGGCGATAAGGACACAAAAGGGTTCAATACGACCAACTAAAGGTTACAGAGACTGTTCCAACACAGCTATTTGGTAAAACGATACGAGTTTCATATTATTATACGGTTTATTTTTCAAAAAACATCAGTTTAAAATCGTCTTTTTTACTAGGGCTCTGCTGTCCGTCCGTCCGTCTGTCTGCCACAGGGTTGTATATTTTGAATCGTTATAGGTAGACACTTGATTTTTATGTTTGTATTGCTATGGCGACTATAACAACAAATAATAACAAGAAAATAAAGTTATAAATGAATGGCGGCGTTTTTTTTTTTACCAAAGGTTTTTTGTTTTTAATAAACATAGGTACTGTTAAACACTGTACGAAGGCACGGATACCTTCGTTTATCTTTTTTCGGCATCACCTACTTCATGGCATATAACACTCATTCATTTTACTCACACATAATTATATTTGTTTCGGGATTGCCCCGACTAGTTTCGATCTCAATAGTCAATAGTCATCAGTTCACGCGGCGAAGAACAGTGGGATTTATCTTGTAGTGCAAGTCACACAGTCTCTCACTTTATAGAGTGACAAGCCGTGCGCCCGCCTTATGGGATTTCCCAACGGCAAAATTCCGGATGATTTTTTAAAATTGTTCATTAGTGCTCACTTTCGTCGAATAAGGGACTTGTGCCATGCTTCTAAAACCAGCGAGTTAGACTGCGTTATCTGTCAGTGGATGAATGATGATGAAATGTTTATTAAGTACATAGCTGTTTACACACACGTGCCTTTCCCCCCATCCTAAAGCCCTGATCCAAGAACAACTATCGGTGTATGGGCCGTACCTACTGCAATAAACCATAAAGCATAGGAGAATGTGTCAGTAATTCACTGCCGCTAGCTATACGACTAAAACACAACATAATCTCAGCTTAACATCAGATTAATCGCACGTACCGCCGATAAATCTCAAACTTAAACGATATAACGTATCTCTGAACTCCCCCTTCCTTCCCCCTCGTCTGTGACGTCACGATGCGATGCCATGTCATCTTCCCCGCATTCTTCTCTGTCAGGTCTATCGCTCCGGGCGCACGTCGCAAGCATTTTTCCACTCCTTACAATATCCCTTTGTAGCGTCTCAACAATCTTTGTAGGAGAGTGATCGTGGCACGTACACTTTTGACAGCTTTTCTGTCTTACCGACCAGAAGTTACGCCATTATAGCCATTAACGCGTGCTAATAGAGACTAAAATGGCATTACATCGCGAAGTTTTTCTTTGAATGGCTCGGTTCGGTAGCTGACGGAGTTCAGTACCTACAAATGTTTTGCGTAAGGAGGTATTTCAGCTATCAACATTCTTGTTTTAATTAAAAGGGTATACTGTCTTGGAATTTGTTCGATTTCGACCTATTTGTTGAACTCCAATTTCAATAAAATACTTTGATAAATAAAATATAGGATACCTACATAAACGTTGGATTGGTTGAAAACACCTAACCTTCTACTACTTTTGCACGAAGTTAAAATAAATTAAAATGTGACATTCTTGTTTTAATTAAAAGGGTATACTGTCTTGGAATTTGTTCGATTTCGACCTATTTGTTGAACTCCAATTTCAATAAAATACTTTGATAAATAAAATATAGGATACCTACATAAACGTTGGATTGGTTGAAAACACCTAACCTTCTACTACTTTTGCACGAAGTTAAAATAAATTAAAATGTGACATTCTTGTTTTAATTAAAAGGGTATACTGTCTTGGAATTTGTTCGATTTCGACCTATTTGTTGAACTCCAATTTCAATAAAATACTTTGATAAATAAAATATAGGATACCTACATAAACGTTGGATTGGTTGAAAACACCTAACCTTCTACTACTTTTGCACGAAGTTAAAATAAATTAAAATGTTTTCAGTTACTTCAGCTAAAAAACAACACAACAATATTTCAATTAATTAAAACTAAAAATCATAAACAGCTCACAAACTAAGCGCTGAAACTAGCTGTTCAAGCTATTCAGTACGTTCGAGCTATTGAACGCACCAATTGCTTTACTTTTCTTTATAAAGCTACTAAATAACTTCACATGGATAATAGGAACCACTGGACTGCTGGAGCTGTGTTCAATAAAATTGCTAAAAGGTTCATTGAATGTACGAGCAATGTTCAGTGTTGATTAACAAATCGCGTTAAAAATAAACTAAAAGCACGATAAAATATTGCCACTAGTGTGTCCATGGATGCTGCCGAATGCCTGTGTTCAATTTACTTGAAGCGTAAAATATTTTTACGCTATGGAATTATTTATTAAGTGGCATCGTGGATGATCTAAATATGCTAAAATTCTTTTCTTTTTTTTTTGCTTGGGAAAGTATCAAATAACTTCTCCCGCTCTGGGCAGAGCGGGAGGGCGTGTCAGACTTTTACTGACTAAAACCCACCCGTGTTCCTTCAGTTGCCTGTGCCAAGGGCCACGGTAACTCTTTCGAACAACCCGCGACCCTGGCCAAATCGGCCCCAGTGGACCGCGACCGTGGCCGCCGCCGATCGCCGCCGTGAGTACGCGGCGGTGCTCCGCCGAAGCCGGGCAGACCTCCACTGTATGCTCCACCGTGTCCTCCGGGCGATCCACACAATGGTTACACCCGGGCGTTTCCTCCCGCCTTCAAAATGTCAGGATTCTTACGTTACATAAGTGCCCTGATAGATTCATGTGAAATCAAAGACAAGGCGGCAGTGACATCGCTACCATGTTACTCGTACCATGAACAACACATGATTCTAAACCCCCTAGCGATCACACCATCGACAATTGGTGTTGATTAAAAAAAAATCTGCTGTTTCAAAGAACAGCGCAATACCAAGGCGGTCAAAAAGTATGGAACAGCTATTTTTTAGGGTTCCGTAGTCAACAAGGAACCCTTATAGTTTCGCCATGTCCGTCAGTCCATCCGTCCGTCCGCAGCTTAGCTCAGAGACTCTTAGTGCTAGAAAGCTATATTTTGGCATGGATATACGTATTAATCACGCCAACAAAGTGGTAAAATAAAATCAACGAAACAATTTTTTTTAGGGTACCTCCTGTACACGAAAAGTGGGAATATGTATTTTTTTCTCGTCCACCACATGGTGTGGGGTATCTTTGGATAGCTCTTCACGCGGTATATTGAATTTAAATTTAATCATCATGGTTTGATTGCTGTCCTATTTAATTCAGACCATGATTCGTCACTTGTCAGTAAACGTACTATGTACTCGTACACAACATTTAAAGTTCCATACAAATACCAAATTGAAATGAGATATATAATTCGGAACGGTGTCAAAAACTCAATCTGCCGTACTCCAAGTGTTGCCTCTAATCCACGCGCTCAGTTCGCTGCCTTCTAATCTAAATAAGCGCATCCATCCATTCCCATACGCGGCAGAATTAACATAGGTTACATTATTAATTAACGTGTGTTCTATTTAAATAGGGGTGAAGTCAACGAACCGACGCGTCAAGCTTCCTGGATGTTAAACATGAATTTATGGTCCAGGTTAGATATAATACGCTGGCATAATATAGTTAACGCCTTTGATTATCAGTTAGCAACATTAATGGTATGACCACTGCGTGTCCTAAAGACAAAGAGAAAATTAATATCACGACATGACTGTGGGTTCTACCAACGTGCGTTACCTTAAGTTGGAAGAAAGCTTGAAGCGCTCTACTAAAATAAAAACATACATAACCCTTCTTTGCAATCAGATAAAAGGACATCGGTAAACAGCACCCACATTGCGTAACACATTTTCAATCAAAATCCGAGAGTTTTGAAGGATATATCTAATGCATTGCTTCATAGGTTTCATAAATTCGTCTGCTCAACAACGTAAATAGCGCAATGAACGTGGCTGAACTGTCAAAGTTAAAGAAATTGAAATTTTACGTTACGTAACTGTTACATATTATTATTATTTGAAGACTGTTAGCTTTTTAAATTATGTAAATACTTAATAAAGTTTTCAATAATTGAAATAGATTAAAATTACTGCCGTGAGTTTCATAAAATTCTTTAATTATTTTTTTTTTCATTGGCAAACGACGTCGCGGCATGCCCAAACGGTGATGGTGGGATTAGATTACGTTGTTACGCAATTACCCGCAGGTAGCTTGGTTGAAACAAATCCACAAATTGATCGTATAGCTACCTGGCTTTTTCTTACCAGCTGTTTTCCAGTGGATTGTCGTAAACTACCACAACAACATGCACAATCCCTAAGTGATTCCCGCCACTTCAGTTCGGGTCACGGGGTCGCTCGATTTAAATTCTAAAGCAACGTCTACTTATATTTTTATTTTGGCAACGAATTCTTTTGGAGTGCTCGCCTGTTCGCTGCCAGTGACAGGGCGAAATTAAATCCTATTCGGGGGTAGCACTTATTAAAATCTGCCCGAAAAACTGCTCTTTTAGACCACAATGGGTAATCTAGCGGCCGCGCGCTGTGGATGCAGGCGGCTGTGGTACCGGCAGGAGCGGACAGCGATTTTAATTTATTTTATTTGTGTGAGATTTGGCTAATACCTTTAGAGTAGTTATTAAAACTGGCATAATTAGCCTATAATGTTCCTACTGCTGAGACACAGGCCTCCTCTCTGTGAGAAGCAGAAGGAGTGGGCCGTAATCTACCACGCAATATACCAGTGCGGATTGGTAGATGTCACATATAAAGGGTCTACAGTCCGGCCGTCGAAAAATGCGTTCCTGACACCTGTCAGTGCGACAACTCTAGTATGTAGTATCCAATTCGCAAAAGACGTTTTCTTTTATTTGAAAGGAAACGTCTGACGGCTGTCAGGAATGCATTCTCTCGACGGCCGGACTGTAGTCTGTCCTTGTAAAAGTATTTTATGCATATGGAGAAAGTTTCTTTTTCCCTAAGTGCAGCAAAACTTGAAGATGAAGATCAAACGTTTTCTAGCAATATGACAGTATCCAGTATTACCCAGTATCTCTCACTCTCACTTATATTTTTTATTTTGCTCACTAGGCAGCCAATTTATATTTGAGCATTTGAAAGAAAATTGTACTCTTATTTAGCTTTACACACCATATTTCCAACAAAGTATGCATTTGAGGCACCAATATCTAAGAAATGCTATCTGGTCTACAAGCAACATAATATAACATATCTTCACATAGGTACTTATAAATCATTTATAGCTCGTTTCCCCAAATCGCTTACTTCTACAAGTTGAGCCCCTCCACTTTAATATTAAACGTTGTATTATTAAATTAATATCCGGATGTGTCGTGCGAATCGAGACGTGAAATACGGGATTGTTCCAGATAATATTGTTGTTTTATACGTTAATCTGTAACGCCGGTATCACCGTGTGCTGCTATTACGCCCCAGAGGCTCACAACTTTCACGTTTATCACTAAAAGCTGGCTGATGAAATTACTAATGTTGTAACAGATTTTCGTACCTACTATTGTACAGAAGCCAGTTTTTCTAACTTAACAGAGAGCTATGCTGCTGGGTAATTTGTTGCGCCACATGTTCTTCCCAGCAAATGCACTAGTAAGTGATGAAGGGCGGGCGTACGGGGGGACTGTCTTTTGTAATTTTGACGTTCGAAAAGTGCTGATTGTCAGCCTAACTTGAATAAATGACTCTTGATTTTGGGTTTTTTTGATTGAGAGGTGACAAAAAATAGACTATAACTGAACCCGTTCGTCTTTAGTAGGTATTGTATCATGTTTATCCTAAGCTTAGAGAACAAACAACTCTATCCTCGAACAACTACGCATAAGAGATAGACTATCCACGATCGAAGGTTCTCGGTTACTTTGGTCACATTGCCCGTAGGGAACCAAATAACCCTGAAAAGTTGGTAGTGATGGGCAAGGTAAACGGGGAAAGACCTCGCGGACGGTTACCTAACCACTGGTCAGACCAAATAACCGCCCGCACAGAACTGTCTGTTTCGACGGCCCTGGGAGAAGCCGAGAACCGAACGAAGTGGAAGTACGTCGTACATAAAGCCTCGAAGGCCTTTCGGGGACACGTCACACGGCACACTTGTAATGAAGTACACGTCCAAGAAGAAGAAAGAAGAGTATCATGTTTCAGAACTTTCAGAGGTTTTGCGAGATTTGTTGAATGAAAAACAAGAGATGATTTTGTGCCTGCTGCTACACTAGATGCTCCAAACCGATAAAAGCTGGTTGGAACAGATGATAACTGATAGTATTATGAAGGGTTTTGGTTGGTAGCAACTGCATCTAGTGGCCGAACTCAGGACACCATTTTATTTCTTATAGCTAAGTGTGCATACACACGAGCGGCACGCTTCAACGACAAAGTAAACTTGACAACGTGCTGTTTGTGTTTTTGACTACGGTGCTCAAATACACGAGTGGCACTTTTTCGACGATTGCAGTTGCCATTGCCGTGGACGCGTGCTGTATGTGAGTTCATACTCACGTGAACACTGAGGTTAAAATATAGGTAATCTTATTTTACACACTAGAAGCTAGTCTTACCTAATGAAGTAAGAAAAAAAAGTTAATCCACCATGATTGCGTTCTCACATAGCTACATTATGAACAGCATGCCACTAATTGCCATTTTAAGTTCAGTTTATTAGCTCGCACGTCACTACTGCCCGCACATATTATGATACTTGTAATTAGTTCCGAAAGTTTTCTATTTCCGGCTTGATCTAGTTTGCAATATAGCTCTGTATGTGGGTTAGTTATGAACAAAATTTTAGGCGAGATGAACGAAAATATGTCATGATATTACGTACTGTGAAAGTTGGCTTAGCAGTAAGGATGGTAGCAGATTCGACTGCTAAGGATACGCTGGATGTAATTGAGTGGTATCAATGAGTAAACACAATACTATTACTTACTATTACTTGCAAGTTTTTTAATGCAAAGATATATTTAAAATGTTTAGCACAGTTTATTTTATGCTACAAAATCTCACTTTGGAGAGTCCGCGTCTACACAGTAAGATAATGGTCAGATGCAAGGCTGTCCTGCACCGTCGCTACATTAATTTGAGCCTTTTGTGTCTACATTTTACTTCTACCATTATAATGTGTATTTAATAAAGTCCCGCAGGTCTATTCTTTAAACATCTCACCGTGAAAACAGGTGCAGTAAGCTTGAAGTGAGCTGTCATTCTATCTGGCGCTAGGGTTTGACAGCTCATTTCGAGCTCATGTCAACAAATTTTCACGGTGAGATTTTAAAATACACCGACTGTTGACCGATGTTAATGTGTACCTTCTATCTAAACCTTAACACGAAAATAACATAAGAACCCACCATCGTCCTTTTACTACCGGAACACCAGACGTACTGCAGCGTATCATTCTCACTTGGTGGATATCCCGACCAGTCGTACTCAATGCTTCTCCTCGACGTATATTATGCGCACAGCTAAAGTGTGGAACTCTCTGCCTATCTGTCTGTGTGCTCTTTTCCACATCCAACCCGTCTGCCTTCAAAGCAAGAGTGAACAGGCATATTCTGGGCACGCTCGTTCCGTCATAGACCTCATCCATCAGGCGAGATCCAGGTGAAGAGCAGGACCATTCATCAATAAAGAAAAAAAATAAATGCCACGCAAAACATAAAAGGGTGTCCAACATACATAAAAACTCCATCCACACTTAACAGCTCCTTAAATTTCTACAACTCTTCCGTATTCCCGATAATCCTGACAACATAGTATATTATATCCTTGGAATATCGTAAACAGAACATGTTTTATACCAACTTGTTGGCATATAAATATTGTTACGTCCAAACGAGTTTGAGTACGTTTCCAATTTACCATATCGAAGCTGTAAAAATGTTAATACGTTTTTATGTACAGACAATTTGAGAATTAGAAATAGATAGGGTTGTCTTTGTGCTCTGTGGTTCGTTGCGCCACTTCTTCTTCCTGGTGAAAGCCCTAGGAATTGGTGGTGGTCGTGGTGGGGACAATCTTATGTAATTTTGACGTTAATTTAAATAAATGATATTTGATATTGATTTTAATATGACGTGCGAAGTTTGTAGTATATTTGAAAACAAGGAAGTAAAACGATGGTAAATTGTGACTTTTTCATTTTTTTGTGTACATCTTAAAGTTGTTCTGTTTGCCAAAACAGCTAAGGAAAAAGTTGTTAGAATCAAAATCAGGGTCACTCAATCGTCAACTATAGGCCGACCGCTTCACTGAGACGTTGCCTGAGGTAGCAGCGCGGAGGAGCGTGGTGACTTGATACGAGAGCTCAGTGATTCGTCAACTTGTGACAACTATCACCCCTCCCACACCGCGCAGTTACCTCAGGCACCGTCTCAGTTAAACGGTTGGCCTATAATATTTTTAGTCGTTGTACAATGTATTATTTTAGAAAAGTGGTTAGTGGTGGTGGTGGGGTGGTGTGGTGGTGGTGGTGGTGGTGTTAGAAAAGTGGTAGTGGTGGTGGTGGTGGTGGTGGTGGTAAGTGGTAAGTAAATCATATTTTGGACGACCACCGTTAAGGCCTAAAAGCTATATAAACTTAATTTGTTTGCCAGTCCAGGGTGTAAAACCTCTCTCTTGTCTATTTTTTTAATACTAACTGTATCGTGTGACAACCCTAGCGCGGTGACGTATGTTACGTGACTCTCCGTACGAATCATAATGTTCAGAGTTATTTTTCATGTGACATTTTTATTATTTCTAGTAAACCGAGTACCCATCAATGTTACAGATGGCAGGTTTTACAGTTAAAATTAAGTTTATGGTTTTATTTTATTTCGTGCATGATGGTTATGCGAAACGAGAGTAATATTTGAAATGGATTAGAATGCGTTTTAATAGCTTTCTGACGAGTTGCCATCATAAAACATACATAAAGGGTAACAAACTTATTTCGTCAAGATGGTTTTTGCCATCAGCTTTTGTGAATGGAATGCGAAGCCACATAATTTTCGAAGTTGTATGAGTGATCGATGCGTTGAATCAAACCATTGCTTTGACTATCAAACCATTATATTGACTATCAAACCATTATATTGACTATCAAACCATTACATTGACTATCAAACCATTACATTGACTATCAAACCATTACATTGACTATCAAACCATTACATTGACTATCAAACCATTACATTGACTATCAAACCATTACATTGACTATCAAACCATTACATTGACTATCAAACCATTATTCGAGTATTCTTTCTGTAATCTTCCATTTATTTAATCTGTATTTATTTATTTTTACAGGATGTCAAGAAAGCCAATACCTCATATTCAAGCTTACCACCAAACCGATAAGGTGATTTGAAAACCGATGACCCATGTATGTGCAATGGTCGAGTTAGGCGAGCTTTCAAATCACCGCAGTTTTTTGTGCGCTTTTGTTCAACAACCGTACTTACTTTGTTGTACACAATAGTTTTCCATTACTAGATGAACCGCTTTCAGAATGAGTATGATAGTTTTTTTTTATGTCTGGTTAAAACTAGACAGAAAACTATATCATAGGAATATCTTTGTTAGCATTTTTTTTTTTATAAAAACTCCTACTGTACCTGCACAGATTAAAGCCATTGACGATCTTTGAATGTCTTACTTACAATTACTGCAGTTACAATTAATAATTGCAATTACTTTACAACAATGAGAAAAGTCTCATTATAATAAAGTATAAATTAAAATTAATTCTCTTTGATTATTTCCCCTCCTTTTTATACACTTGTACATATTATTATTATTTGAAGACTGTTAGCTTTTTAAATTATGTAAATACTTAATAAAGTTTTCAATAATTGAAATAGATTAAAACTACAGCCGTGAGTTTCATAAAATTCTTTAATTATTTTTTTTTCATTGGCAAACGACGTCGCGGCATGCCCAGACGGTGATGGTGGGATTAGCTGGACGCCTTTGATAGAGAATTGTCGATTGGTAGCTCTGGACAGAGGGAGGTCAAAAGAGCTTTGAGACATTAAAGGAAAAAAAAAAGGTAGTGACTTGTGGTTTCTGTTTAGGGCCATTCATTAGGTACCAATTCACACACATTATTTTGACCGTCACGACATTTGTTACGTAACCCAAAGTGTCGTGATGATCAAAATGTTACACTTTTTTCTGTCTAGCTCTCATTCGCCAAGTATGCAAAAGCGTAAGGAACTTCGCTCGAACCGGGTTTCACACGACACCTCGTTGTGAACTTTCAATCAAAATAACCTCAGAAGCAAGTCATGTTATCGATTGACATACGAGTATTAGCTAACTCACGCACCCTTACTTAAATGTAACCTAACCTGGTAGATAGGTACTGTAGCAAAAAAGGGTTACTGTCATGAACGGAGGTGACACATAACTCCTAGGGTTAGGAGATGGGCTCGATACTCCACGAGGAATACTAATGTGGATGGACTGACGTGATCATTGGTAGAACGTTTTATATGGGAAGTAGGAAGGCAGATAGGAACATGTTCAGTTGTCGTTTATGTTGATTGGATTGGTTTCTGTAATAATTATAACTTCAAAAAGAAGTCTCTCAGAAAAAGCTTTATCTGATGAAACCGTTTGGCTTACTATTATACTAATAACAGGTGCAAAAGACTCTCAAGACCACACTTTGCTATAAGTAGGTTATGATGCAGCGCGACTGTTTAGCGTGAGGTCCTGGGTCTGATTCCCAAGTCGGGCAAATGTTATTGGGTTTTTCTATTAGGAATTTCTTAGTAACTGCCCCGAGTTTGGAAGTCGGCGGTGTGTTACCCCCGTGCCTCGGTGCGCGCGTTAAGCAGTTGGTACCTGCGCCTGATCTCTCTCCGGTCGTGTCGGATTGCCGTCCCTGAGGACTATGAGAGTGAGGGAAGACAACGTGCACCTGTGTCTGCGCGCACACTTGTGCACTATAATGTCTCCCGCGCCGAAGGCTAGTCTTCGTTGAGATGACCATGGCCAGAATCTGGAAAACTATTTATTATTAATGGTGTAGCTCCTAACAAAAGTACACAAAAGGCAAAAGTTACCAAAAGGACACAAGTTAGATAAAATATTGTTTTTATCTACTGTTAACTATGAAGTTACTCAAACTATAGGAAATACTCACTGGAATGGTATAGTGAGTATTTCCTATAATTTGAGTAAGTATATAACAGCGTTTTAAGCAATTCCTCTCAGTTATTGAAGTTTAAACTATTCAAAATAAACTGAGTGTAACTACAACTTCCACGACATTCGTATTATCTTTTCAAATCTCCATAAAACCAACTCACGTTTTATATAAACTTATCTAGTTTTAAACGAGTTTTCTAAGAAACAAACCGGTTTATTTTACTTGTCGGTTGAGAAACAGCTTGACAAGCTGAAGTCTGTGATTCTAGAACCAAAAGAGAAACATGTACTTCACTTTCAGGGAAATTAATCGTGTTTCGTAAAGTAACATAGAAAATGCGAGACTTATAAATTCTTGGCGTTAATATTCTAGGTACTCGATTGATGTATAGGAGTAACTTACTAGCAATAATTTAATTTGTAAATAAAAATGGGTTCCTTGCGATGTTACGACCATACGAGGAGATTTTTGTACCACGTTGTAAGAAAGTATCGCGGAAACATACAGAGTCGGTAAATTACGACGAGCGGCTGACGGTTTTTTTTACTGTAGGGATAGACCAGTATATGCTAACAGGTATTTATAAAAAGTATTAAACTGTTCTCTGGGAGAACTCCAGAAGCATGGCGAAGGAGCGTAGTCGTTATTTTCTTTAAGAAGGGTGATGAGACCATTCTAAAGAACTACAGACCCTTTTCGCTCCTTAGCCACATATATAAGTTGTTATCAAGAGTCGTCACGAACCGTCCGGCGCGAAAACTCGACGAGTTTCAGCCACCGGAGCAGGCCGGGTTTCGAGGAGTATTTAGCACCATAGACCAAATCCACACTGTGTGACAAATTATACAGAAGTCCGAAGAGTATAATCGGCCCCTACATCTTGCCTTTGTGGACTATGAGAAAGCTTTTGACTCTATCGAGACCTGGTCTGTTTTGGAGTCTCTGTAGCGATGCCAAGTCGACTGGCGATACATCTAAGAGCTGAGATGTCTTTATGAAAACGCGACAATGACTGTCCAAACTAGGGACCAGCTAACTGAATATATTCCCCTGCGTCGAGGGGTGAGGCAAGGGGACGTACTTTCCCCGATTTTTTTCTTCTCTAATGCATTGGAGGATGTGTTTAAGACGCTGATCTGGGAATTACCATCAACGGCGAGTACATCTCACACTTAAAATTTGCAGATGGCATCGTCATACTGGCTGAATCGGTGCAGGACTTGCAGCAGATACTGGACGGCCCAGTTGATTCTGGAGAGTCAAAACTGACTGGACTGCTGTAGCTGGTGAGATTCAGTTACTAGTTCATCTTGTGTAAACACTGATTTAAAGCACTTCATCGACGTTATCTCACGTGCCACTGACAAACACTCACAAAATGTAAAAATTAGTTGTAGAATGGCTAAACATCCAACAATCGAACCCTGGGTCGCTCCTGGTTTAATTAGGTGCATGAGGCAACGCGACAAGCTTCACCTTGAATGCAAAGCTAACCCTGATGATCAAACAAAACATTTAATTTACACCAGATACAGGAATTTCATGTGCACACTACTTTAGAAACTCAGAAACTTACATAATAGACAGGAAATCAAAGGGAACCAGAAAAATAAAAATAAAAAAAAACTATGGACGGCTATAAAAGATATTTGTCATCATCTCACCTACTTGCGTAAAGTTAAGAAAATCTACGATCTAAAAGACTGCTCAACCACCACCTGTAAGAAAACCCTAACGACAGCTCTTTTCACACACACACACACACACACACACACACACACACACACACACACACACACACGCACACGCACACGCACACGCACACGCACACGCTCACGCACACGCACACGCACACGCACACGCTCACGCACACACACACGCACATGCACGCGCACACGCACACACACACACACACACACACACACACACACACACACACACACACACACACACACACACACACACACACACACACACACACACACACACACACACATGCACGATGGGGCGCCCTCAGGCTTAGTGGAGTGTCGATGTTCGCCTGATGGCTGGTAGCAGCTGGATGAGAGTGGCCGAAAATCGAGTTGAATGGCGTGCAATAGGAGAGACCTATGTCCAGCAGTGCACTGCTGTAGGCTGATGATGATCATTATACAGGGGAACATGGTACCAGTGCGCAAAATGAATTTTTTCAACGGTTAAATAAAAAAGTATTTGTTGTTCCATATATTTTGACCGCGTAAGTAAGCACTTTACTATGAAACAGCAGATGTTTTTTTCATGGTTACAGTTTACGCACTGGTTCAATATTTATTCTGTACACAGACTACTCGGAGAAAAATACCACAATACTGCTACGCTCGTAGTTACGCGGCTACGCGTATTGCTACGCGCCTACGCGGTTACCCCCAAACAAACAATATTATGTCATGTAGGAAAATTCGCGTGCAGCGATGTGCAGACATATCATGTAACACGCTGAACACAGACGAGAGTTTCACGCTGAAATAACTGTAACGTGTTAAAACATGGCGGCATTTAATGCGAAAACACCACGTCCAATCAACACAAAGTTTGACTGGAGAGAAGGTAAGCTCGGCATAATAACACTATTTTAAGTACATGGAGTACAAATAAATACAAAATATGTACGTAAATAATATGAATCTGAAAAAGTTGACAACGAAAACATATCGGAAATACTTTTCACACAAAATAATATGTATTTCATCGGGAGACTCGTTCGTGTTGATATTTTTAATTGTTTCTGAATTCATACGATCCAATTGCTTAACTCAAAGCAAACTGTGAAAATGGCACAACCTATTTTTGCAAAAGCAAACAGATGGCAATTGTAGGTTTTAAAGAGATATTTTCGTGACCTCTCACACACATTCATAATAATTCTTCTCATAAATAATTTCATAGGGTTTTCTATCCACAAAAAAATCACAAAAAAGCCCTACCCTTGTACCAATATCCTAATACATTTCCAGACATTTCTCCGCAAGAATGTAATCTCAGCCGGATATCTGTGATATGACGGCCGGGCTGCTCGCAGGCTCCACGTCAATCTGATCTGGCAAGTATTGGCTACCTATTGAATCTTTGAACAGAACAATATTGTCTAGACATAACATATGTATATCTCGGAGTATTTCTTTGTGAAGGGTCGTATTTTTCAATGGGAACATTATTGGGCGAGCAATTTTCATAATAATGCTTGTATCAACACGTTTGGGCCAGCGCAGCAGCGCCGCTCTCGTGAGGTGCACACATTATGACACAATATTTTTTAAATGCAAAATGGACATACGTTGATAAACGTTCTGCTCTTCAAGTATCCTAGAGTGCTATAAGATTAAACAGAAAGTCAAAAGACGCCGACTTCAGACGACGTTGCGTATGTGTGTGCGTACGCGCTTGTCTAGTAGACGACAACAAGAAGCCGCCCAAATTTGATTTGTTCTGGCTCTAGATCTTTAAAACGTGCGAGTGTTGCTGCGCAAAATTTACTCCTGCTACACATCTATTATATACACCTGTTTTATACACATATTATTATGTATTACCCATATTTGCAAAATAAATGTCTATTCTATTCTTAAAGTTCAACTTATGGAGTTTACTATGGTTTCCTGGAGTTGTGAGACGTAGTGCAAATAATATTATATTTTATTAACCGTTGTTTTGGCAGTAAATTGCACAAAATTGTCGTTATAAGACGTTCCGGGTCCGAGCGTGTTAACAAATTAATGGTTAAACAAACTTACCTGAAGTGAAGTTTGACCGCAATTACACGAGTCGCGGCATCCGAAGAGATTTACATGATTCACTAGGTAGTACACTCCTCAATGTACTAGGCATCGCACAATTTTTAGATAAAAAACTAAAAAATAAAAATAAAATTAGACTTAAACGACTACCGCAGTACCTGCGGTGGTGGGGCGTCCGCCGGGCCCGGTCCTCTGCAATCGTTCACTTGTCATTCATTTAAGAGGGCTATTTATCTTAAACTATAATTATTTAATATCGGGATTTCTTGCAAAGAAGGGTTGGGCGGGTTTGTAAATCTCTTCGGATGCCGCGACTCGTGTAATTGCGGTCAAACTTCACTTCAGGTAAGTTTGTTTAACCATTAATTACACTTCGTCGCTGCATCCTCGAGATTTACATGATTCACTAGGTAGATGTTCAGATTTTGAGATAAATAGCCAATATATTAGTTGTGAAGAAAATAAATGCATCCAATGACATATGTTTTATTTTGAACACAGCTATAAGTATTATTAAATTATATTAACAAAGTGATTATACAAAAAAAAAATATGTATATATATATGGTAATTTTAACAATATTTAAACGTTATTTTCACAAACAGCGCGAGCAAAATCATCGGTTTCCTCTGTAAGCAGAGGTCTGTTATAAAATTTGCTAAATACTAGAGAATTACCAGACCAACCAGCAGTCTTTTTAATTAAATCTATAGAAATACCTCTACGACCAGCCGCTGATGTAGCCGCGTGGCGCGTGCTATGTGACGTAAATATTGTGGTGTCTATACCACTATCTGCTAACGTCTGTTTAATCCAGCGGCTAATTGTAGAGGAGCTAGCGTTGTGGACTGGTCTCTTAGTAGTTAATAATAACCTTTCGGTATTTGATCCAGTCCTAAATGTGTCTGTAACATTAATATATGAACATAAAGTCCTTCCTGGACATATCTCTATTTTAATAGGAAAGAATGGGATAATCAAACGGGGTGTTTGTCTGCCAGGAGCAGAAGTTTTTAACAAATCGTCAATTGTTATTATAATTTTTGAATCACAAATATTTATATTAGACAGACGAATAGAAGATAACGTCTGCACGCGTTGTGCAGTCGACAACGCAAGCAGAGTTACCAATTTTTTTGTTAATTTATTTAAACACAGATTTTCATTAGGAAAATAATTGAACAGAAAGTCTAAAACTACGTTAGTGTCCCAAGTAGACTGATATCGAGGGAAAACTGGTTTCAGCCTAAAAACACCTTTCATAAACCTGCTGACAATATCATTTTTACTAATTTGTCTACCTATAATTAAACCGAGCGCCGAACGATAGGTGTTCAATGTAGAATACCTGGCTCCTGTTTCAAATTCTGTGGACAAGAATTGCAGTACCGGTTGTATAGATGCGGTGTAGCAGTCAACCTTATGGGTTTGACAAAACTGCCACCATTTTTTGTAAGTGATATTATATTGTTTTAAAGTATTCTTAGATAAAGAAGCCGTGATAATTTTTATAGTTTCTGGAGTCAATGATTGTCGAGAAAATGCTTCCCTGATAACAGGCATGATACCAGGGTAAGCTTCATCCAAAGGGGGTGCTGCGTTCTGAAAGGAGATAAAAGGAGATCACTACTTGGTCCGTGATAAACAGGATCCCTTATCTGTAAAGATGTAAACAGTGGATACCATGGCTGACTAGGCCAATATGGGACTATGAGGACTCCTGTCGCCTCATCAGAAATGATTTTTCGTAAGCACTTGAGAATCAATGAAAAAGGCGGGAACGAGTAAAAGTTTAAGTTGCCCCAATCTAAAGTAAATGAATCAATATCGAAAGCGTGTGGGTCTCGTTTCCAGGACACATATTTACGACATTTTGCATTCAAACAAGTTGCGAATAAATCGATCTCTGGAGTACCATAATGAAGGACTACGTCATGAAACGCTGAACGAGATAATTCCCACTCGGTGTCGACATTGATGTGCCTTGATTCTTGGTCTGCTTCCGTGTTTTCTTTTGACCTAATGTAGGAAGCAAAAATAAAGAGACGACGCTCTTCACACCACTGCCAAATCTCGCGGGCTATATCATTAAGGTGTGTATATTGAACACCGCCCATCCTATTAATATATGAGATTGCAGTAGTGTTGTCTATTCTCAAAAGAATTTCTTTGTCCACAAGGTTCTTGGCAAAACATTTTAAACCTATGAAAGCTGCTTTTAATTCCAATAGGTTGATATGATTTTGGGCCTCAGACGCGCTCCAAAATCCACCGCTGGTTTCTCCGTTACAAGCTATGCCCCAACCCGTTAGAGACGCATCGGAAAAAATCTCCAAGTAGTATTTATTTTGACGGATTGGACAAAACGCATTCATGATGTTTGTCTTCCACCACGAAAAATCGGGTTCTAGGTAATTAGGAACGGTCATAGTAACATCATAATCTCCATTTGATTTCTGAAGCGCGAGATATTTAATTCTTTCAAATCGCTTGGTATAAACCCACCCATAACTAACTGCTGGGCATGATGACGTAAGCAATCCCAAAAACTTTGCAAAGTCTCTAATAGATAAAAAACGTTTTTTGGAGTATCTATCGATTAACTCTAGAACTTTCAATCGTTTCTTTAGTGGCAATTTTAAAGTCATGTCCTTTGAGTTTAATTCAAAACCTAAAAAAGTTTTGAGTTGGCTGGGAACTAAATCACTTTTATTAATATTAATCACAAATCCGAGTTTTTCTAACAAGTCGGTGACTATTTTTACGTCATGAGAGCAGCTATCAAATGTTCTATTAATACATAATATATCGTCTAAATAAATAATTAGTATAATACCTTGTTTTCTGAGGTATGCAATCACTGGTTTCATTAATTTACTAAAAATCAACGGTGCCGAACATAAACCAAAGGGTAAGCACTGAAATTCATAAGTCTGATTGAAAAACCTAAACCGTAGATATTTTTTACTATTTTCATAAATTGGGATTAAAAAATACGCCTCCTTAAGGTCAATATGGGCCATGTAATATGACTTTGATAATAATTTAGAAGCCGTTCTAACATCTTCCATTTTAAAATGTTGTGGATCAATATAATTGTTTAATTTTTTAAGATTAAGAATAAATCTGTGGGTACCGTCGCTTTTAGGTATCAAAAAAATATTCGAAATAAACTGGCCAGGAATGTCTTCACACTTTACTATAGCACCTGATAACAAAAGCTTTGAAATTTCAATGTTTATACTATTAGCCTCTTGAAAAGAAAACGATTTATTAACCGGTTCTGCATACTGAATAACGGGTCGATTAAAACGTATTTTGTACCCATGATATATCCACTGTAAGATTACAGGATCATTAGTTATGCTTTTCCAAGCTGTTACAAAGTGTCGTAACCGACCAGCATGTTTAATTACCTCTATTCCGGCTTCGGAGGTGCCTTCGGGGCCGTCTTCACAGAGCTGTACCGTTCTGCTGACGCTGGATATCTCCGTGTGTTCAGGTTGGAGGCTTGTGCCCTGGGCCCACTCGACCTGCCTCTGTAGTTCTGGTGACGAAGTGGGCGCCTCGAGTTTCCCTGACGATAACTATTAGAGCGTGTCGATCTGTGGGAGGTAGATGGTTGAGGCTCGGTCCTCCTTATCTGTAATCCAGATTTTTCAGCCATCTTAGACGCCTTGATTTTGTCGCCCAAATTCTCTCCAAAGAGAAAAGTATCTCTCTTAACTCCTTGAATAATATTCAAAAATTTTTTATCCAGGCTGAATGTAACTAACTTCCTTCGGTTAGCAGTATTTTGACAATGTAAATCTAACAATATTTGGGCTGTTTCTGAGAGCTTTTTTATAATCTCAGCCTTTTCTACATTGCCGTCAATTACTGATGACAGTAGGTTAGTGATACCCGCTATACCAATGCCTAGATGGTTCTGTGTCAATTCAAGACGCTTATCCCTGTTTCTGGAGGATTCCGTTAAGACAGAGGATATTTCTGGATTCAGTTTTGGTGCCTTAATAAGTTGAAAATTCTCCGGGGTCAAAATATTACTAAACAGTTTTTGTTTCTGTTCTTTACCCAGACCTTCCATAATAATCTTTCCCCAACGTTTGGAGATCTCTTCTCTGATTTTTGGCCCGAACACTTCATCTTTTTCCTTAGATTCGCCGAGAACCTCTAATATATCAGGCGGGAGGGCCTCCACAATTTCTGGTGCGGCGCTAGTACCCGCGCCACCAGTAATGGTATCAGAGATAGTGTGTTGTGGAACTGTCACCACAGATCGAAAGTTCGACTGAGTACCATCTGATTGGTAATGCTCAGAGGATTCGTAGTCGGGAGGTAAGGAGGCAGGTCCTGAGTGGCTAGATTCAACATCTGGAACGATATTTCGATCTACTATAGCATTGGCTCAAATTTGGCTTGAAACAATGATAATAAAAGGATTTGATCGCATCAAACCACTTGACAATAATAGTCACTTATTATATTATAGACGGTCGTAATCGCGTCACGACACTCACTTAGCTATTTATACAATAGTTATTTATATTTGACTGGGATCTCATCCCAGTACTTGCAGAATATGCATAGGAGGGTAGGCACTTATTAACATACTTATTCCATAAAGGAAAAAACTAGGACGGCTGACATCTCGTCGCAGTACACATCGTCCAATGATTTTAACTAATTGATTGTAAAAACAAAGTAGCATCGATGCAAAAGGATTTCTTTTTATAACATTATAATGGAACAACAACATTACAGAGTCATGAGTCATACCGCAAATGTACGCACAACAAGACATTTGAAAGAATCATAATTATTGAACTCGGTGACTGTTAGGTTAAAACCACCGATACCGATAATAGGAAATAACGCCGTTAGTATTACGTTAAATCTCACTAACCTTCCTCACTGGATGTGTGTTCGCGTTGTCTTTGTAAACGCTTTTCCAGTCGCCTTATTTTCCGTCTGATGGACCCTGGATCATCTTCATGTCGCCTTCGTCCCATGGTCACAAGGAAAAAATACGCAAATTGGATAAAAGTGGATGGAATATTTTGAACGCCAACGATGTAATGCGATGCCCGCACAAAAGAAGCGAATGACAAGTGAACGATTGCAGAGGACCGGGCCCGGCGGACGCCCCACCACCGCAGGTACTGCGGTAGTCGTTTAAGTCTAATTTTATTTTTATTTTTTAGTTTTTTATCTAAAAATTGTGCGATGCCTAGTACATTGAGGAGTGTACTACCTAGTGAATCATGTAAATCTCGAGGATGCAGCGACGAAGTGTAATTAGGCATGTGATGCGGAAGAATGAAGAAAATCTCGCGAACAAAGTTTTGAGTATGAATGTGGATGGCTATAAGAGTAGGGGAAGACTAAAGAAACTATGGATGTCTGCTGCGCCACAGGCCTACTCTCTGTGAGAAAGAGTGGGCCGTAATCCACCACGCGAGCTCAGTGCGGGTTGGTAGATGTCGCGGGTTGGTGATATGAAAGTGAAGACCGACCCCAAATAAATTGAGATAAGTGCAGGAGAATGATGAGTATTAACAAATGAACTGATATATATATTAATCAGAATTGATTACATATTTCGTGAAGTCTCTCTCAGTATCAGTATCAATAGACAACATCGTCATTCTGGCCTCATCCCAATGTACAAACGACAGCACATCAATTTGCTACACGTACAATCTACCAAATTTCTTTAACGGATTTTCAACTGTATCGCTAAAGAATAAGGTTCAAAGTTGATTGGGAAAATTTGACAGTTTCGGGTAGCTTGATGTGCTGGCGTCTGTACTTAGCGTCGGTGCGGCACGTCTTTTGCTTCATAATAGCAGTCACTTCAGAATTCACTTTTTTCCAAGCCGTATCATCTTTCACTTAATCATTACCCTCTTTTCTTATAACACCAACACACATAGGTACACACAAATTTATCTAAACTAATATTTTAAACTGAAAAATTTTGATTTTTTGTATGTTTGTTTGTTACGCTTTCACGCTAAAACGTCTAATAGGATTTGAATGAAATTTGTTGCGTGGGTAGACCATGACCTGGATTAGTATATAGGATATACTTTTTGTCCCGATATTCCCACGGGATCGAGATGTATGCGGGTGAAACCGCGGGGTGCAACTTGTCCATTATACTCGTACATTCATAATTACCACTTTCGTCACATGTCTGTCTCAGTGTCAAATAACTAACTTTTTATTATTACATGTAATTTTGTTCACGTAGCACAAACTGAAAAGCTTAGCAAAATGTCCGAATTGTATATTGTGAATGTTCCGAATTTGAATTTAAAAAACTGTTCGTTTGAATTTGGAACACGCGTATTGGTAACCTGACGTCACAAACTACCCGCAGACTGTAGTATTCCACTCTCTTTCCGTTAGCGATTGAATTTGTTTTTTAGAATTCTGCAGGGTTAAATATACGACTACCTCCCTTGTAATTCCGTATGTCGTTTTCGTATGTGTGTCACAGTATTATGGTAACTTTGAAATGTTTTTTTTTTTTTCTAAATGGGCGTGCTCTTTACCTCGATTACGCCTGATGAAAAGCGATGTATGAGGTCTATGATGGAACGAGCGTGCCCAGAAGTTGCCTATTCACACAAATGTTCACTTCTAATTTGAGGTGTTCCTAAGAAGACACTAAGCATCTCCTCTGCATGACAAAAGCTGACATGCTCTTTTCACTGACCTAAAACCCTGTAGTACTAGAGCTTCACCAAAAGGAAAAAACCTTACAAAACTAAATCTTTGTCCGATTGACCCTAGATGAGGCTCAGACTTCTCTATCTAAGTTTGTAACTTTTGTGTAACTTTTTTTTTTTTTGCTGGCAATACTGGCAGCCGGTCGTCAAAATTTTTCTTGTTAGAATTAAATTGTAAAACTAATGTATTTCGCGTTTATTTATCTAAAAACGTGCTTAATTTCGATAGATTTAGTTATAAATAATAAGGATCTGTGTTTGTGAATTATTTCGTTGAAAAATCAATGAATTAGTACCAGCTGTCAACCAACGGACGGATTTGAAATCACCACCTAACCCGGGGAGTATTTCTTTTAATTTAAGCTTACTTATATAAAATCTTATTAGTTCGTATTGTACCCTTTCCCCTTTAATGTGTATACTGTTCGTCCCAATAAGCAACATAGTGAACAAGCCTGTATTTCTCTTTATTGTGCTGGACACTTATGTTCGTGTGTTATTGGGATAAAATCACATAAGATACGTTAGAGACCCCTTAGAAATCACCCTACTTTATTACTAGACAGACATCTGTTAAGTTCAATTACTAAATTAGAACCGCTTTATGAATTTAACGTTAGAAACTAGATTTTCAATAACTTGACAATAGTAGTACCCCCAAATATTTTGCAAATTTAATTTTGTTTTTTTTTCCCTTTTTATTATTGAATATCACCATCTCAATTAAGACATTTCTATGAATAGTTAATTTTCAACCTTACAAACTCTGTGCTTACAAACTCATCATAACTTTTTATTCCTTTGTTTTTTGTTCACTTCATCCTAGCACTTACTATCCACATCTCATACCTCTCTCTTATTCCTTTCACTCACTTGGCTTTCTCTTCTCTCATTCCAGGGTGCCTCTAGGGTTTGCCTGTCAATATGTTGACCCGTAGAGCTGCATCCTTGGATGAAAAACTGAGGGCTACATTGAACGAATTGGAATCTAGTAAGAAACAGAACAAACAGCTACTACAGGAAAGGGATGACAGCGAGGTGGAAATAAAGTTTATAAATGACAAGAACACTGAGCTAAGGAACCAATTGGCTGAACTACATGTACAACATATGGACATACTTGACCAGCATCAACATCTTCGTCAACTTGTGTCAAATTTCCAGGAATGTAGTGACACCCACGAACTGGCTTTGAGACGCATATCTGAACTTGAACTGGAATTAAGCAGGGCCCATAACACAATCACCCATTTGGAATCTCTCAAAGCCCGTGAAGAGTCTGCGATCACCTGCAGTCTTTACGATGAGTTGGTTGGTAGCGGGTCCGGACCCACATGTGTTGAGCCAATTGTAACAATAGACTTAACTAATGATACTATCAATAAAACCAAATTGTTTACTAGTCATAATAAGATAAAAAAATATATTAAAATTAATAGATTAATAAAAAAAACTCAAAAATCATTAAAATGCCAAAAAGTTAAGAAATCAAATATAAAACTGAGGCAAAAAAATTTAAATTTAATACAAGAATTAAAGAACTGTAACAGAGAAATAGAATTATGTAATACTAGGTATGACACTGACACTCAGCACCTGCAGGATGAGTTGTTTGTTAGGGAATATGCTCTGAAGGACATCTTCAGTAAATATGAGGCTTCTCAACAAGACCTGAGTAAGCGCATGCAGGAGGCTAATGAGTTGGCAGACCTGGTCAAGTACAATGCGGAGAGGTATGAGTCTCTGACTAATAACCTCTCTTTTAGCTGTACCTGCTCCCAGGAACCCCAGCCTCAAGTTATTACACCCACACCCTCAGTAGCTCAGTCAGTAGATAGCTGTATTAAAGATGATAGCAGTAGTATGAATAAATTGTTTAACACTACTTATGTATTTTCTGACAAATTTGGTCAAGGTTTTGGTAGTATATTTAATCAGTGTTCGCCACAATATGTAATTAATCATTGTTTACCCGGTGCCAGTATTAGCCACTTAATTAGTAATATTAAATTGACAAAAATAAATCCCAATTCAACTGTTATATTATTATATGGGGATAGTTTAACTGTACGTAAAAAGGACATAATTGAATCTGTCCAGTTAATGTTACATCTCAATGAGTCCAATAATTGTAAATTTATTTTCTGTGCCTTGCCTTATTCTCATTATTTGTCTGATGAGCAAAATAGGCACATTTATAATTTAAATATGTTAATTTATAATAGGACATGTCATCACAGTGATGCTATTTTATATTTTGATTGTAATCAATTCATTACTGATTACAAACTGACAAATTATACTATGTATTTGCCACCTAGTTGTAGGAGACAAATTGCTAATCTTTTAGCATACAATATACACAGTGACACCGGTACCTGTAGGGTACCATCGATTACTGTTAGTAGTGGTACTAACACTACTTTTGATACGCCTTGTAGTTTAAACTATTAGGTGCGACAACGGGTCAGCCACATATGTTGAATGTTGTACATCAAAATATGCAGGGTCTGTCCGGCAAAGAGCTAGAGTTAAGTTTGTTTATGGAGAACTATGATGTTCAGGTGTTATGTTTGACTGAACACTGGTTGAAAGAACATGAAGTAGTGTTTATCAATGATGATAACTTTACCGTACAGAGTGCATTTGTGAGAAAAAGTGCTATTCGCGGTGGCTCTTTAGTTCTTGTTTCAAACAAGTTAAAATGTAAACAACGTTTAGATTTAGTGAATCTTTCAATCGAACGCACTATAGAGTTGTCTTGTGTTGAACTTGAGCGATACGTTATAATTTGCGTTTATCGACCCCCCTCTGGGGATTTTATTAGTTTTGAATCGGTAATGGAGGATTCTCTCAATAGGTTGAAATCAAGTAACAAAAGTATTATTTTATGCGGAGATTTCAATATTAATATTTTAGATGTTACTCCATTAAGTATTAGACTTCTCAATTTGTTTAGGTCTTATAATTTAATTAACTTGTTTTTTGAACCTACTAGGATCACGGCATCTTCGTCAACCTGTCTTGATAATATATTTAGTGTTTTTGATGCCAAAAACAAATTAGTCTTAACTGACTTAACGTCCGACCACTGTGGTTTATTAGCTAGCTTCCCCATGCCATTACATAAACAGCCGTGTAAAATTGAATGCAGGCCTTATACAGCTACCCGTTGCAAAATGTTTAAAAATAATATAGTTCATAGAATTACACCATCTATAGTAGAACACGAGAATCCTAATGAAATTTATGGTGCCCTTTTTGATGTTGTGCAAAAAGAGTACCAATCTACTTTCAAGACCAAAACTGTTAATATTAATGGATCCTCCGTTGGCTTTAACCAATGGGCTACTCCGGGTATTTATAAAAGTAGAGCGAGACTATACGAGTTATATGGTTTGAAAAAATACAGGTTTGACACTCCTTTCCTAGAGTATGTCAAAAATTATTCAAAATTATTTAAAAAGATTAGTGCTTTTGCTAAATCAAAATTTTTAAGCGATGCTATTAAAAATTCTAATAATAAAGTAAAAACAACTTGGAAAATTATTAACAATGAAACGGGTAAATCGGTTAAACAAGAAAAATTACTTGAGATTATGGTCGATAATAAATTAGTTAATAAAGCCGCTGACGTAGCTGAAGCTTTTAATGAGTTTTTTGCCAACATACCCATAACTACGACTCGCTCCTTAAATTCGTCCCCGTCTAAAGCTGAAAACCTTTTGCATAGTAGTGTACCTCAATGTAGTCGTTTATTTAGTTTCGAACATGTAACCCCACATGATGTAGTTACTGTTTTTAACCTACTTAAGTCTAAAAACACCGGTGACTACTGGGGCATCTCCATTAAACTTTTAAGTAATATAATAGACATCGTAGCCCCCTATCTAGCTGTTACTTTTAATAAATGTGTTGATTTAGGAATTTTTCCTGACCTCATGAAGAATAGTAAAGTCATACCTTTATTTAAATCAGGTAATAAAAACGACGTTGGCAATTTTAGGCCTATTTCCATCTTACCTGCATTTAGCAAAATATTTGAAAAATTAATACTCAAGCAGTTGCTAAGACATTTTAATTTAAATAGCCTCCTTCATAATGAACAGTATGGCTTTACAAAAGGTCGTTCGACTACAGATGCGGGTGTTGCTTTGCTGAAACACATATTCAACGCATGGGAGAGCTCGCAAAATGCTATCGGAGTTTTCTGTGATCTTTCCAAAGCCTTTGATTGCGTGCACCATGACACGCTTTTGCGTAAACTACGTCATTACGGTGTCCAAAACGAAGCTCTCAACGTAATAAATTCTTATTTACATAATAGGTTCCAATGTGTAGATGTTAATGGTGTGAAATCTTCCGCGCTGCCAGTTCAGTTAGGTGTGCCGCAAGGCTCAATACTGGGCCCATTCTTGTTCTTAGTTTATATCAATGATTTACCATTCCATTTAAAGGGAATCTGTGACGTTGTACTGTTTGCTGATGATACATCTCTTATTTTTAAAGTAGACAGGAATAGACTAGATTTTGACGAGGTAAACAGTGCACTCTCAATAGTTACGGATTGGTTTACGTCAAATAACCTAGTTCTCAATGCCAAGAAAACGAAATGTGTAAAGTTCGCCTTACCCAATGTTAGAAATCTAGGACCCAACATCGTCTTAGATAAAGAGGCGCTTGAGACTGTGAGCTCAGCAGTTTTTCTGGGAATAACAGTAGATGCCAAACTTCAGTGGGGACCACATATATCGAGCCTAGCAGGAAGGCTCAGTTCGGCTGCCTACGCCGTCAGGAAAGTAAGACAATACACTGACGTTGATACAGCTCGTTTAGTATATTTTAGTTATTTTCATAGCGTTATGTCCTACGGTATTCTGCTGTGGGGCAAAGCAGCTGATATACAAAATATATTCGTCCTTCAAAAACGAGCTGTTCGAGCTATTTACCAGCTAGGTGCTAGAGTTTCTCTAAGAGATTTATTTAAAGATATTGGTATTCTCACGGTTGCATCACAATTCATATTTGCCAACATCATATATATTAGGCAAAATATACACTTGTATACTAAAAACAGTGATGTTCACAATGTTAACACCAGAAATAAGGACAAACTACGTGCTCCCTTTCACCGGCTTCATAAGGTTCATAACTCATTTGTTGGGCTTGGTATAGCCTTTTATAACAAGCTACCCTCTTCTTTGCTAGATTTGCCTTTTAATGCATTTAAAGCTCAAGTAAAATCCAACCTTTGTTCAAAGGCATACTACTCCATCAACGACTACTTAAACGATAAGAATAGTTGGTCGCCCTGATTAACTCAAGACAATGTTTATGTTCTTTCTCCAGAATTAGATTACTGATAGGTTATTATACTATGAGCTCATTATACAATTGTTTTTATTGGGCTGTATAAGTCAAATCAGTTTAGTTTTATTTTTATTATATTATTGACATAATCAACCTATTTAAATGTTTTCTAATGAGTTGATTGCAATATGTGGTTAGCTAGTGACCTCGACGATTGATCATATTATTCTTACCTGAGCAACCGGCAGCAAGTTCGTCATGCTCCCTCAGATGTCACTGCTTGCGGTAGCGTCGGGGGTCGGGTTGCCTCCTTCCCTCAAATATGGCGAGGGGGGTAATGGCTGATCTTTGCGTTATGCTCGTGAACGGGTGCTGCTTGTGGTGACTGGTCGTCTTGCTGACCATGGTTTTATTATTGTTATAATTAGTAATAACTTGTTTATTTAGTTTCCTTCGATGGTCCTAGTTTATCATTTGTGACTTCAAGCGACAGCTATGTAAACAGAACCCAGCATTGCATAAATATGTTAGCGGTCACGCCCTTCATACCTGGAGGCTTTTATTTAATTTTCATTTATTAATTTTTGCTTGAGTACCTACGTATAGTTTTTTATTGTATTTCTTGGTATATTGGCGTTGCTAGCTGACATATGGCAGATTTAGTGTCCTGTGTCTTGTAATGTTAATTGCTTTGCATACCTTGTATTGTATTCAGTCAAGTATTTTCTAACTGAACAGACAGCTGTGCTGCTGGGGAGTTTGTTGCGCCACTTCTTCTTCCCAGCGAAAGCACTAGGAAGTGGTGAAGGGCGGGCGTTTTGGGGGACTGTCTTTTGTAATTTTGACGTTCGAAAAGTGCTGATTCTCAGCCTAGTTTGAATAAATGACTTTTGATTTTGATTTTGATTTTGTAGTTCCGCTGGCTGAATACATAGTTTTACAAAAACAAATTCTGCTGCATTTTATATTTGAGTACGGGTCCCTACATTCGCGTGGTGCAACACAACTTGGCAAAGGTTTCCGTATTTGTTTTGCGCACCGTGGCAAATAAATCGAATTGCACTGCGACGTAGTTTTATATCCTACAGCTGGGTTTATTAGAACCTTGTGACAAGCTACATACCTACCTAGAGATTGGTGAGTGTAATTTTATTGTAATTTTAAGTTAATTCATAAACCTATATTGAAAGTTCGCTTCCGGAGTTCGGGTTAAGATTTTTATAAGCGTCTGACTACGCTTATCTGATATTAAGGACTACATACGTGAAGAGGGAGAGCATTAGTGGAAAATTAGTAACGGCTCCGACTTACGAGTTGTAGGTCGTGTGTTCGAACCCAAGAAGGCATATGTAAGTTATTTAGATAAAACAAAATACATTTTATTTACTATTAGAAATTATAACATTCCGCTTACTGACTTAAACATTTTTGCACATAATTGTGTAACAAACGCTGACAATGCATGCACTTGTTCCACTTTAGCTAAAGCTGACCATATGAAATATCTAGGTGTCACGATTGACACAAATCTAAATTATCGTAAACATATTGATTTACTATGTACTAGAGTGCGGAAATTAATATATATTTTTAAGAACTTACGTAGCGTAGCCAACTATAAATTAATTAAACAGGTTTATTTAGCTTTGTGTCAGTCCATTCTCACCTACTGTATAACTTCCTGGGGTGGTGCTTCTAAGTCGATTTTACTTCCTCTAGAACGTGCTCAAAGAGCAATTCTAAAGCTGGTGTGTGGGAAACCTTTCGCCCTTTCAGATTTCCCACACACCAGCTTTACTTGGCATGTGAGGTACTAACAGTACGTCAATTAGGTATTCTAAAGATTGTACTGCATCAGCACACTGAACTTCCTTATGACCCAGTACCTTCAGACAAGAGAAGGAAAGATTTGGTTTGTATAAACTCTCAAACCAGACATGCTTTTGCTACTAAGTTTTATGTGTTTTTAGGACCTTACCTTTATAACAAACTCAACAAGTTACTTAACATATATAGTTTAAATTATAAAAAATGTAGTATGACGTTAGCAGAATATTTATCTAAACTTAATTACACAGACATAGAAAAATTGCTAGAAATTCTGGTATGATAATAATATTACTTCGTAATTATTTATATTTGTAAATAGCTAGTAGCTAGTAGTTTTTAATTTTCTTTGTAATGTTTGCTTATTTTTATAGTCGATGTAGATATACATCTACATCGACTATAATATTTTATTGATCTAGTTAAGATACCTGACCCATTTAATTTACGATGAAGTGATGGCCTGAAACACAGGTTTGAATAAACCTAGATCAGGCAGGTCGCAACATATAATTTAAATTTATAGTTAGTTAAATATACTGTAAGTACCTCTAATTAATATACTCTAGTTGTACATCCGTTTTACTAGACACTAAGTAAATCATTGTATAAGACTATACTATATATTAACTTTCTGTAGCTATTTAAACACACCTTTTTTGTAAAAGTATATGAATAAATTATTATTATTATTTCATCGGCCTCAAAACGGTGTAGGAAATATTGTGAGGAAACTAGTCATAGAACCAAAATTTCGAAGATATGTCACATCCGCCAACCCGCACTGGGCACACGTGATGGATTATAACCGACTCTCTCTCACAGAGAAGAGGCCTGTGTCCCAGCAGTGCGAACATTATAGATGATTATGTTAAATGTACAGATTAATCTAAACAAGCTAAACTTCGCCTGATCGGTGTCTAAAATTTTTTTTTTACGTTACTGAATAAAACTACCAAAATAATATGTAGTACCTACGTAACTGGTATTGAATTAATATTAGCATAACAAAACGATACTAAAATATGTAGTTCCATGTGAGAGGGCTCAAGGCAATGTAACCGAAGTTTAGATGCTATGCCTTAGAGACCGCTGAGCGGGTCGACTGCCCGGAGCGACGCGTCGAGGAACTGACATTGTCTGACATGCGGACTTGCTACGACAGGTTTATATCCAGATTTAACAACTTTTAGCTTTTGACAGGAAATAAAAATATCTGGCTAAAATGACCTACTCGTACAAGTTACCTGAATCAAATGTAAGTGTCTATTTCCCGTTCTCAGTAAGTAGGAGACACCTAAATGAATGCCTAAATAAAAGCGCGCTGTTGGATTTTCAATGCTCGGATCAGCACTGAAAGATGAAAATCAAACACCGTACTTTTATTTAGATATCACCTAGAGTTCATGAAAACGGCCATTATATGTGGTGGTTAATGGCCATTTATACACTGGGCCGCAGACAGCAGGTCGGTAACGAAAACATCACTTGATTTTAAGTAAGATAATTATGTCACCTATTGCTGCATAAAACTTGCCCAATTGTAACCAAAATGGAAGCAGTCACTGGCTCCTGAAATACAGGTACTCTAACCTAGCTCTGGAGCCAGGGTCTCTATTTTTTCTGTAACCTGTTTTTATGGCAATAAAGAAATTTATTTATTACCAATAACATCCAAAATATTGGAGCTAGCTTTATGACTGACTGCCTGTCACGTACTCCTATTTAATAACAAAATATTACATCTATTTTGAAACCGGCACATGGCTCGGGCCACTAAGGAACACATAAATTCTCTGTTTAATGGGAAACAAACTGTAAAGACGGACAGGACGAATGCAATAATTCATCAAATTCTATAGAACTGATTGTGAGTAAAACATCCAATTTATAATCTTAACAAACAATACTAATCCCTCATCTGTCGACCATAAGATACCCTACGGATACCCAGACGAACCCTTGAAACAATGGAGAAATTGTACAAAAACTACAATAAACCGATTCTGCGAAAGTATGGAGTAAGGGCTGAGTGCGGTGATTTTTAGGATGTGAGAAGGATCAAGAAAAGGTTAGGACAGTTGGTTTGAGACCTCTGAGAGCTTTGAGAGTGAGCGGTTGACGTAGGCTAGACAAGCAGGGTTAGAACTTAGTCAGTAGCAATGAGCCTGTGTGTCTGTTGAGAGATCGTGAGGGCAAGAGTGTTATTTAATACGATAAATAATAAGTGTTGTTTTAAACTGGGTTATACATATTAGTCTAATATTAATGTAAGAAACGTATAAAGCGCGTGAAACTCACTGAGTGTGCGTGTACAATTCGGTGAGTGTTGACTACCTTATCCGTCCTTGTTCGTCTCTCTGACGTGATCGAGATATCCTACACATGCGTTTGGTTCTAGGGACTCGGGGAAAGCCCTCTATAGGGTGTGATACTTAGACAAATACTCTACCAACAGACTATAGACAACCACAACCAGGACATGACACTTACGGCCAGTTCACGACCTTGCTGCTGTGAGATGCAGCTAAGCGCGGGGCGGCGAGCGGTAAAATCAAAAGTATGAAAATGTTTGAAGCACGTCACGAGACGCCGCTCATAGCGAAAACACGCGCGGTTTTTTCCGAGCGAATCGCTACAGCATCGCGCGGTGCGGCGAGCGGCAGGAACAAAAGTACAAGTGAATGAGTGCGACGCCATGAAACAGAGCGGCGCGGACAGCGGTGTAGCAGTGACGTACTCAGTGGCGTAGTTATAAACAAAAAAAATTGGACGATTTTCTGGCGGAAATGGATACCGAGGCATTTATCACTGAAATTTTAAATCGACCGCCTATATTTGTAAATATTTATATATTTAATCTATATATATTCAACGTGTAACGTTAAATGCGCAAAACCTCAGACACTCCAACTGATTTTTAATTCAATTGACCTATTTCAGAGAGAAAATAAACCATTAAACAAATTGTAGAGGTTGTATGTGCTGTTTTAGTTTTACTGGCAATTCTAATCGTTTCTTGCGTCTGCGACGACGCCATATCGAAGGAGGAGTCGTCACCGGGCCGCTGCGCCGCTATGGCTTGACCTATGAATAAATAGACACGGCAAAGTTTATAATGACGATTTTTTGAAAAATGTGACCTATATTAAAAAGTGGTTCAATGATCAAACTATTTTCAGGTTTTGCGCATTTAACGTTACACGTTGTATATTCTGTAATCTTCGTATAGGTCACTTCGTCATTTAAATACCGATTTTTATTCAGTTCGTGCACTCCTTCTCTATCAAGAATATCTTGTTTTAAAAATGTACTGTTTTCTAAACAGAAAAGGGATAATTTTGATAACGCCATGATTTTGAGCGTCGTGGCCAGGCCGTTAGGGCTGTCACAGCGCTTGTGGAAGGCTGAACCTAACTCGCAAGTCGTTAGTGCCAATTTGAATGATAGTGCTATCTTGTAGTCTGTTGTTTACGAACACAGACCAACCAAACGTTAGTGAAGGCAACCTTTTCCCTGTGGACTGACTAACTGCAGGATATTTTGCATTGCACTTGATGTGCGCACACTTCCCGGGTTGGCTTCAACAGCTTCCCGTAAATTGGTATTATTTTTCGTTCAAGGAACGCTAGGAATCGTGTCTCGTTAAACCTCATCTGGCTTTCGGGCCTGTCACAAGTCATTAACGAGACATGTAATTTGGATGCCCACATAGAAACGCCCCGTAGTTGGACAAGGTCACACGGCTGTCGATTACATTGCAAGCATCCTCTAAACGGGGTAAATAACACTAATTTACACGGTTTTTGTACCCCAGCTGAAAGTTGTTAATTTATTGTTTATTTAGGTAGAATTATCCAGAAAAAATAATAAAAAAATTCTGTCACGTCTGGTTTAAGAAATATTTATTTACTTAACTGGATTACATAATTTTGGTATTAATACTAAAAAAAATTAAAAATTATTAATTTTTGCCTTCTTTTTATATTTATTTGAATCAGTTTCTTTTCTAATGGACCAACTGTAATCCCCGAACATGTTTTCATCCCAAAATCCTATATGTTGTTCTTCAAAAACTGACAAGTTCATACATGAATCAATTAGTCGTCCAGAGAGCTTCTTAATGTGCGACAATAATAAATTAATTTTATGTATTTATATTATTTAATAATTTTAAAATAAATGTTATGTTTTTTTTTTTAATTAACTATGCAACAACCCAAAAAATAACTGTCGTTTGAAGCGAACGAATAAACAATAAACTGACCACAGGAAGAAATTGTCACGTGATATAATATTTTTGCTAACACTTTTAGGTTTAAGGAAGGTAGGTTAACATATTTATATACATTTCTTTCGGGATATAAAAAAAAATTAAAAGTTGTAAACTAGTGTTATGGAAGTGAGAAGTGACGATTTGGAATAACCAATTCGGCGTACAGCAGAAGCAATCGTAAAGAATTCTGCAACCGACGGACGATGCGCAACGCTTGTGCCAGCTTGTATCGTGTTAGTAAAGGGTGAGTAGGCTGGTATAATGAACCCCTCATTACAATAGTTCGCATCCAGTAATACTGGGATGTGTCTCGCTATGGTCTCGCTCTATGGCACTTGGACTTCGTAGTAGGTATCTGTCTTAGGATTGAGTTGAGTGGGTGCTTGTTGAGTTTAGGGACGTCTTGTTGGAATCGTAGCAGGGTCCTTAGTGGTCCTATGCATTCAGGTATAGCAATACACGTACGACGCTGTCAGCTACTGTAGGTAAAGCAGCCCCACGTCGCTTGGGGTGGGTTTGTAGTGTATTGTAAGGAAATTAATTAACGTAACTTTAAATAATGTATTCCCCAACGCAAACGTTACGTGTGTCGCTTTTGTGTTCCTCTTTTGTCTTCTAACTGTCGGGTTCACAATTGACTGAGAAATCGGTGAACAAACATAAAAAACAAACATCCATAAAGTCGAACATTATAACCTCCTCTTTTTGGAAGTCGGTTAAAAAGTAAGTATCTACCCACCTACTAACACCCCACTACTACAACACCACTACTACAACACTATGCTCTCCTGGTAGGTAGCTACCTACGTAAGCTCTACCTACAACTACACAAATGTGCACTTCCCAACTATTGTATCGCATTATTAGCCTATCAGCTTATCGAATGCTTATAGACCTACTTGATAACCACGGTCATAAGCCGACCTTTTGCCCGAAACCCTGCGATGTAAGGGATCCGCAATTTGCACAACCGATTTTATAAACTACAAAATGCAATAAGATAATATTCTTTTGTAGCAATAGTTTCACATGTAGGGAATGCTATCTTGATCTCGCAAGATCTCGAATCTCGTGAGATCTCGAGCCCTTTTTTATGATTCAATGTTGTGGGAAGACAATCTCGTTCTTGAAATCTCGAGATTTTGAGATTGAGCGCACACGATTTACCACACAATTTTTCTGGCAAAGCCATTTTCAATAACGGATTTGTAGTGTGCGTGCGTGATGTGTGGGTGCTGATTTGTTGGGTTATGTATGAGTAATGCAGATGATTATTACAAACGTTTACATTATTATAACGTGTTTTGTTTTTTGTTTCGGGATTCGATTAATGTTTGTTTTATTTACTACTAGCGACCCGCCCCGGCTTCGCACGGGTGCAATGCTGATCACTACATAGTATAAAACAAAGTCGCTTCCCGCTGTCTGTCTGTCTCTATGTATGCTTAGATCTTGAAAACTACGCTACGGATTTTGATGCGGTTTTTTTTTATAGATAAGAGTGATTCAAGAGGAAGGTTTATATGTATAATACATGCATAATATAGTAGAGAAACACTGATAATTTTAGAGCCATTATTTCTCGTAAAAAGTATAGGATAAAAAATCGTTATTGTGGGTTATCCCTAAGGGTGCGTCCACATCTGGCGAATGCGCCGCGAATGCGCAGCTGGCGAGCCGTTCGCGAGCCGCCCGTGAGCTGCGCGTGTGCATTTTATGTCCGCGCACGTGAGCAGGACGCGCGCCGACCGCGCGCCGCGCGCGAGCAGCGCGCGTCCAGCTCACGTGCTTACACTTTCGTTTGCCTATAGCGATAGCGATAGCGATAGCGCACGCGCGACACTTGCGCCGCGCGCGAACTGCGCGCGGGCGGCGCAGGAGCGGCGCACGAACAAAAATGCACGCGCGCGGCTCGCGGGCAGCTCGCAAACGGCTCGCGAGCTGCACATTCGCGGCACATTCGCCAGATGTGGACGCACCCTAAGAGATAGACATATACCACTGTGGATTTTTTTGTAGACCTTTTTAAGGTGTACAATAATGTAGTACAGACGCCAGCACATCAAGCTAACCGAAACTGTCAAAATTTCCCAATCAACTTTGAACCTTATGCTTTAGTGATAAAGTTGAAAATCCGTTGGGTAGTTTCAAGCGCCACCGGCCGACTGCCCGGCCGGTAACGCCCGCATTTTAAAACTGTAATATCTTCGAAAATATTCATTTAAATTACATGCCGTAAAGGGCCATAATGATCTATATGAAATGCACAATGTTTTTAAGGTACTTAATTGGATAAGGATTAATGCTGTATTGCCTAAAATTGCTTCTTAAATAAGCCATTATTTCTCGTAAAAAGTTAAGGATAAAAAATGGTTATTGTGGGTTATCCCTAAGAGATAGACATATATCATCGCGGACTTTTTTGTAGAACTTTTTAAGATGTACAATACTGTAGTACATTATTTTGATCTATCTCGAATGGTTCAGCCAGCGTTTACAATGTAAGCGCAAAAAAATGTGTTTATTTACGACATCACATTAGAAACCTCTAAAATTATCAGTGTTTCTCTACTATATTATGCATGTATTATACATACAAACCTTCCTCTTGAATCACTCTATCTATTAAAAAAAACCACATCAAAATCCGTTGCAGAGTTTTAAAGATCTAAGCATATATAGGGACAGACAGACAGGGAAGCGACTTTGTTTTATACTATGTAGTGATATTTAGTAAATTTACACGTTTACCCTAAATACTTTTAATTTTACTCAATTCGTTACTGGAAATATGAAATAACGTAAGGGACATTCTGTCGAAAATGAATTATATATTAAAACTATAGGTTTTATTGATATTTTGCTATTTTAGCTTAAAAAAATGAAGGAATCTAAGAAACTTTGTCCTAGACACTATTTACATAAAACAAAATAGTTAAAAAATTATCCTTAGTTTTTTAAAAAATACCCAATTTTTACTCTCCTAAAAACCTTAGTTTTGTCTCTTACGTTATTTCATATTTCCAGCGTTTAATATTATGCGTTTTTTTTTTAATGAAAAATGCTTAAAATAATTATTATGTTAAAGCATTTTTCATTAAAAAAAAAAACGCATTATTTCAATAAGTGTGGTGAATCTTGATCTCGAAAACGAGATCTCACCTGATTGTTGCGCGAGATCTCGAATGGGTAACCTCGACACCAGACTTAGCACGCGAGGTCTCGAGTTGCCGATCGCGACACGGCATTGTATTACCTCCACACGTGTAGCTATACCTACATATATAGCGAGGTACATGATCAGTCAACTCCCTTGCGAGGTTGTCGGTCGACCGAGCGCCGACAGCTAAGGGAATACCACAATTCTTTTGTTTTATCAACTTTCATAAATGTATTCATGAAATATCTCCGCAGTTTGAGGACTTGCCGTTTCACCTTTTGGGCTTTTGTAAGAATTCGAGGTCGCAGGTCTAAAACAAGATACCTACTACTATAACTTATGAAAAAGTCTCATTCTTTTTTATTAATTTTGTACTCATTAGGTAGCCTAGCTTTTAGGAATTGTGTGAAAGTTATGAATATGAAATGTATGATCTAGCAAATCAGTCAAAGCAAATCAATCGCACACACGTTTAAAAGTACCTACAGACGCCAGCACATCAAGCTGGAACTGTCACATTTTCCCAATCAACTTTGAACCTTATGCTTTAGTGACAAAGTTGAAAATCTATTAAAGATTTTTGACAGATTGTAGTAGCTTGATGTGCTGGCGTCTGTACATCATACATACGAGGTCGCAGGCCTCCTCTATGTGAGAGGGAGTGGGCTATAATCCACCACGCGGACCCAGTGCGGGTAGGTGGATGTCACGTGGCTTCGAATTTTTTGGGTCTAGGACGTGCCGGTTTCCTCCCGATGTTTTCCTTCACCGTTTTCAGAGCAGCCGTTTTAATATGTTCTTAAAAGCTTGAGGCTTATCTTAAAGAGTAAGAGCGCTTACGCACTAGCGGTTAGCCGCCCCCGCAGTTAACCGCTAGTGCGTAAGAGCGCTAAGGCCGTTCAGGCCTGAAGCTTTTAAGAAAATATTAAAGTTCAATGCTATCGTAAGTTTTATTTTGTACTTTTTAGTTAAGTAAAAGCTTGTTTTTACTAAAATTTTATGATGTAGGTACTTTTTAACTTCAGAATTTGTTTAAATATTCTATCACTTTCATTTGAAAGGAACTTGTAAAGACCAATCCAACGAACCCAAACACGCCTTTACACAACTCAACCGAGTTGCACTATCCAAGTCATGCCATTCCTACTTTAGAACGAGCTATCATAATTCAATGCGTATACAAAATTTCGTGCCTGTGCTGTTGGCCGCTGAGGAGATCTCTCGTATGGAGCCAATTCTGGGTCAGCAGACAGGTCATGGTGTATGAATGCGAAGATAAGATAAAGTTTAGTGTCTGTGCTGTTAACCGTTAAGGACGCCTCTCATGTGGAGACATCCCTGGGTACCCTACCCGGACCTGGAAATCCTGTCTACTATCCGTCTGTAACCTTAGGTCGCATGTTGCAGACATCTGGAACTTATTTTTATATTTATTTATCACATAGGTACTAGGTATATGATAGGTTAGGGCTGTATGACTCGTAGGGTTTAGTAGGTTCCTTTAACTTATCATATATTTTCATGTACCGTCACACCCTTAACAGTATTGCGGCCTTATGTGACGTTTGTTAAGGGTGGTCGTACACTGATTTTTTCCTTTACTTGTGCTCCATGACATTACTTCTTGCCAAATTTCATGATTCTAGGTCAACTGTCCGCCCGTATCTATCTTTTGATTGCGTTGACATAGAAGTTTGATTATTTCGCTGCTTCAAGGGATTGTAGCCCTGAATACTTATTTGGTATTAATATCAACTTGATAACTCCACGCGTTCCTGAGAAAAAAGCTCGTGACCGACGGTCAGACAGACGGAAAACGAAGTGATCTTACAAGGGTTCTGTTTTTCCTTTTGAGGTACGGAACCATAAAAACTAACCTATAGACACAAATAAAATTCTTCGATTGATACAGTTGAAGACAATGTAGATCTTGTTGGGTTTGGGGACTGAAACAGCCAACAAAATAAAAACAGTTAACTATAATAATCGCTTACACTTAATCCACACCCTTGCAGACAGACTATTAGGAGTAATAATGAATAATCATTATATATATTGAGCGCTACAAGCCGTGACAAGCCGTTCTGGAGATGAATATGTTAGAAAGGTGCGGGGAGCACCTTGCTAACATAATTATTCCTCTCCAGAACCGGGAAATTAATTGGAAGATGGGTCTTAAATTTAGGGAGACGGAGCAATCAACGAAGATCAATCAAGCTGCTATCTTTTTACACTTTACGTAATTAATATGCTGTTTTTTTTTTTTGTGTGACGCTACTTTCAAATTAGTTACATTAATTTTGGAGCTTAGTTAGTGTTCGGTACAATATTTGCAACCGAACAGCTCAGCACTTTTGCCTGCGTGCATTTCCATAAATGCATGCATCGTAATTATTGCCAGTTAGTGCGCGTTCAGATACCAATCGCGTAACTCGGATCAAACCATCTTAGTGCTATTTTAGCCTAGATTTACCATTTGATACTTAACTAGTATTCAATATAACCTTAAAACCATATTATCGCGTATCATTAAACCAGTGGTCATTAACCAATAACCAAACCGTTACCAGTTCGATATAAACCCAACCAAATCAACCAGGATATCAACCAACCCAGAAATTAGTGCTAAACCAAGCAAGCATTACTTTCTACATGGTCCTTCGAGCATTAACGGGCTCGGTTCGCGAAGTACAGTGAAGTGTTTGTGCGCCGGGACCTTGCAACCAGTGTTTGTGTTTTACCAGTTTGTAGGGAGAGTAAGTAGGCAGTGAGATCAAGTTGAAGATACTGGGCAGCTGTCGCAGTGAGGAGAATATAAGGTCAGATCAAACCATTTTATACACTTTATTTTCATTTGCGTACTTAATTTACCGTGAGAATAATGGAGCAGTTAGCAGTTAGCCAAACGGAGATTTACGACTCCTTGGTTAAACTTCTAACTAATATCAAGAAAGACGGAGCTGAACGAAAAACCATAGATTACTGCAAGCGGAAGTTGGAGATCTTAGAAAACTATTGGAGAGAATATCAACGTAACCATAGGATGTGTTGTGAACATGCCGACTTTAACCATGTGTATTTCACAAAAAACTGTTTTGATAAGGCGGAGGAAGTATATCTGTCGATCAAGCAGCTAATCACCAAAATCATGGAGCACTTGTTGTCAAAACAGCAAGAACCTCAACAGTTACCGGTAGAAGCGGGAACATCGAAACAAGCAGGGGATTCGTCTCATTCCAAGGCACTGCAACAGCAACGTAGGGATGAGCGAGAAGACAGTAAGCTAAAAGTAATGATAAAAAAGCAGACTATCCACTTTAGGGCTTTCATGAGAACAGTAGCTACCATAGAAATCGATCAGTTGCAGAACAAATGGGAGTTCGACGATGCATTAAAGTCACTTCAAAGTCGTTGGGCTATTATAGATAGCCTGCACTGGGATATAGAAGGTGAAAACGGAGATGAGGATGTCTGGTACCAAGAAGAGTTCAACAGATATGAGAAGATGTATAACGATTTAAAGAAAACCATCAACTCTAAAATGTGGTCTGTATCACATCGCGACAAATCTACTCCACAGATGGATATTCCAACATTCCAAGGTAACTACCACCAATGGACGTCGTTTAAAGACTTATTCACAGAAACCATTCACAAAAATCCATCGTTATCGAACGCACAAAAAATGCAGTTTTTAAAGAGTAAAGTATCAGGAGAAGCTGAGCGTCTGATCCACCATCTTCAGATTAGCTCAGAGAATTATGAGGTATGCTGGGAAATACTGAACCACAGATATGGCAACAGTAGACTAATTTTCACGTCTCATGTCAACATACTACTGAACATTCCTAGTATGCAGCAACAATCCATCGGAGCGATCAAAAAACTGCATGATGTGACGAAAGAATGTCTCCACGCAATACAGAACCTAGGAGTAGATATCACCACCTGGGATCCGCTGTTGGTACTTCTGTTAGCACAGAAACTTGACAGTGAGTCATTCACGGAATACATTGAGTCCGTGAAAAATCCCAGGGAATTACCAGTCCTTCAAGAATTCCTAGATTTCTTGGAAAACAAGTTTACCGCCTTAGAAGCATCAAGGCGTAAACAAGAATCGAATAACCAAAAGACGAACACCCAACCACAACACCAAAATTGTCAAGCAAACCAGAAGAAATACTATAGTTCAAATAATAACCAGCAGTCATCAAACAAAAATTATCCAAATAACACGAAAAACCATACGAAATCGTTACATGTGTCGCGGTCAATCACCTGCGCATTGTGTAATGCTGACCACGGGTTATGGATGTGTACCCAATTTTTGCAAATGTCGGATGAGCAAAAACTAAAAACTGTCAACCAGCTAAACTGTTGCACGAATTGCCTATACAACCATTTAAATAAACCTTGTTTATCTAATAAAACATGTCGCAAATGCAACGGTAAACATAATTCATTATTGCATGACGCAATTTCAACCAAAACCAGGCCAAACACATCAGCAAAACCAAACCATAAGGCTGCGCACACCCTTGCGACATCATGCGCGACCAATGATGAACGAACAGCAGCTTCAACCCATGTATCTTGGGATGACGTGTCGGAGACACTCTTAGCTACGGCTTTAGTAGAAGTTCCAGGACACAATGGCACATACCATAAAATGAGGGCTTTGATTGACCAGGGTTCTCAGATTTCTTTAATAAGTGAGAAGGCGGCACAAGTTTTGAAGCTACGAAGACACTCTTGCAAAGGAACCGTATTCGGCATAGGAGAAAAAGAAAACAGCTGCAAGGGAGTAATGACCATCCGAATTAAATCAATTTATAGTGAGTTTGCCTTAGAAGGTGAAGTCCTTATAATGAATAATCTCATCAAAAGTTTACCAAATAAATCATTCTTAAAACCAACTTGGCCGCACATACAAAACATTAATTTGGCAGACCCAGAATTTAATACCAGCCGACCAGTGGACCTACTGCTTGGAGCAGATGTATACTGCAAGATAGCTTTAGGTGGCCTTTTGAGGGGCGATAGCGAAGATCAACCAATAGCCCAACAAACGCAATTAGGATGGTTGCTTTGTGGGACAATGACACCACGCTACAGGTGTAACGTCGTTCTTCACAATACGGACGATTTACGAAGATTTTGGGAAAATGAAGACATCAGCCAACAGACGGAAATGTCCACTGAAGATCATGAATGTCTGCAATATTTTCTGTCAACAACAGAAAGACTAGAAAATGGAAGATATCAAGTTCGACTGCCATTCAAACCAGAAACCAAGGAGCAACTAGGGTCTACTAAACCATTAGCATTGGCACAATTTCGCAACTTAGAAAGAAAGTTACAAAAAGATCCAGAATTGAAAACTGAATACACAAAGTTTATGAATGAGTATCATAACTTAAACCACATGATGCCGTCAGCAACAAGTACGAAACCCGAGTGCTACCTACCACACCACTGCGTCACTCGTGCTGAGTCAACCACTACAAAGTTGCGTGTTGTGTTCAACGCGTCTGCTAGATCATCATCAGGACATAGCTTGAATGACATCATGTACCGAGGTCCCAACCTACAACAAGATCTGCAGGAGCTGATTTTAAAATGGAGACAGTATCAGTTCGTTTACACGGCTGATATCGAAAAAATGTACCGACAGATAATGGTACATCCTGAAGATCAGTCGTATCAGAAGATACTATGGAGAGACTCACCATACCAGCCTATTCTAACATACCAACTTACAACCATTACTTACGGCACAAAGCCTGCACCATTTTTGGCTATGATGTGCTTAAAACAACTAGCTGCCGAGGAAAAACAAAATTTCCCCGATGCAGCAAAAGCATTAGAAGAGTGCTTCTATATGGACGATTACTGTGGCGGAGCAAATACTATGGAACAAGCAAAACAGCTTAAGTCAGATCTGATAAAACTACTCAGCAAGGGTGGGTTTAATTTAAGAAAATGGGACACAAATGAACCCAAATTACTCGCTGACTTAGAAAAAGATTTGCGGAACCAGCAAATCTACGAGTTTAAACAGTCAGACTCAACGAAGACATTGGGGCTAGGATGGAATCCGCAACAGGACAAATTCATCTTTGACTCGAAACTGGAGCCAGTATCTTTACTAAAACCAACCAAAAGGTCGCTTCTCTCCGACATATCAAAAATATTCGACCCATTAGGCTGGCTCACACCATTAACCATTACCATGAAAATGCTATTCCAAAGTGTTTGGTCATCAAGTCTTAACTGGGATGACGCGCTACCAGAGGATATCAAGATCAAGTGGTTCAACTTAAGGGGAGAATTAAAAGACATCAATACCATAGAAGTAAAACGGTGGTTAGGAATAAAGAAAAACCATAGCTTGCAACTACATGGATTTTGTGATGCATCGAACAAGGCGTATGCCGCTGTTATATATTGCAAAGTCAGTAACCAAAACAATGCTAACGAGGTAACTCTGGTTGCAGCCAAAGCAAGATTAGTGCCTGTTAGTAAAGATATATCAATACCAAGGTTGGAGTTATTGGGTGCTCAACTATTATCACAGCTGATGCAAAAAGTACAGATTAGCTTGGAGTCATATAATCAAGAAATATATTGCTGGAGTGATTCAACAGCAGTGTTAGGATGGATTCAAGGAGATCCAGCGAGATGGAAACCATTCGTCTCGAATCGCGTGAAAGATATCACCAAAATAATCCCAAAAGAAAAATGGAGTTATGTCAAAACCATTGAAAATCCAGCTGACTGCGCCAGCCGTGGGTTGACAACCAAACAATTAAAAAACCACGATCTGTGGTGGCAAGGGCCATCGTGGATACAATCATTCCAAAACCATGACATACCTCAAGCCACCTATGAAACCACCTTAGAGATAAAGCAGTCTAATGCAGTAGTTGCGGAAAAACACCAGCAAACAACCATGACCATACCAAACATTATACACCATTTATTAAACAAATTGAATTCCTTCGCAAGAATCGTACGAGTTTTTGCATGGATACTACGACTACCTACTGCAAAGGCAGGCCGTCAACCTTATCTCACATTACATGAACTCCGTCGTGCAAAACTGCTGATTATTAAAAGTGTGCAACATATGGAGTTCGCCAGTGACGTCAGTCGCTTACTTAAGAATGGAAACGTGCATTCGAAAAGTAAACTTTTACCATTACACCCTATCATCGACCAAGACGGTATTCTGCGAGTAGGGGGCAGATTAAGAAACGCACAAATAAGTTCAGACATGAAACACCCAATCATATTACCACACAACCATCGACTTACCACGTTAATAATTCATTACGCTCATGAGCTAACCTACCACGGTGGAGCGCGCCTTACTTTATCAAACATTCGACAAAATTATTGGATAATCAGCGGATATTCAGCTACAAAGAAAGTCATACGACGGTGTGTTACATGCAAGAAGCAAGAGCCTATCCAACATTATCAGCTCATGGGTGATCTACCATCATCAAGAGTGAACCCTGAAAGCGCCTTTTACCACTGTGGCGTCGACTACACAGGCTTCGTGGAAGTAAAAGCAAACAAAGGGCGCGGGATAAAAACTACCAAGGGCTACATAGCGATTTTCGTATGTATGGTGACGAAGGCTGTGCATCTAGAACTCGTCTCAGATTTAACCAGCTCAGCATTCTTAGCTGCAATAAACAGAATGGCAGCACGACGCGGAGCTCCACGCCATATGTATAGCGACAATGGAACCAATTTTGTTGGAGCCAGTAGAATACTGCAAGAAGAATACGACCATCTTCAAAAGGTTTTTAACGAGTCATTCTTTAGAGAGACAACAGAGCTACAAATTGAATGGCATTTCAACGCACCTTCTTGGCCTCATGCGGGAGGACTTTGGGAAAGAGCCGTGCGAAGTCTCAAATACCACCTCAAACGCGTGATTGGACAACAAAAGCTTACTTTTGAAGAATACACCACACTGTTATCAAAACTAGAAGCTTGCCTGAATTCACGACCACTTTGTGCGCTATCAGAAGACCCGGAGGATCTAAATTTCCTCACACCAGCCCATTTCCTATCAGCGCGACCAGGTTTAACCATAATTGACACAGCAAACGACGCCAGAACCAGGTGGCATCTAGTGTCAAAACTATTCGAAGATTTATGGAAGAGATGGAAGACAGAGTACTTAACTCAATTATCAACCAGAAACAAATGGATGAAACAGCAGAAGAACGTCAACGTGGGTGATTTAGTAATGATACATGACGACAACTTACCAGCAGGAAAATGGCCAATGGGTCGTGTGATGGAAGTCCATCCAGGAAAAGATGAACTTGTCAGAGTAGTCACTCTAAAAACCAAGAACGGCTACATGAAGCGCCCTGTAATTAAATTATCAGTTCTACCTTTAGACCAAACGGAACCAACCATACCAGAAGAACAACCATTACATCAAAGTACTGAATCCGAAAAGGAACCATATAATTGTCCGCAACCCAACACCAGAACGTACAGTACCTATCCCAAGATAGTAAACCTTGCACTAGCATTGTTACTTTTCTTAGCTATAATATTACCAACAACGGCTTCATATAGTATCACGCAATTCGATACCAACAAAACTTTGTACTTTGACACTGTGGGGAAAGTACAATTAATTCGGGATAAGTGGAAACTAGTCACATATTTTGACATGTCTCCATACTGGCAAGGAGACAAAGCCATCAAGGACTTCACAAGCTACCTCGACAGAACATGCGAAACAATTATGGAAACAAGTCACTGTCATATGATACTCCTACAAATACGTCACGATTACAATGAGCTACAATACTACAACCAGCTGTTGCTTAGTCAGCATTACGGCGAGCGCTTACGAACACGCCGCGGCCTTATCAACGCTGTCGGCTCAATTGCAAACTCATTGTTCGGAGTATTAGACGAAAGCTTCGCAGAAAAATACAGACAGGACATTGAACTTGTGCACGATAATCAAAAACACCAAGGTCAGCTATGGAAGAACTTGACATCTATCGTTGAAGCAGAGCACAATGTACTACAAAGAACTGAAGACATAATAGCAAAGCAACACAAAACCATAAACAAACATTTAAATACTTTGGAAAACGCTAACAGTAAGCTGCAACAAGAAATCGACGTGATGACAACACAACAGGACTTCACATTAGTCTCTATAGCTACCATTAATATGATGCAAAACTTGAAACAGATACAGGAAACTTTAATAGATACAATATCTGAAATATACCATGGCCAAATCAGTCTGCATCTACTGACACCAGCGCAGCTCAAACGAGAGCTACAAATTATTTATGGGCAAATGCCTCAAGATTTAGCACTACCAATCGAAAACATAGAGACAGACCTTCAACGCATCTACAAGCTACTGAGAACAAAAGCCCGGGTCACCGAAAAATACATCATTTTCGAAATCACATTCCCGCTCATAGCAAGAGAGAGTTTCCAATTATATAGGGTAATACCAGTTCCGCAACAAACCAACTACAGTATGATCACCATAACTCCGATTTCGCAATACGTCGCAGTAAACCTGAAAAAGGATGCTTATTTCGTACCAACAATACACGAACTTGACACATGTTTATACCACGGAGAATCTTTCATATGTGAGCTCTTCAAACCAATCCAAAATTTGGAAAATGACGAAAGCTTTTGTGAAAAAAGCCCTATAAACCAAAGGTGCAAAACAGAAAGAACCGCGTGCAAAAACAGATGGGTAGAATTACACTCAACGTCACAATACTTATATTTTTGCTGTGACACATATTCCATTAAAATCATATGTGACGATCAAGTTACCGTTCGCCAGCTGACCCGAGCAGGGGTCATTAGCATGACTCAGAAATGCTTTATTAAAAGTAAAGATTTCACACTAAATTTTTTACAACAGCAATCCAACCAATTAAATTTTGCACCAAAGATACTCGTACCAGAGCTAAACCAGATAAACCATATTGTGAACATTACAATACCAACGGAAACAACATTACCAGAGGACATGAGTCTGAATAGATCTCTATCCATTCTTGGAGAACAGATCAAAACGCTGAAAACCACCAAAGCAGAAGTCGATGACGTATCAATTCATGACATCCACCAGTACACCATCGTCTACATACTGTTGGGTGTTGTACTATGCGCGGCAACAGTCTGGATTTGGAGGAGAGCGAGTTGTTGCTCGCAATCAACGGCCAGCCGGGCGCAGCCTCACCACAGACAGGAGTCTGTGGCGACTACACCGGAGTCAACAAGAGTGCATAGTGAAGTGCAACCGCGAAAGCAGAGTACTGCTGATCGTCAGCTCAGTGAGAGTGAACCTATAGGTTTAAGTGCATATTTTGCCAGACGATGGCCCAGTGCTATGCGTAGTGCGGGTAAAAAGGAAAGGGCTACGTTGCCTTTATTACTTTCTACAGTTAGATTAAAATATTCTTTTTTATTTTTCACTTTTCACATTATTTGTATTAAAAAAAAAATACGCTTTACCATTTCCTTTTTCGTTGATAAAGTTCTCGTCTAGATGAATGAAATAAGCCGGAAACATGTTTTTTTTTTATTACACCTACTGCTTGGCAAAGGCTATAGGTACATACTCCCCTTTTACCTCGTCGGTCCAGAGCTGCCAAATACCAATCTTTGTAAAAGGAGTCCAGCTTATGATCCGCTCAAACACGAATCCACGATCCGCGCGAACACGCAAGACATCGACGAAAATTGAAGCACGCCTTGCTTCAAACTGCAATGGTATTCAGCTGTATGTATTATGGTTTCATTCATACCTTTAATGATGGATGCCACCAGGCTTAGAAAGATGATAGGTAACTCCCTTAGTAAAATGATACAGAACTAAAAAACGCATATTTTTTTGCCTGTTTCATTGGGTACAAACACCTGTAATGATAGTTGTAAGGGAGATTTTAATAAATAAATTTTACCAGGTGACAATGTTTACTAGATATCAAATAACCAGGAACTTCTTGAATGCGCTGAAGGGGAAAATAGGAAGGGAAAATCTCATAAATTCTTTCTCCAGAAAGCGGCACCTTAGCGCCTTAGCGCCATTGCAGGGTGTCGAAAGGTGTATTGACAGGTAAATCGTAAAAGACAAATCAAGCTAAAATGGTCTTTATTATAATCGTACATAATTATGAATTCTTTAATAGCAGGGTCCAAAATAGCCAATACGAAAAGACCCCGATCAATAAAATATAATGCTATCTTTATGAGGTATTTATTCATTAACAACTTCTACAATAAATATTTAATCGAATTTGACTTATAACAATATAATTATCAAATAAATGATTGCTTATTTTGGTGTAAATGGTTATTAATAATCACAAAAATTTGTAAAATCTTAATGTGCACAATATCGTCCTTTTCATCAGTTGTATTAACATTATGTTATTGAATCTTTATTATCATGTTGCAGATTATAATAAGAAATGGCTAGCGCTATTCTAAAAGTTGTTTTAAAAATCTGTATCAGAATTATTAGTCTTTAATCATAACAACCGTTTGGATTCTAAGTTGTGCCAATATTCTAGTTAGTGCAAAAAATACTATGGAAGATTGAAAAACTTTTAATGTTATTTTCATTTTAAAATTACATTATTGCGGTTAAATTTCTCTCTGAAGAATTATATCGAATAAGTATGTCTAAGGTAAATGTTCACGAAAATTATTTGACTCCTACCTCTAGCTGTTTACAAAATAAAAAATCTTACCTTCTTCAAAATCCAATCATCTACTTCTCAGTACTACGTTACTAGCTAGACTTAATAATAAGTATTTATTTGATTTCTTCGATACTCATACGCATTAGGATTTCTCTTTTTACTATCACAATTTTATTTTTAAACACGTTTAAGATATATGAGAAAAAATACATCAAGCAACAGTTTGCAGACATCTAATTTAATAATGATATTGTATTCACGAAATCAAAAAAAACCTTTTTTCATAACTGTCACAATAAGGTTCACACCAAGGAAGAATGATATATAAATAAATAAAATTGAATACTGCCCATATCTATGTCCGATGTATGTTTTGAATTATCTGCAACAACAACAAAACTAAGGGTGTTTTTAATATTGTACGTATTTCATCCCGCATGCGGGATTGCCCCGCATGCGTGAGCCCCGCAAATGTCCTTTTCATACAAGTATTTATTTGAATGCGTGAAATACGCACGCGGGACGCGGGGAGTGACCCTGGGCAGCAGCACCAGCATTTCTGCATGCAGCAATCCCGCACGCGTGATGAAATCCGCACGATATTAAAAACACCCTAAGAAGACATAAATTAAGATTAAAGAAAGGAATCAGAACTTCAAATAGGTGAAGAAGAAAAATAAAACAAAAATAAAATAAATTCAAAAAAGAATTTTACTAACATACACGCGACTGAGTGCATCAGATATATATATACATAATACATTTGTTTGTATACCCGTTTAGTACAATCACTTGACATGTCGGCCAACACGTGCAAACGAAACACACACTATAAACATATTGACATAATTTTTACTACTTATAGATACACGCCATTCGTTTTATTACCGTAAGGAACAATCGATTGCTTTTTAAATTCTACTTACTAATAATAACAGAGGATATATCAATTATTTAGCTGTGATGATGGTAAAAATAATTATCTACTTGAATTTATATTAAATAGAGTTCAAACTGTCAGACGAATAATCGGCAGTGGTTTTTGGAAGTTTTATTAAACGTTTTGATTGCGATGTGCAAAGCACAATAATGCTTATCGCTGTTGACGTTGGGAAGCATTTCCTTTTAACCACTTTCATAATAATACCACATCATTACTACGTTATTTCTATTAAATTAAACTAACCATTCCCACGGCAAACGGGGCCACAAACTGTGATTCCAAATATATATTCGTTGATATATTGTAACAAAATACACTCGAGCCACCCTGCACTTTTTGCGTAGACGTCAATAGCTTTTTAAATGGTCGTGAATTCAAATTCGGAACAATGACGACACAAAAATGATAGCCAGTATGGCATCAAAACGGCATAAAAACTTGTTATTTGACTTATCATCATTTTTGATGTTTTAAGTCTTGATACCTTACATAGAATTGCACGGTGGCTCGATTTTGAAGACCGGGTGTGCATTACATACTGACATGGAAGCTGCCTTAAAATCATAGAACCACAGAACATATACAACATGTAACGTTAAATGCGCATAACCTCAGACACCCCAACTGATTTTTAATTCAATTGACCTATTTCAGAGAGAAAATAAGTCATTAAAAAAAATTGAAAATGTTTTATGTGCCGTTTTAGTTTTACTGGCCATTCTGATCGTTTCTTGCGTCTGCGACGACGCTTTATGGAGGGAGGAGTCGTCACCGGGCCGCTGCGCCGCGCTAACATTGGGTTGCTTGACCTATTAATAAATAGACACCACAACGTTCTTAATGAAGATTTTTTTTTTAATGTGACCTATATTAAAAAGTGGTTCAATTAATTCTGCTCGTTACTCGAATCAAACTATTTTCAGGTTTTGCGCATTTGACGTTACACGTTGTATACTCTAGCATAGAACATACTTTCGCACACACTAAATGTATTTTGGCAATGGCCGATTTTGATTAAAAACTTACAAAAAATTAATTTATATTGATATCATGATTTACAATTAGTAATTATTTGCATTCGAATTGTTTGTCATGCTATTAAAAAGTATGATATTATTAATAGGATTCGAATAATATTATAAAGTCACGACGGAAAGTTATGGCTCAAAGTTTCGAAAGCTATTATTTTCTCGTTCTGATTAATAATATTGTAAAAATGACTTTGCTACTCGGAAAGCACGTCAAGCCGTTGGTCCCGGCTGTCATTCGTGGATCTTCGACAGTCGTCACGGGTCTTCAGTAGCCCGAAAATCTGACAACCAGTCATACCAAGGGGTATCGTAGTGGAGGTCAGATAGGCAGTCGCTCGATGTAAAACACTGGTATTCGACTGCATCCGGTTAGACTGGAAGCCGACCCCAACATAGTTGGGAAAAGGCTAGGCTGATACTTTGCTACTCGCCAAAATAATCGGACAAATTACAAAAAAGTACTAAAAAATCAATGCGAGAAAGTACAGCACTAAATATCGTTATTAGTAAAAATGAATTATAAAGGTGTAGCACTGAAATACTAAGAGTATTTATTTGTGTCTTTTATATAGCACTACATTATTATTATAAAGTTACTGGTCTTATAAAGGCATCTGGTAGGTATCATATAAGTAGGTACATTCTGCGGTTTTAATTTGAAATGGTTAACTAATTAATATGATACAGTCGCTAATTGTTAGCGTTGAAGGCATTAACTCTAATATAACACCTAAGGCTACATAAAATGCAAACAAAGCTACACAGTAATATTTTTTGGTACATAATTTGTTTATTTTTTCCTCGAATCTTAACTTATAGACTATGATCATTCGATTATAAATCCGTAATGTTTTTAAAGGTATTTATACTTTTTTAGATTCAATTACTACTTTAGGGCGCAGATAATTCTTAAGGCTATAAAGTTTTTAATTAATCATCACATTCATTTTCGGAAGATGTGTTTGAAAATAGAGACAATACTTTATCGCTTACATAACGTAATAAAATAACAGATAGATACACTATTGGCATAAGCTGAACAGTTAATACCTTTGCCAACCATAGACTCAAAGACGAGTAGGAGCTAAGGAGTTTACTATTTAGCCTCTTAGTTCTAAAAAAACTACAGGAAGATCTATATTTTCTGATTTTTATCATGGGCAGTCTTTGATGATACAATTTTAAAGTTTCTAATTCCTTGTCGATTTTCAAGAATATAAAGCCTGGATTAATCTTACGCGATTGATGAAGTAAGTAGCATTTAAAAATTGTTAAAAATGTTTCTATTCTGTTCATGCACTGCCAAAGTCACATTTTGGAGTGAAGTATTATTTGGGCTTAATGTCTAAAGCTTACGATTAGTATTGGGTATTGTAGCACTCTTTGTTAAACACATAATATTATATCTCATTTCCACTAAACATTCTCATTTTTAATAACAACGTTCTTTGACAGTGCAAAAACGTATCTAAAGGGTCTTACAATTTCAATTATCCTTATAATTACGACTAATCAATAAGAAACTCGATTTTAATTGCTACAAGTGCTTCTAAGTCACAACTTTGTTCTCAGTAATCTGTTATTTCACGTACAATAGTATATTTTCTTTGGTTCCGCACTCGATGGGGCTAAACGATCTTAAAAATAATTTGTGAGCTCCCATGATACGGAACACGTAGTGCCGAGTCTCACATTACAAATTCGATTCATATTCTTTCCACCGTAACTAGAAATCACATTGCTACCTCCATTATATAAATAACATTCAGTTAACACCACAATTGCTACACTAATTCACTTTCATTAAAAAAATTCTTCAATAGGATGCCTCATTTCATATTTAGTTACATTTTGGCCGTCGAGAGAATGCGTTCTTGACACCAGTCAGTTTCATGCAAACGAATACGTTTTTTGCGAATTTGATCGTTATTAGTTACTAGAACTGTCGGTGACAGGTGTCAGGAATGCATTCTCTCGACGGTCGGACTGTAGCTGACACAAGGATGTAGAAATACTAGAAATACTTACGTCGCTATAATTGTAAGGAAGTCCTAACATTGAGCGGAGGGACCTTGCGTCTTTAGCCTATCTAGTGTATCTTAGGCATAGTTTCCTGGCTGTATCAATAGCTATGTTCACTACAGTTAGATGTGCCTTGATGATATTGATCCATTTATGATTGTTATTACAATGGAATCTTTTTTGTCTGGCAAAGTATTATAGATTAAAATGCTAAACATTGCTAATCATTTTAAATATGCTAAACAGGTATTCCTAGTGCAGACACCAGTCTCTCACAAACTAGTTTCTAAGCTTGTCTAAATTTTTATGATACCATTTTTTGTAAATGAGAAAATAAATTATTTTTAATTTGAAATATTGGACTGAAAAATTATGCGAAAACACTCGTCATTGAGGAATATAATTGTACAAAATCAATCATAATTTTTTTGCTTAGTTATTTCTGCATGGTAGACTGTCTTAACGCACAAAGAATCAGGAATTGTTTTTACCGTCTTATGTATTACTACCCCCATTACTAATCGTTTAATTATTGTGTCCACATAACGACAGTGAACCTGTTAATAAAAACGCGACTCAAAATACTGTCTCATTTGGCCAGAGTAGCCAATCAGCAGCTCTCTACCGCATTACATTAGACCGCTCAATTTTTATCATAGAACAGATTCTAATCACCTTCTCTTGCCTACACCATAAGCTTCCCATTCTGTTTGATATCTCCGTTAGGCTTATCTTCAAGTTGTTCGACGGGCGCGGGTTTACGTGCGCAGTACTTCACGCAGCGGATGAGCGGTGTCACGAACAAGACTAAGCCGGACACGCCGATGAATACTCCCGCCAGGTAGAAGGAGAGATCGTAGGATCCTGTGACGTCGTATACCCAACCTGGAAAGGAGAAAGAGTTTTGATAAAATTGGAGCCAGTCATGCTTTTCCCTCTCACAGAGGGGCGGCCTGTGTCCCAGCAGTGGGAACATTATAGACCGATTATGAAGTTTCTGATAAGTGACTGATCTTCGGAGAAAGCAGACGTAATGTGTGTGTGCTCTAGTCATGATTGACTCTTCGTTAACGATATACTAACTAGCAGCGCCCCGCGGTTTCACCCGCGTAAGTTTCGATCCCGTGGGAATATCTGGATAAAAAGTATCCTATGTGTTAATCCTGGTTATAAATTATCTGTGTGACAATTTTCATCAATATTGGTCCAGCCGTTTGAACGTGAAGAAGTAACAAACATACAAACACACACACAAACTTTCGCCTTTATAATATCAGTGTGATAATTAAAATTGCAGACAAATAAATTAAAAAACAATGGTTAAGTTGACAACAGCCAACTGCCAGATGGCGTTGTCTTTCAGCACCACACATAGTTTTCTGTTCTTCAGAACAAGTGTGTTTATTTTTTATTGATTATGCAACGAATCACATTCAGTAAAACGATCTTACTTGTAATAGTTACAATATAATGTTTTTGTTGTTGTTGTGTTGTCTTGTAATCTAGGGATTTCACCAACGTCAGATATCTTTTAGACGTGGAAATAAATTGGTCAATTTTTGTATAAGAAACTGTAAAAAATTCTAAATTATTCCTCTGTTTTATATCAAGCGTTGGTTAAATCATAAATTAAATAGAGTACGCAAACACTTAAAAATGAAAAACTAACCAGCCAGAGGCGGTCCAATCAAGTTGGCAACTCCTTGAATCAGCAGCAGCAGACCATACGCGTTCGTAAACTTCTCCAGCGTGATCTGTTGCACCAGTATGATGCTGGTCAACGAGTAGTTCGCCGCGATGCAGGCCCCGAAGGCGCCCGACGCTGAGGCGAGCCCGACGTAGGTCCCGAGTAGAGGCATGATCAGTGTCACCATGCCACACGCTGCCATGCAACCAGCGTACACTATGCTGGCATTCACCCATTGGAAGTCTCCCACCCAGCCAAGTAGGATCTGGAATGTTGATTTTTTTTTTCTTTTAATATAGTGATAAGTATCGAAACACCCGTCCTAATCGGATCAGTTTTTTTTTAGATAATTGCAGCATTTTTTGAAGCGTTAAAAAGGTTCAGAATCAGTGTTCTTCCTGTTACAACGATAGATAAATCCGACGATTTCCTTCGATTGTAGATTTTTATCAATGTTGCCACTTACTACGTACTTTCCTCGGGTATGGCTCAACAAAGTATCTCTTATTCCTGTACTGACTAACCATTTCCTAGTGCTGGCAATATTTTAAAACCTTTTGAGTTTTACCTGACTTGTGGCATAATTAACTAGTGCTGTGTCGCCGACATACGCAGATACGTATGCGGAACTGTGTACAAAAATGACTAATCACAATCAGTTTTGTTTTTTTTTTTAAGTTGCCAATCTTGAATGAAGTATTTCTCAGTTATGTCAATTACACCACAATCCCCACACATGCAAATACCGATTGCGTAACAATCTGTACGCCTCGCCGTTATCTGCTGAACGGGAGATGATTTAAATGGGTCAAGTTAAACAATGAATGTTGCTGATAAGGGCTGATAGTGAGTGTCACAGGCATATTACTACGAGTATGTGTCAGTAATAGCTCCCTTTTGTAATGAAGTAGTGGTGGTGCCTAAAGAGAGATAGTAGCTGTTTTAAACAAAGAACATTTCATATATGTTCTTGTTATTTTTTGTTATTTGTTTTTTCATGGAATATTAAATCTATGGTTATTCTGATAAGTGACTAGATTCTGCCCGTGGCTGCGCCCGCGTGGATGTCGGAAATGATCCCACGGGAACGTGCTACCGGGACAGACAATAGCCTTCCCCATCCCATATGTCCTTCCCCAGGATGCCACCTATCTCCTTGCCAAACATACAGACAGAGTTACATTCGACTTTTCGTTACGAATAATCGGATCAAACAAACAATTTTACCTCTTTAATATATTTTAGATGATGGATGACAGATAAAGTTGCAGTACGAGTGGTCTTTTAACCATGTGTATGTCTAGTACTTATGTGCCTTCCCTAGAAACCAAAAGTATGCTGGACAGTCTAAGCTTTATAGCAAGTTGCCAAAGCCGGTTACAGAACTTAGCTACGGAAGGTTCAAAACCATCATCAAACGTGTCCTTATCAAAAAAGCATATTATTTTAAGATTAAAGATTACTTTGAAGAGAAGGTAATTTGGCAAACAAATTTTAAAAGAGTAACCATGGAGTTTCTTGCCAGCTCATCTCCATTGGGAACGACCAATTGGAACCATGTACATACGCCAGCACATCAAGCTACCCGAAACTCAGATTTTCCCAATCAACTTTGAACCTTAAGCTTTAGCAATAAAGTTGAATCTGACAGATTGTAGTAGCTTGATGTGCTGGCGTCTGTACCCTGCTTCTGACGTGAAATAAAATATTGTGATTTTGATTATGAAACAGGTTACATTTAGACATTACATTAATCT